>JBBBDQ010001383.1:4947500-5247500 GCA_037127315.1 Ascarosepion bandense | reverse complement strand
AGTGCTATCGGTAAAAGATGACAAGAAATCGCAGTAATTGTTGATTTTTTTTATCGAATCTGAGCTTTCGGCTCACATAAGCCATTATGAAAGAATGAACATTTAACATATATTGAACATAGAACATTTAAGTTATTAACAAAGTGGAATTAAACAAAGAAAATTAAACCAAAGAGACAAGTCCATTTTTAACGTGGTGGATGGCCGCAGACTGTGACAAAATGGTGGTGGTGTGGTTCTTGGTCACATGAGGGTATAGTGGCATGAGGGAATTGGTCTGCGAGCTACTACTACTATGGGTAGAGGGGGCAAGTGTAGTAACTATGACCTCTCCCGTCGATTACAGGCATTGGAATATGTTAGTAGAGATATCGAAATGTATTTTATTTAAGCTAGGTTTAAGCTGTTTGATGTAGATAGCTTCTAGGATTTTCGTTTATTATTTTCTTTTCTAAGTATACATGTATTTTCAACAAGCGTTTTTCTGAGAAGTATGCATTGATAACCGTGGTGTTTTAAATGTCGGAATATGTTTGAATTGTCATTTAAGTGTAGTGTAAGACGCCTTGAGAGCGAGTTGGTAGTATGGCCAATGTAGATATTATTTAGTTTGTTAGAGATACATTCTCAAAAGGGGCATTTGAATTTATAAACTACATTGGTTTTTTTGCAAATCACTAACGGTTGGGGAAGAGCTGTTGCGGACGAATGAATTGGATGTAGTGGATTTAGCGTAATATATTATAAACTTAATTCCTTTGTTAGGGTCTGTCGGAGAGATATTAGTGTTTATGAGTTTTTTAGGATATTTTCGTCTAGTTGGTAGTTGGAGTTCATTTGGCTACGATATAAGAGAGTGATATGTTTTGGATTGGTTGGGCTAGTATCTGTTACAGTACCGCACTGAATATTAACATCTATTGCTATAGGCCTGGATGTAACATTACCGGCCTGGCGCTCCCAATAAAAAGATCTATTTCTATGCTCCGTCGCCCAGCCTTATTCCTCATACTAACATACACTAACGGATATCACTACATGGTGGCTAGCGGTGGGATAATATAAAGCGTAAACAAACAAAGGAAACGCGTAAACAAATCAGCAACCCACGAGAACATACAGAAAAAAAAAAAAACTTCACACACGTGTTGGAAAAAAAAAACTACCGGCGCCATATTGCAACCATCTCACTACTTATATCCATCAAAGCTCCAACTCTTGTCAGAAGATAAGATAAACCATACGCTGACAGTAATATTATTTATTATTGTTCTTATTACTATTATCATTATTATCCGTATTGTTTTATCGTTGATATTGACAAAAACAAATACATTATGGCACACCTTCTACCAACTATGAATTGGTCCGACCCCGACTTGAGCGAAGCCATGGCGCTGTTCAAGCAAAAAATGACCTTATACATAGAAGACGAGGAAATAACGGACGAAACCAAACAGGCCAGAAAAATCTGCCATGGTATAGGCGACCAAGGTCTGAGACGCCTAAATGCTAGTGGCCTTACCGACGAACAGAAGAAGTCACCAGAACACCTATGGAATTTCTTCGAAAGTCAGCTTAGAGTGAACGTCAATTTCAGAATCCACAGACTTCACCTAATGCAATACCGCCAGAAACAAGGCGAGTCACTTGACGACTTTATCACAAGGGCCCGCACACTCGCACAAAAGTGCGACTTTACAGATAAAGAATTGAGTGAGAGATTAATAGAACTCATCATATTCTCCACACCCTACGATGCCTTCCGTAATGAACTGTACAGCAAACCAAAGGGGCACAGCACAGCCAGCGTCCTAACGGAAGGCCGGAAATATGAAGCCCTTACCGCCAGAAACGACCAACTTAACCAGCTCGGAATGCCAAAAGCAGAAAAACTATACAGCATCAACAGAGGCAGAAAATGTGGAAACTGCGATACCAGTCACAAGCCCAGACGATGCCCAGCATATAATAACGAATGTTCCGCATGCGGAAGCATGGGGCACTGGGCAAGATGCTGCAGAAAATCCAAGGAGAAGGAACGCAGAAACAAAAGCAAACACAGGAGCATGTCACGAAACCCACGGCACCACACCCCAAGAAGAAACCCACACACAAGGTATGGGGAAAATATCGACCATATTGGCACCGGCAATCACGAAGATGAATACCTGCAACACTTCCATTCCATCATTGTCAGTGACAAATGCTTAGACAGTATAACAAAAAAACCCAGGGACGAAGCCTACACAACCCTGAATATCAGACCACCCCACCTGAAATGCAGGACACACCACACCCTTCACATGAAGATCGATTCCGGAGCCTCAGGTAACACACTACCACTGAGGACATTCCAACAGATGTATGGAACATCAGAAAAAGCCCTTTCCATCCTGCAACCCTGCCCACATGTAAAACTCACCTCATATGGAGGCAACCTAATAAGATGTCTGGGAACCATCAGCTTCCCATGCCAATACAAGGACTCTGAATGGACAGACACAACATTCTATGTAGTGGAAGTACCAGGACCTGCAGTCGTGGGACTCCCAACAAGTGAGAAGCTGAGGCTGATCACAATACATGTGGACGCCTTAAAGAGATGCCCAACCAAACCCATCTCTTCCATCAGCCAACTAGTAGCGGAATACCCCAAACAGTTCGACAGGATCGGAAACTTCAGTGGAACCGCCAAACTCCTACTACAGGTCAGAGCAACACCAATAGACAGCAAACTCCCATCACCAGCCGAAATACTCTTCGGCAGACCAATACCTACCACCCTACCCAGTCGGTCAGAACCAGGCAAGGAAGACCACCGCGAACAGCTACATGTGAGATCATCAAACATGAAAATGCACCATGATCATCACAACGGAACCAGACAGCTTCCACCACTATACCCAGGCCAGCGCGTACGGGTACTTAACAAGCCTAGCGACACGTGGCACCCCGGGACCATCATCAGGAATGATGATGGACCTAGGAGCTACATAGTAGAGACACCAAATGGCGCAAGTCTCCCCCGCAACCGCACTCACCTACGAGCCATACCTGCTCCAGCGACAAGGAAGGTTCGTTTTAACATCCCAGAACCTGATACCCCACATAGCACAACCAAGCCAGAAGAAACAACGACTGGAGGTGAGATAAGAATACCCAACACCAACACACCCCCACCAGATATGGCCCAGTCCAAACTAGATCTGGCAGAACAGTAAGAACTCCAGCGCGGTACAGGGACTGATACCATACCATAAGGGGGACACAACATATCATACAAAAATATAGATACACACACAGACACAGATATACACACACAACTAAAACAGGGGGGATGTTACAGTACCGCACTGAATATTAACCCCTCTATTGCTATAGGCCCGGATGTAACATTACCGGCCTGGCGCTCCCAATAAAAAGATCTATTTCTATGCTCCGTCGTCCAGCCTTATTCCTCATACTAACATACACTAACGGGTATCACTACAGTATCATGTGTTGTTTTTCCGTGTTAAGGTTTTTGAGAAAATGTCTTATTTGTTCATCAACTATGTAATTGGGAAAATTATTGTTGATGAGTGTCTGTTTTATGTTTTTTAGTTCGCTGTGGATGATCTGTTTTGTAGATGAATTGGTTTTTGCACAATGTAGTAGATTTTTTATAATGGCTAATATAATTGAGTGTGGTGGGATTTTTGTTAGTGGGTTTTTTATATGGTGAGATAGTGAATTTATTGCCATCAGTGTTAATTAGTATGTCAAGGAAAGGAATTTTGTTGTCATTGCTGATTCGTAAGTGAATTTTAAGACTGAGTTATTTTGAAACTGTTTTTGAAGTTGTAGGATTTTGTCGGTATTTTTAATTAATAGTAGGATATCATCAACATATCTTAGGTATATGGATGTTTTTTTGAATTTTGTAAAGGTAGTATTTTTGAGGTTCGACATGTAGAAATTGCTAAATGTTGGACTGAGTACTGAACCCATGAAAACGCTGTCACATTGTATATATATATATATATAGTGTTGTTTGGCTCAACAAAAGGGACATCGGTAGTACAAGTTAGTAGGATTTTTCTTAAGATGTTGGGATTAATTTTGAGTGGGAGTAGTGAAGGATTACTGTAGACATTCCTTATAATTATATCGATAGTTTCACTGACGGGTACGTTAGTAAAAAGGTTTTCAACATCAAGTGAAGCTTTGATTTCATTATTAAGTTTTTCGCTCTTGAGGATTTGGATTGCCTCTAGAGTTGACTTAATGCTGTATTTACTCGGAAGGTAGGGTGTGATAAGCTGGTTAATATGTTTAGTTAGATGGTATACAGGAGTAGGAATTTGGGATATGATAGGGCGGAGAGGATAGTTAGGTTTGTGAGTTTTTATGGCTTCGTATATGTAACCAGGTTTGTAGTCACCAATAATTTTAGGAAGTTTTAAGGAGTTCTGATCAGTGTTGTTGGTGCTAATGAGTTTATTAAGTTTAGATTTTAGTTGGTGTGTCGGGTTCTTGTTAAGTTTTTTAAATTTTGTGTGGTCATGGAGTATGTGGTTGAATTTTGTGTTATAATCTGATTTGTTAAGAACGACAAAAATGTTAGCCTTGTCGTTTTTTTTTTTTTTTACAATTATATGAGGGTGGTTGCGTAGTTTGTGCGCAGCACTTTTTAGTTATTTGGATAGAATTTTTGAGGAGCTTCAGCTTTTATCATGGCGATCCTTGAGTGCCTCAGCCTTAAGTAGGTCTAGTTCAGGTTTAGTTGTTAGTTTTTCGTCTTGTAGTTTAGTGATGCTTTGATAGAGCGTTTCAATTTCAATTTTTTTAGTAAGCTGGTTGTACTTACGGTATACATGGCAGTTGGGTCTGAGGTTATGTAGTTCTTTTTGGTGCTTAGTTAGTTCGTGATTGGAAAGGTTGATGAATATATATATATATATATTTTAAGTAATAATGATAATAATAATAATAATATTATATGTGTATATAAAAAATATCTAAACACCAATTTATTAACTACAGATTCGAATGCAAGGAGATGATATCAAAAAGAATATCTAAAAAGGGCCAGATATTAAAAATAAAATAAAAAAAAAATTGAAAAAAAAAAAAGAAGCAATATAACTACAAGGATAGGATTTAAACATGAAAGCAATACCATAGACATATATAAACCCGTATATAGCGGTTGCTGTATTTTTCCTACCCACATTCTGTCCATGTAATTTACTCATCTGCGATTGGGTAATAAATCACTACAGTTCTTGTATAGGAGAATTTATCAATCGCAGTCACCTTTAATCTTTCGGCTCTGAAGCAACTTTCACATGTGTGGTGGTGATTGGTTAATTTTTAGCCAATCACATATTTTTCTTATGTAAACAAAGTTTGTCCAGTGCTTTGATCCACTCTCTGCCCATAAAACGGCAGACTTTCGCAAGCTTGTCAGTAGACCCACAGGCTGGCTGAAAGACTACACTACATGTAAGTCTCTCTCTCTACTCATTCCTTACCTAACGCACACACATAGAACTTTGTCTTCTGTCTGAACATTTTCATCAAGAAATTTTGATCTTTGAACTCTTGACCAAAATTTGTATCACTCACAGTTACATCCAAAATAATTGTATTTTTTTATGTTATTTGTTCTTACATGAAAATCTTGTTAACAATTGTAACAAACCTTTTCAGCACAAGAAAAAACTTCCTACATCTTACTTTGGTCGACTAGCAGCTAAAGGGGAACAACTCTTTCCTCTTACTCTATGTCTACTGCTATAACTTGTTTTGTTTGTTTATTGAATATATTTTAATTTATTGGTTACAAATTGGATTTGTTGTTTTTATTTTTCTTGTTGGACGAATCCTAATATAAATCGTAAAGGACTAAAAATCCTCTACACCTGTATATAAAAAGTCATCGGCACATATAACAATTCAGTCAGTCAGTTAAATGCCATACGTGATACACGCTTGGGCGATCATGTCTTGAAAGAGACATGACTGACTGGGCAGAAGATTATCCAGCAGTAGGTTGCCATTGCTTTCTGCGGTAGACTGGTTGCCGACCAAGGCTATAGAACCCAATCTGTCCTATTATTTAACCCATAACTGGAAGGAATAGACGGATTAATACCTTTCCCAAGGGTATTTGCGCGTAAGTGAATGCAATGAATTTGGCTGGAATTCGAACTCGGCTCCCCGATTTCTCGTTCCGAGCCGATATCTAATGTACCACAACACACAACAATAGGGTACAAATAAATAATAAATATTCAGTAAGATAGTGTCTGACAAAAGATATAGTGGTGTGTGGAATGGCTTCAGAGAAAAGAATGAAGAGTTAAGAGTTTAACATAATTTAAAGCGGATCCAATGTCGACATTTTAAAAACAAGTTCTTTCCTCAGATTCAGCAGGTCCAATTGATTTTTGTGTTTGATAATGGTGATTTTTTTCATCAAGGCATAAGTTACAGCAATTTTTGGAATTGATGGGTGTGCTAGATTTTTTAAAGACTTTCCATTTAATCATAGTTCTTGTCTTTTAATTTGGATAGAGATGTCTGGTTTCTTAATTCAGGGTTGGAAAAGGATTGTGTATGGTTGTAAAAACGTTGCTTCCAAGCACCTGCTGAAATATCAGTGTAGAATTTTTTCAGATTTATATTTTATTTTGGTTGTATCATAGCTTGATATACCACCCCTTCTGTCATACATTCTCCACCCATATGACACTCATCTTTAATTCTACAATTGCATTTAGGTGTATGACTGTCCTGTCCAGCTGCATCTTTTACGTCTTGTGGATTCCGAGCAATTCTAGGGTTGCTTTGGTTTATAGTTGCAGAACTAAGTTTGGCTTGACTAGGAGTTGTTACTCTGGAGTTAGTTCGAACAGTGGTCAGCAGTTTGACTGACTTACGTAAAGTATCTTTAAGTTGACATCTGCTCTTACGCGTGCTCTTTGATTATATGTATGTGTACATGTTTTTTTATATATGTGTACATGTTTATATATATATGTGTGTATGTATACATGTTTATCTATGTGTGTTTGTACTCGCCTAACTGATGTAATGATGCATTTTTTCTTAAATTTTTACTTTTAAGGGAATAATCTTTATTTTTATTTCTGTTTTTGGATTTTTCGGGGTTTCTGAATTTCATTTGTGTAAAATCTTTTGTACAATAAAGACAAAAGTTGAAGATGGTTCGCCTGAAATAGGCCTATGCTTCCACTTAACCATGGAATAACGTGTCTTGTCTTAATTTTTATATATATATATATATATATATATATATATATATAGCTCTGTTCATACATTGAGCACTGTTTTATTCATACCTGAATAATAATACTGTACATATGTGTACCCTTTTATGCATATTTATTAATTCTTGTCACTACCGTACCGATGAGAGGTGTGATACAGCGAAACAGGGCTGTCAGCAGATGACTATGCTCTCATCCATCGATGGAGCACTCTGGAGAAATGGTAGACTTTAAAAACAGTAGCTACTTACCGCTATTTATGCCTCGTTCATTCAGTAATGAATTTGAACACTCTCAGCTACTGGCGTATGTTCACATTGTATATAACACGCTAAAATCTGCCTTTCTCTACTGAGTGCCCATAGCTTAGAGGTAGAATCGCCAGCTGATGTCGAATTGGTCAGGTTTCAATCCTGGTTGGAAGCAATCGGATGTCTAACCATACTGATGAGCTGTGATACGGCGAAACAGGATAGTCTGTGGATGACTTTATATATGCACATTCTGAAAATGTAAAATATTGAATTTATATATGAAATAATATTTGGTCTGTAAATTAAATTTACATCAAGGTCTCTGTTGTATTAGTTTTAATAGAATTTATTGGGATCGTTTACAAAATTTTTTTCTGGATTTATTACTTATATATATATATATATATATATATATATATATATATATATATGAAATGAATTGTTTGAACATTATTTTTTATTGATACTCGTATTTAAGTAGATATTCTGTTTTTAATAATGTTCAAACAATTCATTTCAAATTGTCGGTTGCTTATAACCAAGTTTCGTTAAAATTCGTTGATTTTCGTAACACACACACACACATATATAGGTACATACATTTAGATTGAAATTAAGCCCTGACAAGTGAGGATATCATAATAGTGTGCTCACAAAACTTTGAAGTCAACATGACTCTGCTCAGTTAGTGACAATCTTCTCCACATTAATCCTATTAATGCTCTATCTCCATTTCAATCACTTTACGACAAAAAAACTGCTTGCCAAATTATCTTTTTATTTGTAAACTACTGAAAAAAATAATCTTGGCACTAAGCATTATCACAACTCAACACACACACACACATTTTTATAACCATATCACCCCAAGCAAGACATTTTACTGCCACTGTTTTGCAGGGGGTTACATAGGAGGAAAGTTATAAGAAAGAAGCATGAGAGAGAGAATGCAGGTTAGTGAGATAGGAGATGACTATTGACTTTACATTTAAATTCTTGGAGATTATAGCTGTCGGGAAAGCAAGTAAATGGAAGGGAATTCCACAGGTGGGAAGTGCAAGAAAAGAAGCTGATGGAGTGGAATTTGCGTTTACAATTTATTGGTTTCATAGTAAAAGGGTGGGACCTAGTTGCTAACCTTGTGGTTCGAGTAAACTTCTATATATATAGGTACTCCAAAGTTTTCCTAACGATTGAGCATAAATAATGAAAAAATTCCCCAAACTTAATAAATCAATTTTATTGTCAAAATTCTATTATGTTACAATTAAGCATAAAAATCAAATAATTTTTTCACCATTAAATTATATTTTTAATCCTTTTTACAACCTTCAAAATTTTAGTTAAAAATTTTGTTTTTCTTGCATCAACAGGTGACCATAAATTAGTATGGGAAATTTAAGCATCTTTCTGCATTGAAAATCATTGATTTGGAAATTATTTTAGTTAAAAGGGCAAGTCCTTAAAAAATTTCAATTATCAATTTTTTCTGTCAAACAGGCCTCCAGTTACAAAAAATCTGTTCTGAGTCATAAAAAATGCAATAAATCTAAAACATTATTTAATTAAAAAAGATTTTAATTGCTTTTGTGAATAAGATATATTATCGATGATATTTAACCTAAGAATTTTCTTTTGGTGAATAATGAATTTTTACTTGAATTGTTTCTATTCTTTTTGAATTTTAATTATAGTAATTTATAAAGTTAAATATAAATTAACCATAAATGGGAAAGCTCACTACAATCCAGTGAACACCAGTATTTTAAGAAGAATTTTGAATGTTTTTGTGTGTATATAAATGAGCCAATTTTTTTAAATATGAATGTTTACACCTGACATTATCAGAAAATAAAAGTACTAACTATAGTAAATTTAAAGTTATTGGTAATTTTCTAACATTTCCTCAACAGGTGTCTTCGTAAAACTATATATCCAAAGTAAATAATATTCAATAAAATTAGGTTAGTTAGAATATTTTCATAAATAATGAATATGATTGGGTAGTTAAAAAAAAATGACAAAAAGGTATTAGTGTTGAGTTAAAGGTAGATAACTCATGGCTACCAGAAGTAGCATCACATATGAAATGAGAATGATATACACCAGTGATTGAAATAAATGGTTCGGTCTGAAATTTCTAGCACCTGAAGAAGGCTGGAGCATAAAACGGCCAAAAAAGAGGACAATAGTCCAAAGATGTAAATAATGTCTTCATGTTGTATTTGTCAAATAATTTTTATAGTTATGTGCCCTTTACCAAACATTTATCTATCAATGTGTTAAGACAACATAAAAATGCACCTATTTCAATCGAAAAACAAGTAATATTTTTTCAAATCAGATTAACTAAACTTTAAAACAGTTAATCTTCTCTCAAATAAAGTTTAAAAAAGTACATTTTATTGTTGAAAGATATTTTAATAAAAATAATTATACTGTACTAACAGATTTGGCAATATAGCTGATTTTAGTGATTAAAAAAACGTAATTGTAATTAATTTAAATTTCGTTTGAAATACAGCAAAAGTATTTTGCTTATTGGAAATATTAAACTTAATCTATTAGCTTGGAGTTAAGACTAAATAAATGCTTTGTTTATTTTTAAAATGCATTTTACACCTATGTAGGTGTAAAATGCATTTTCAATTGACCAAAACCCCACTACCACCATTCTTTCTCGGCCTGCAGCCACGTGCAACGCAAAAAATGGACTTGTTTAATTTTCTCTGTATAACTCCACTCTGTTAATAATTTAAATGTTCTGTGTTCACTGAATATTAAATGTTCATCCTTTGATAATGGCTTATGTAAGCCGAAAGCTCAGACCTGATAAAAAATCAACAATTATTGCGATTTCTTGTCGTCTTTCCATGACAACACTATCAAGCTAATCAGATCATATGAACGGATCTTACAGAAACTAAATAGACAGAACTTGTCTATATTATTCAATGAAACCTGTATTAATGAAAAAATGCTGCCAAAATACACAATATATATATATATATATATATATATATATATATATATATATATATATATATATATATATGGCCTCTCTCCAGTCAGCTTCGATGTATGAAGTTTTTATGTTTTTGTTATATGCGATGCTTCAGTCCCGCTAGTGACCTGCATACAATCCCACATATAGTACCACTGCAAGGATCTCGGAGGATAGCCACAGGAATATATATTCATGTATACACATATTTGCATATAAGTATATTTCTAAATGCAGATATATATGCGTGTGTGTGTTTTAAAAATGCATGTACACATACCAATATATGTAACCATAAATGTATCAATTTGATTATTTTAATATCTCTATATATGTATATAGAGATATTAAAATAATCAAATTGATATTTAAAAGACTATTATGATATTAAGAACTGTATTAAAATATAATATAGATTTTAAAAAAAGAATAAAATGAATTAAAAAAAAATTTAATAAATAAATGGATATTAAAAATGTTATTGATAAATTAAGTTTTGAAAAATTAGAATAAAATTGAACTGAAATAAAAATAGTACAGCTATACTTAAAGGTCCCTTTAAGTTAGATCAAAAATATAAAATGTTTTCTTTCTTCCTTTCTTTTCGTTTTACTTTTTTGTTTTAGAAATTGTTGAGATATAGAGAAAACTAAAAGAAAAGATTCTGTAACAATAATGGATACATCAACAGAAATAGAGTCTAAACAGGGGGTTTTAAAATAAGCTGACACTTTTACTGTTAAGTTTGAAAGAAGAAATCATGTATTCCCCCAAAATATAAACTTGTTTATAAATTTAAAGTGAATTTCTATTCTAATTACTTAAATTGAACACACACATACATTTTTCTGTCTTCCCATATCTATAAATAACAAGTGTATTATTTATATTTAAATGTAAATCATTTTCACAACAAAGATCTAACATTGCCTGATGATGAGATAGCTCGAAACATAGAAATTTCTGTGTTACAATGTAATTTTAATTAAAAAGCAAATTTAATTATATTATGTTCTACAATATTTATTGTAGTGACCACTTTCATAAAGATAAAAACAAGTAAATGCCTGAGTACTCAGAATTGTAAAACTGTAAAACATACACACACACACAAAAAACTTTTCTGGTACATATATATATATAGGTAATATTTTTAATAATATTTGCATGGAAAATTTTCCCATTATCTTTGTATATCTATTTATCAAAGGTTGTCAATGTTTTTAAAAAAATCTGAGTGTGATCAACCCTTTAAAAGAATGAAGACATTTTAAAAGTTTTGGGTTATTAAACCAAATTTATTTTTTGTTTTTGTTACTGACGAAAAATGTTTCCTCTGTAAATTTTTTTAAAAGAGACTGCTTTAATATATATATATATATATATATATATATATATATATATACCAGAAGTTGTGCACCATATACTAATTTTTAATTTTTCTATGTTTCAGATTTGATCTGATATGGATCAGAAACTAACAGTACGAGAATGAATTAAATTGGCTTTTATGTTTGGAAGAAATGCGGCAACATACCGCTCTGTAGCTCAAGAATTCAACCGCAATCATCCTGAGCGAGAAAAACAATTGAGCCATACCACTGTCTGTCGTTTGATCAAATGCTTCCAAGAAACAGGATCAACTGCTGACCATGAGAGATGTGGTTGACGAAAGAGTGCAAGCGATGAAGAAACATCCATCATGGTTCTTGTGAATGTAGCTAAAAGCCCCATGAAATCAGTAAGGAAAATAAGCCAAGAGCTAACGATTAGCAAATCATCAGTACATCGTATTGTTAAAACAAAGAAAGCGAATTGATGCATGTGGTAATGCAGAGGCTGAACAATTTGAGCATCTGTTATGATAAAATTGATATTCATTTTTTTTTTTTTAATAAAAATGTGGATGGTGCATGACTTCTGGGACACCTTGTATATATGTGCGTGTGTGTGTGTGTTTAATTGTGATAATGTTTAGTGCCAAGGTTCTTTTTTCAGTTGTTTTACTGAAAATGTATTTTGGCAAAAAGGGTTTTTTTTTTTGTAAAATGCTTAATATCGAGGGGGTGATAGAGCATTGATGAGTACAAAAGAGTTTGTCACTTTAACTGAGCAGATGCAAGCCAACTTCGAAATTTTGTGTGGACACCATTATGATGCTCTCAATTGTCAGCTCAGTTTATCACTTTAACTGAGCAGATTCATGCTGACATGTTCTCATGTCAGCACTGTTTGCAAACAGCGTTGACAAGTGAGAACATCATAACAGTGACTTCACATAACTTCAAAGTCAGCATGAATCTGCTCAGTTAAAGTGATAAACTTTGTACTTGTGTGTGTGTGTGTGTGTGTGTGTGTGTGTGTGTGTGTATATATATATTTTCATTTTTAAACAAGTCATTTCGCTACCTTGGTTTCTACACTGAGTGGTGTCTTCAGGCGATTTTTAATAACTATTAGTTATTTAAGATCACCTGAAGACACCACTCATGGAAGAAACCAAGGTAGCGAAATAACTCGTTTAAAAATGAAAAATATTCAAAAGTTCTACAATATAATTTTATAGAACACTTTTTAATACAAATGTGTACTGGTCTAACCCTATTAGGACCAAAAACTAAGTATTAAACAATCTATATATATATATGTGTGTGTGTGTGTGTGTATTTATGTATATATGTGTGTGTACAGGGTGTTGCAGCAAAACCCGAAACTTGACAAAAAGAAAACGAAATAGGCAATAAAAACAAAAGTTGTATATGCAGAGACCCGACAATTTATTTCGCAACAGTTGACATACTACCTTATTTTTCAATGTAACTGCCGGTGGCGGCAACGATCATCTCAAGGCAGGCGCGAAATGAGTTGCATGCTTTGGTAACCATGTCCTTGTCTATAGCAGCCAAATACCACCACTATGGCAGCTTTCAAAGAGTTGACTGTGTTGTAAGCGTGCTTGTTAGTCTTAGCCTCAATCACACCCCAGAAGAAATAGTTGAGGGTGTTGCAGTCAGGTAAGGAAGGCAGCCACAAGTCTGGCAACAAAGGGTTGAGCAGCCACACCTGGGTTGGAGGGAAGGAGAGACAAGGGAAAGCAATGCATGATATACTTGATGGACTTGAGCAGATTTATGGCAAAGTGGAGTTTGAGGGGGAAATAACATGAAAAGAGGTGTTAAGAGCTACAAGAGAAGATGTGGAGGGCTATGATTGTCTACGTCCTGAAGTGACACAGCACATAGAAGAAGAAATAAAAATATTTCATTACAGTTGAGTTACATACATTTTTTATAAACATGTAAATATAAAATTATTTCTGAAATAAACAATTTAATAAAATAAATAGTTTACTGACCAAAATGTCATTTTTAAAAATTTCTTAATTAAAAAGTTTTAAATCTGACCAAAATGTAATTTTTTTTATACTTCTCAATTAAAAAAGTTTTAAATCTGACATTTTTATTACTTCTTAATTAAAAAAGTGAAATCTGAAAAAATCTTACACTTTTTGATATTCCAGAATATTCCAGAATGAGAATGTCTAAATATGAAGAAAATCTATTTTTGATATTCATAAAAGAATATTATAAAATATGTTAAAATTTGTAAAGGATCCATATCCAATTTATTGAAAATTATTTTTTTCATAAATACTGACAATGAGAGATGTGCTCTCAAACTCTAGTAATAACCAGAATGGGTAGGAAGCTTGTGAGCCTAATTTTCAAAGAGCTCAGGTCAGTGAGAGAGAAGACTTGACAGCAAGGGGACAAGGCAAATCAACATCAAGGGCAGAAGGTTTTTGACATTGAGAGCATCAAGAAGGCACCAGTTAACAGCCAGCTGCAGAGAGACTAAAGAATTTTAAAGTTCAAGTGAAAATACTTCTGTGGTTAGACAACCAAGAACAAAAATAGAATTATAAAAAAATTCCCAAGCACAATGTTATTTTAAAAGGGATTTTTCTAACATTACTATATGTCCTGGAGATGCCTATAGGGCAATTAAACTGTCTTCGTTTTTTTCTCAAAGGTGAATGCATTTTTGTTTTACTACAGCCTTCTTCAATTCTTCACTTATTTTGTCTTTTCCAAAAGTATAGTTTTTTTTATCAGAAAGTTATCCTGCCTTAATACGCACAATATATATATATATATATATATATATATATATATATATATATATATTTTAATTCAGATACTTCAATCCAAGGGAAAAAAGCAGGAAGGTAAATTCCAAAAAACCCGATCCTAATTAATATTAAAAATTTATTTTAATATTAAAAAATGATACAGGAAGAGAGCTCCATGTAATAAAATATTACAGAGCAAATATATATATTAAAAAAGGATTAATTCAAAGATGTTGAATATCCATTTCGATATGAAGATCCCCACGGGGGACGACACATCACCTCAGCAACAGAAAAAACCTTTCAGAAACTGGAGAAAAATTAGTCTACTTTTCCTTTTTAAATAGATTGCAAAGAAATTAAAAAATAAATAATAAAATAAAATAAAATAAAAATAAAAATAAAAATAAAGGGAAAGAAAAAGAAAAAGAAACTGAAAAAGAAAAAGAAAAAGATAGAATAAAATCAAATAAATAAGAAAAGAAAAAAAAATTGACATCGTCTGGGTTCGCCAAAAAAAAGGGAGAATGTAACTAAAAATTAACAGACAGACGCGTTAAATCGACGTCAGTTTAGGCAACACGGAAAAAAGGTGGTAAGAGAGATAAAAGAAGGAAGGGAGGGTAAAAGAAAGAAACTAAAGAAAAAAATTTTTTTAAATATTACAGATGCTGGACAAATTCAAAAACCTAATTTCCCCAAAACGTTGAAGTATTAGAAAAAGGCCTTTACTTAAAAAGGCATAATTATTAATAAAAGGGAATAAAAAGATATAGGATTTAAAATAAAATTATTTTTAAAAAAATTAGGTCATTTGAAATTAAACTAAATAAAGACACCACTAGGTAAAAAAAAAAAAAAAAAAAAAAATTAATTACAATTATTATATACATACCTATAGAAGTACACACATACATACATATATATACACCCAATTCTACGAATAAGAATACATATATACACATACACACACATACATTCAATTTATTACACACTTATATACATATATATATATATAAATATATACACACATATATATTACACACTTATATACATATACATGCGCATACACACATATATATGTGTGTACACACCTATATACAAAAAATTCATATACACATAATATACATGTGTACACACATGCACACACACACACACATATATACATATACATATACATACACATATTCCATATGCACTCACACACATACATATTAATGAATATTAAGAAAAGGAGCATTTAAATAGCTAAAAAAAATTTTTTCAAAATTACATATAGCCCACATACATAAATACATATATACATATACATACATATATATAAAAAAGTACATCCACACACAAACATACACATATACATAAAAAAAAAATTAAATTTAAAATTAAAATTAAAAATTTTTTTTAAATATTAAAAAAATTATAGAAAAATTTAGAATTTAAAAATTAAAATTTGAAATTAGAAGTTAAAATCCGCCCTATGGCGGCACTTGTTTATAAATTCCCTCCTAAAGTTCAAAAGTAAGCCCTGATGAGGATACTTCAAAATCAGAATCTTCTCCAATAAACACAGACGACACCTATCACGAAAACCCTTAGGGGTACAAGCTGAGCCTATTAATTTCCAGCTGATTATAGGGTCCTGCCCTTCCTCCTTCATTTCCCAGAACCTACGTGATAGTGCCGTCTGGAATCTCTGTTTAGGGTTCGAAAACGAGTACCTGTGATTATAAAGCCTCTGTTTGAAAGAGCCCGCGGACATGCCAATATAGGTCCGGTAATTGTCCTTGTTATTAGATGGAGAAATGCGGGCTTCATAAATTACATGGGTGGATTTACATTTGCCTTGCACCGGGCAGGCATCCACCGAATAACAATTGCATTTGTCGACAATTCCGGATTTAGCTTCCGTATTATTTAGTTTCATTAAAATTTGTTTATTGTGGGAATTAATTATATTATCTATATTTGAGGTGCAAGAATAACTAATTTTTAGGGTGAATCTATTAAAAATTTTATTTAAGGGATTGTTATTATTATTAAAATGTTTATCGATTAATTTGAGAAAATACCTACCAATATTTATATTAGTTAGCTTACAATAAGGAGGGTTAAACCAAATTATCTTCCTTTTTCTACATTTTCGGGTGTTTTTAGTTTTTGATGATTCTGGGTTTATAGCAGGCTTATCATACTTTAACTTATTAACAAAACCGCTTTTCTGAAGGGCCTTATCGTAAATTTCTTTGCTTGCATTGAAAATTTTTATATTGGAAGATAATTGGTTAACCCTATTATTTACTATCTTGGGTATTTGTCTTATAATATTCTTGGGGTGGTTGGATAAACTATTTATATAGGTGGGAGAACTATTTTCTTTAAGAAAGGGTTGGTATTTTTATTTTTATTTTATTTTATTTTATTTTATTATTTATTTTTTAATTTCTTTGCAATCTATTTAAAAAGGAAAAGTAGACTAATTTTTCTCCAGTTTCTGAAAGGTTTTTTCTGTTGCTGAGGTGATGTGTCGTCCCCCGTGGGGATCTTCATATCGAAATGGCTATTCAACATCTTTGAATTAATCCTTTTTTAATATATATATATATATATATATATATATATATATATATATATAGATGTCCAGTCCGTAAACGGTGAGGATAATCCAACAAGATTAACTTAATATAAAATATTAAGTGTTATATCTATATAGAGAGCTCAATGGGTGTTATCCAGAGCAATATATTTATAAAGGAAAACTCAACACATCATTTCAATTGGTTATAAATTATAATTCATTTCAATGAGCTTAATTAGCTTATTTCATCAGACCTTACAATATTCCTTCCATTTGGTAAAATAAATTTTGCCGGAATAAGCATTTTCTTTAACTGAAGAGAAGGATAAAAATAAAAATAAAATAAAAATAAAAATAAAAATGTTTTCTTTATGAAATTTTATACAGCGCTTGAGACTTGTCTATAATTTTGCATCTTTAATGACTTGCTATTCTTATTAGTTATATTAGTTAATCTTTATAGTGTGGATTTTATTAAAATTCTACTAATAATAACTTTTTAAAACAATATAACTTGCTGAGGTAGTTTTGAGTAATAAGCCGTGTCAAGAGAAACATTCTTTTGACACCATCTTTTTTGTGGGTGCATGTGTTAAACATCACCAAAGTTTGAATTGAATTGACTATTTTTTCATTAATAGCCAAGCTTATTTTACTAAAATTTAAATTTAATAGCCACATAGATTCAAATGCTGACCCATCTCTTAGCATCCCTAATTTGATTTGCAGTTTCAATAAATTAACGATTAAAAAAAATTTTGATAAGGATTTATCAAATCAGAACTAATATTTTTTTATGTTAGAATTCAGAATTTACCTTATTGATGGTTTCACACCAGCATTTCCCGATCGCAACTCACTAGTGGGTCACAGGTGGAATATTAGTGATTCGTAAATAGTTATACTAGAATTATGCATTAGCTTTGATTAAACGATATCTGTTGAGATAGTTCAAGACACGGTCTTTCATAGCCAGGCTGTTGTAACAAGCAGCCTGTTGTTTTGAGCTTAACAAATCAGGTTTGGTCACGACCTCAATTTAATTATTCAACATCGTAAAAAGGAAATTAATTTTCACTTATTCAGATAGATAATATTTTTTATATCCTTTCATGTTTTTGCCCAGTAAATTTGAGTGAGTTGCCATAAACTGTGGTCATGAATGGTGGGTTGGGATTCTAAAAAGTTTAGGAACCCCTGGTGTAACACATCATAGAAAATCGAATATAATTTAATGGCTGATTAATGATGCTACATGTTAGATGAATAAAATAATTTTTAAAAAATATTTTTTATATTTACATTAACCAAATTAATCAAGCATTATGAATTTAACAAATGACAACATCTTATAAAAAAATTATTTGGCAAACATGCCCACAATAAGACATTTCATCAAAAGGACGGTTTTTCCTGTACCACTGTTTTGTAACGAGCTTCACTCTTCGGCAATGTTTGTTTTAAAAAACGAGGATTAGAATTGAAATAAAATCTAAGCATATAATAAACTAGCAGTGTAATCCGGTGTTGCTTGGGTGTAATGAAAGCTTTAAAACTAATCCATGGTCCTGGAGCTCAGACTCTTTGGACGTTGACACGAAAGACAAAAAAGCAATAGTTGTTAACAGTTAAAGTGAAACCGTAGACTGAAAGAAAAATGAATGGATGTAAGTCAAATTTTGATTTCGTGGTATCGATATCAAATAAGTTTTTTTTTGTCGTAAACTGAATTTTGAAGGCTAAATAAGTCCTCTGAGTAAATGGTATCATGGCTGAGACTAAGAACTACAATTATATCTACTTAGAGCCAAACCCGAAGCAAACACTAAAATAAAAGGGCTGAAAAGATACAGACATACAAGCAGATAAACAGACACACACACACAAACATCTTGCCTTTTATATATATATATATATATATATATATATTATCAATTTTCTGCACTATTGAAAGCACTGCAATCTTGAAACTTCTGAATATCATTTCTTATGTCTTTGTCTATGAGTGTATCAAATTTGATTAAAATCGGACTACTCCTTCTATAACCTGATTTTTTTGATTATCGATATTTATCGGGGGTACCTCGACACAAAACCTAGCTAAGAACACTCACAGACGCTTATAGTAAAACTGTGTAAATTTTCAAGAAAATCGGTTCAGCTGTTTTGGAGTCTAGACACACACACACACACACAGACAAAGTTCCATTTATAAATAAGTTTAGATTTAGATTCTGGTATCTTTCTTTGATGATTCTTAGTTCAAGTTGAAAGTTGTTAATGTATTTTCCCATTTTTTTTTGTATCGAATTAAAGGTAAAAATCCTCTTCTCATTATTACAATGGCTCTTAAATAAGCAATTCATTAACCTTTTTTTAAATTAGTCCAAGGCAAATCCTCATCCAATCCTTCAGAATGGATCAAAAATAAAAGAATTGTTTCTTGTTATTTCCATACATTTTCTGTATCGACGATATATATTTCAATGCTTCTAAAACAAAGCTGCTACCTGTCAACCACCACAGGCAGTCCCTACTACATCTATCAGCATGGACCAAGTGAATCTCCTTGAAAGCAGTACACTGCTCCTCCTTGGCCTCAACCTTTCTTCCAATGTCAAGTGGAACCATTAGATTGAATCAATAGCTAAATCCACTACTAGGAAGGTTGGGTCACTGTGTCAGGCCAGGAAGTTTTTGCCATCTGAGTTCATCTTGCATTTATACAAATCAACCATCGGCCCGTGCAATGAATACTGTTGTCATATCTGATTGGGCGCCCCTGCTATACATCTCAGGGTTCTCAACAGGCTCCAAAAGAGAATCTGTAATTTAATCGGTCATGACCTGGCAGCTCAACTCCAGCCACTTTCTCACCGATGGGACGTGGCTTCCATCTGTCTCTTCTGCAAATATTTTCATGGTTTCTGCTCTGACGAGCTTAACTCACTGATGCTTCCTCCACAAGAATTTAATCGAGCAAACAGACTGGCAACTAGGTCCCACCCTTTTACAGTTAAATTTTTTTTTTAAATCATATCACCCCAAGCAAGGTGATATCGCCACTGATGCGCAGGGGGCTACGTAAGAGTAAAAAGATTGGAAAAGAGAAAGCCGGAAACCGCATCCTAAACAGGAAACAAGGGATGAGCCTCTTCACCTGTTCAATAGACGTGGGTAGAGTGTGAACCGGGCGATAGATAGATCTATCTACTCCAATTAAACCAAATGCAGCAGCCACTTCTACTTCATCAACTTCTTTTCACACACTTCCCGCCTGTGGAACTCCCTTCTGTATACTTGCTTCTCTGATAGCTACAATCTCCAAGAATTTAAATACAATGTCAATCGCTATCACTTATCCTCTTGACTCCAGTCCTTTTGTCATCCTTTCCCTATCCCTGTGTGTATCTTGTTCTTTTCTCACTCTATCCTCGCAACTGTCTTCACACCGGTATTCCCAACCTTCTCTTGCTTCTTCCTTGATAACTCCTGTAACTGGTTTGTCTTTCTCTTCACTCGCTTCGTGCTTAAACTTTCACTCTTTTCTTATGTAGTCCCCTGTGCACCAGTGGCAGTACTGCCTTGCTTGGGGTGAAACGATTAAAAAAAGAAAAATGTTTTCAAATTAGGATACAGAAATCCCGGCAAAGTTTTTTTTTTAATTTTGAGTGATGGAAATGTTTCATGAAATAGATTTGATTGATCTTTTACTTTCAACTCATGGAAAATATCACCTTGAGAAGAAAGTACAGGCTTCCATAGTATCAACCATAGCAAGTGTATCAGCTGCTTGGATACTTTTTCCGGCTGTCTTGACTCTATGAGATTGCCAAGAAATATGAATATAACTATCATTGTCACCCACACGAAAGACAATGTATCCCACTTGAGATCCTCCATTGTTAAGTCCAGCAAATCCTGTATCATTATTTGCTAGCAGTTTCATTCTTGCAACATTGCCTAAGTTAAGTATTAACGATCTGGAGGAGATTTTAACTTTTCTTCTTTTATGTGCCGTGTCTCTTCAGGACGTAGGTGATCACGGCCTTCCACATCTCCCTACCCCTTGTTGCTTTTAACACCTGTTCTCTTGTTACCTCTCCCAAACACTGCTCTGCCATCCATTTGCTCAAACCATAAATCTAAAATATAAATGTATAAAAGCATGTGGCCACAAAGTGAGGGATCAGTTTATACATTGATTGTAATATAGAATTGATCCCCCACTTTATATCCATATTATAATTTCCTATTTATCAAATTCTGATAAGGTATGAAGCCACCTCTTCTTAATACTGATTACTTATTTATAACTCTTCTTCTATGTGCCAAAATTCCTTCAGGACGTAGGTGATCATGGCCTTCCACATATTCCCTATCCATTGTAGCTCTTAACACCTTTTCTCTTGTTACTCCTCCCAAAACTTGCTCTGCCATCGATTTGCTTAAACTCATAAATCTATTATGGCCAAAATTGAGGGATCAGTTTATATAATGATTATAATATAGAATTGATCCTCCACTTTGTATCCACGTTATAATTTCTTATTTGTCTATCAAATTCTGATTAGGTATGAATCCACCCTTCCTCAATACTGATGTATTTGTAATTCTTCTATGTGCCGTGTTTCTTCAGGACATAGGCGATCATGTCCCTCCATATCTTCCTATCCCTTGTAGCTCTTAACACCCTTTCTCTTGTTACTCCTCCCAAACCCTGCTGTCATTCATTTGTTCAAACCCATCAAGTATATCACATATTGCTTTTCTCTGTCTCTCTTACCATCTGTCATATGAGTATCAGATTCTCCAAGCACTCCTTCCTCGTTACATGTCCCAGAAACTTCAGCTGTCTTTTCCTGATGTTAAGTACCAGTTTGCTTTTCGTTTTCAGCCTTCCAAAACCTTATCGTTACTCACATGTTCAGTCCATGGTATCCTCAGGATCTTTCTGTAGAACCACATTTCGGTTGCTTTAACTCTTTCCTTTGTCTTTGATAAGATTGTCCAGCATTCTCTTCTTTATTGAAGGTCAGACATCCCATAACAATTCTGTACTTTTTTCTTTGTTTCGAGCAAAGTTTTTCCGTCTCTATTCAGCTATGGGAATACATTCTTGTCTGTGCCAATACACTGTCTGATCTCAGTGTCGTACTTTCTGTCCTCTGTTGGAACACTTCCCAGGTACTTAAATTTCTGTACCTGTTAGATTTTAGTATCCCTGGCCTGTAGTTGGTATTTTGGGCTTCTCTTTTTACTGAAAGATAATGTCATATCACTTACCTCATAACTTAAATCTGGCCATGTCTGTGTAGCTAGTCAGTTTGAACCTCCTATTGAGTTTCTACATAATTTGAGCTCATTGTTTCACAAAACTGAGTTTGAATTATAGTCAGTCTTTGTAGGTCTCATAGGGATTGATTTGGCAAACTCATCTTATCTAATTGTTATGGACTCCATTTGCAGACAAAACAGAAGACCACGATATTTGAAACTTGAAGTTTTCTCTGATCTGACCATAAAGACTAGCTCGATGTCTCTATATCTACTTAACTAGCCAATTTAGCTTTTCTATTGATATAATTTATTGATATAATGTATCACTTCTTTGCTTCTAAATTTTGGTATTTGAAATAAAGTTTATTAGATTCAAGTGATATGGTTTTATTTAATTCTGTTGAGTCATTATATGGTTGTAGGTAGCCTAGTAATAAGTTTTTTTTTCGTCGTAAACTGATTTTTGAAGGCTAAATAAGTCCTCTGAGTAAATGGTATTGTGGCTGAGACTAAGAACTACAATTATACCTACTTAGAGCCAAACCCGAAGCAAAAACTAAAATAAAAGGGCTGAAAAACATACAAGCAGATAAACAAACCCACACACAAACATCTTGCCTTTTATATTATCGATTTTCTGCACTATTGTAAGAACTGCAACCTTGAAACTTCTGAATATCGTTTCTTATGTCTTTGTCTATGAGTGTATCAAATTTAATTAAAATCGAACCACTACTTCTATAACCTGATTTTTTTGATTATCGATCTTCAATATTTATCGGGGGTACCTCGACACAAACCTAGCTAAGAACACTCGCAGACGCTTATAGTACAACTGTGTAAATGTTCAAGAAAATCAGTTCAGCCGTTTCAGAGTCACTCGGTTAAATACTGTGTTGAAAAAATCTCTTTGTTGCAAATTCATCAGTTATGAATGACCTTCAGTTTATTAATTTCTAGGCTGAGTACATACCAACTAATGTTCTCAGACTAACTTAAAAAATGATTTTTGCAAAAATTGAACAGGAAATATCAAGACACCTTTGCCTCATCTGGTTTAGTTCTGCTGTAATATATTTAGAGTTTCTTAATAATATCTAAAGAATCTGTAATGTTATTAGTCCTGTCCTGGCAATTCTGCTACAGTCACTTTCCCACCACCATAATGTAGATTTCCTGTGCCTTTTCTATAAAAATCTTCATGGTAATTCTTCTGATGATTTTTCCTCTATTGTATCTAGACTTTATGAAACTAAGTGCAGTACTAGATTGGCAGCAAGGTCTCATCATTTTACAGATGAAATGCCTAGATATCACCATAAGTTCTATGTAAACAATTTCTTCTCTCACAGTTCTTGTTTGTGGAATGTTCTTCCAGCTTGTTTTTTTATTCAAATTTGATCTTCAAATATATTAACTTAAAATGATTTTTGCAAGAATTTAATGTGTAATTTTTTTGTCACCATTATGCATACACATGCCATTTCATTTTTTTTTCATTCATTTATATTGTTGATTGGGATGTTTAGTGGCTTCCCATTGCCTCCTCTTCTGTGTTTTTATTGAGACACTCTAGTTAGCTAGCTGTTGACACATTGACTAACTATATCTAACTATATTTAGAGCAAGAGAAATAGAAGACAGTTACTTATCTGACATGCTTTTATGAATGTATGGTGAAACTGGGGGTAAGGACCTTAGCAAAGAGAGAAAAACTGCTACTAGCCATATGAGATAGGAAGTTGTGGAGAACCATGATCAACCTGAAAAAACACAGCAGATAGAAGAATCCCTGAATTAAGTTTTCGACTGCATCCCACTTTACCCATATATAAATTCTACAGTAATTCTTCTATGTGCCTTGCTCCTTTAGGATGTTGGTGATCATGGCTCTCCACAACTTCCTGTCCTTTGTAGCCATTAATAAATTTTGTTTATTATTTCTCCTAATTCTTGCTATGCAAACCATTTACTCAAGTTTATTAGGTAGGTTATGCATTGTTTGTCTCTGTCCCTCTTATTTCAATCTCAAATTTTCCAAGCCCTCTTTCCTCATTATGTATCTTAGAAATTTCAACTGTCTCTTCTTGGTGTTGATTATAAGTTTCATTTTTGTTTTCATTTTCTCTAAAACTTTGTTGTTGCTCATATAATCGGTCCATGGTATTCTCAGCATCCTTCTGTAGAATCACATTTCTGTTGCTTTAAGTCTCTTTTCCATCTGTGAACAGATTGTCCAGCATTCACTGCCATATAGGAAAACTGATATTACATAACAGTTCAGTACTCTTTTCTTTGTTTCTAGTGAAATTTTACTGTTTCTTAATACTTTGTTTAGATTTCACTATTCCAGTGTATCTTCAGCTTTCAGTGTCATACTTTCTGTCTGCTCTTAGAACAATTCCCAGATATTGAAATTCTTGCACTTGTTTGATTTTGGTATATATTTTTTTTTTAATCATTTCACCCCGAGCAAGGCGGAAACGCCACTGATGTGCAGGGGGTTACATAAATGTAAAAAGATTAATTAGAAAAGAGTGAGGAGTACAAACTAGTTAGAAAGGAACAATAGAAAGCAGGTGCGATGACAGATACATAGGTGGAGAGAAAGGGAAGATTATACAGGGGTGGGGAGAGAGCTAGAGGCCAGTGGTTAGTAGATGAGTATTGACTTTGCATTTAAATTTCTGGAGGTTGTAGCTGTCAGGAAAGCAAGAATACGGGAGCGAGTTCCACAGGCGGGAAGTGCGATAGAAGAAGCTGCAGGAGTAGAATTGTCGTCTGCATTTGGCTAACCTGACTGTGAATGGGTGGGACCCAGTTGCCAGTCTTGTTGCACGAGTAAACACCTGTTGAGGAGGCACCAGTGACTTAAGCTATATTTATTTTGTAATTTTGCAAGTTAGGCTGTTTGTTTTACTGACAACCAGGCATTCAGTCTTCTTACAATTGATATTTATTCATTTCTTCTTGGTTTCTTTCACTGCATTCTTTGTGACATCTTACGTTGTTAAGATTGTGGTCGCCAATAATGGATCCCGTTAGGACTTCTAATTCTCTCAGAATCACCTCAACGTATAGGTTGAATAAATCTGGTGAGAAGGCACATCCTTGTCTTACACTTTTTTTTATATTTACTGAATTCATTTTCTATCCAGATACACTTTGCTGCCTATAGTTTCTGGATTACCCTTCCCAAATATGTCATGGTTGCCTAGAAGTTCCATCAGTTCTTTGTGATGTACTTCATCAAAAAACACATTAGAGTAAGGTAATGGTTAACAAGCTCCTCCCTTAGATCATTACTAGTTAGTCTACTTCTTACTATGTGCTCAATATTTGTGCCAAACTAGACTATTTAAAAAATTTTAGGGGTATATTGGAGTCAAGTAATGGTTAACAAGCTTCTATCACAAATCCTTATTGTTGAGTTCATGCCAAACTTGACTATGCCTAGAAAATAACTGTGACAACATTGATGAATGCAGTCAAGTATGACAGGACATATCAGTTTAGGTTCTTAGGAAAAGATTCTATGGGTCATAAGAGAAAAAAATTGTTGCGTGTTCAAATAAAAGGACGGTATTTATTTAAATGTAAGATATACAAATTTTAAGTGTAATCTAAACTTATTTATAAATGGAACTTTGTTTGTGTTTGTGCGTGTGTCCGTTACCTATAGACTCTGAAACAGCTAAACCGATTTTCTTGAAAATTTACAGTTGTACTATAAGCATCTGTGAGTGTTCTTAGCTAGGTTTTGTGTTGAGGTATCCCCGATAAATATCAAAAATCGAAAAAAATCGGGTTATAGAAGGAGTGGTCCGATTTTAATCAAATTTGATACACTTATAGACAAAGACATAAGAAATGATATTCAGAAGTTTCAAGGTTGCAGTTCTTACAATAGTGCAGAAAATTGGATATCGATACCAGGAAATCAAAATTTGATTTACATCCATTCATTTTTCTTTCAGTCTACGGTTTCGCTTTAACTGGAAACAACTATTGCTTTTTAGTCTTTCATGCCAACGTCCAAAGAGTCTGAGCTCCAGGACCATGGATTAGTTTTAAAGCTTTCATTATACCCGAGCAACACCGGACTATAATGCTAGTTGCTTATAAAAGGAAAGTTTAAAAGTTTGTCTCTTTGACTGTAAAGAAATGAACAAGAATAATCTTTCAATGAGGAAGAGAGAAAGTGGAGTTGGAAGACAAAAGGGGTCCGCTGTTAGTTTGATGAGAAAAACAGAACTTTTGTCTTTTTACTGCTGTGAGTCCTTCAGCTGGGTTAAAGGAATATTTGGCTTTTATGGGCTTCACATACGCTCCAGAAGCCTGTGTTTATTTATTATCAATAGCTGGTATTATTGGCTATTTATTTTTATTAAATTGAAAAGTTAAAGTATCGTTCAGATATGGAAGGCTGTGCGGAGTTCATTAAATAAACTAGAATAGATTTTTTTTTTTAATCATTTCACCCTGAGCAAGGAATTCCATTGCCACTATTATGCAGTGGGTTACTTAGGAGAAGGTGCTGAGAGAGTGATTAGATATAGGAAATGTTGGAAGGAGGGTGATAGACGGGTAAGGAGGTACATAGGAAGGGTGTTTGAGAGAATGGGTGCGAGTTAGTGTGTTAGGAGGTGTCTATTGACCTTACATTTAAACTCCTGGAGATTGTAGCCGTCGGGGAAACAAGTATGTGGAAGGGAATTCCACAGGCAGGAGGTGCGAGAAAAGAAGCAGTTGGAGTAGAAATTGCGGTTACATTTTATCGGTTTCACTGTAAAAGGGTGGGGCATAGTTGCCAATCTAGTATCATGTGCAAATTCGTATCTAGGGGGCACCAGTAATCTAAGTTCATCGGAGCAGAAGCCGTGAAAGTATTTAAAGAGGCACAGGGAAGCCACGTCACGCTGGTGAGAGAGTGACTGCAGGCGGTCTGTCAAGTCGGTATCGATCACATTACAGATGTTTTATCCATAACGATATTCTTTTAACAATTATTTTTTATAATCATTTCACCCCAAGCAAGGCAGTACTGCCTCTAGTGTGCAGGGGGTTACTTAAGTTAAAGAGTGAAGAGAAAGAGGAATAGGTCAATGGGGTGTGAGAAAATGGGTAAGATAAGGATGGGAACACTGGTGTGAAGAGAGCTGTGTGAGAGTAGAGCGGAAAAGGAGAAAAATATACAGGAGGTGGCGGGGAAAGGATGGGGAGTCAAGGAGATAAGAGATGACAATTGACAATGCATTTAAACTCTTGAAAATTGTAGCTATCAGAAAAGTAAGTACATGGAAGAGAGTTCCACAGGTGGGAAGTACAAGAAAAGAAGCTGAAAGTAGAGGTTGCAGCTACATATGATTGTTTTCATTGTAAAAGGGTGAGACCTAATTGCTAGTATGGTAGTTCAAGTAAATTCATGCAAAGTGGGCACCAGGGAGCTAAGCCCATCAGAGCAGAAGCCGTGAAAGTATTTGTAGAAGGGACAGAGGGAAGCCACATCTCGTCGGTGATAAAGTGACTGGATTCGAGATGTTAGGTCAGGATCGATTACATTGCAGATTCTCCTTTGGATTTTGTTGAGAACCTCGAGATGAATAGCAAGGGTGCCCGACCAGATATAACAGCAGTATTCAATGCACAGGCAGATGGTAGATTCACATATGTGCAAAATGGATTCAGACAAGAAAAACTTCTTGGACTGACACAATGACCCAACCTTCCTAGCAGTGGATTTAGCTACTGATTCAATGTAGTCGTTCCACTTGAGGAATGTAAATCCTCTAATATTTGCTTGAAACAGTTGGTCGTTTTTCTGAAAATCTGGTCCAAATAGCAAAATAAAAAATGTAAAAAAAAAAAAACTATGACATTTAATTAGTTAAGTTTTAATGTTCTTTTATAAATAATATATATTAAGGACATTATAGACTGAAGACAAAAAATTTCAATAAACAATGAAATTTTTAAAGAATTGTTTTCATTTTTTTTCTTTTTTAATTATAATTTATGAGATTGCAAAAATGTTTTAAGAATTTTACAGTCTTGTGGGGGTTAGGTTATTAAGTGAAAACCATATTTACTTATCGAAAATTGAAAAGATTAATACAAATCAAAGAACCATTGTATTTTTAAAATAATTTTAACTTTTTTTTTGTGTGTATTTGAAGTTTTTTTTTTTTTTTTTTTTGCATGGTAATTTCTGTGTTACATTAAAAGGTCATCTATTGCATGATTTCTTCCCCTTACAGGAAAAATATTTGGAAAATTATGTCAGTTCTGGTCCCCATACACTTATCTTGCCACCTGGCTGTCATCACATGTCAATCATATGGGAAAGGTCAGAAAGATCAACGCTCTGGGATTTGATTTTATTCTAAAATTCATGCTATAAATAAGTAATACTTGTGTAAATCAGATTAATTTAACTTTAAATTTACTAATTTTACAAAATAATGTGTCACAGATGTATAATTAATTTTTGAAAGATTTTTAAAACCGAGAATTAACTTTTGTTTACAAATGTGTCAATCGCTCAAAAAAGACTGAAAAATTAGTTTGGTTTGGTTATTGGATTTTACGGCATGTCAACTCCTATTTGGGTCATTTTATGCCGAAGCCTTATTTATTTATGTATACAAGGTAGTTATTCTGTATAAAAGGTTGGGAGGTTGTTGAATTTTATGATCTGTTTTTTTTTTTATAATTGCTTTATCTTGTGATGGTTTCTGATTGTATATCTGCATACCTACATGTATGCATGTGTGTGTGTGTATATATATATATATATATATATATATATATATATATATAAAATATTTGAAAGTATTATATTTTGTTGAGGATCTTGATTTCTTTGAGAAAGTTGTATATTTCATCTGTCTGTATTTTTTGAAATTTCTTTTAAGCTTTTTCTATTGAAATATTTTTGTTTTATTTTAGTTATGGTTTTACATTCCAGTAGAATATGTTTTATTGTAATTAGGCTTCTGCAACAGTATTTTGGTGGATTTGTCTTTTTTAATATATAAGAATGAGTTAAGTGTGTGTGTCCTATATGTATTCTAGTTATGATGACTTGTTTTTTCTGAGTGTTTCCAAGATTTTTTCCCCATTTTCCTATTTTAGGTTTGATTTGAAATAGTTTATTTCCGGTTTGGTTTTTCCATGATTTTTGCCATTTATCTTTAATATATTTATTTATTTTTGGTTTAAATGTCCGTACATGGAATTTGAATATTTTCATCTATTATCATTTTTAAAGATGATTTAGCAGCAGTAACTGCTTTGTCTCCTCCTTGGATCCCAACATGGCTTGGAATCCAGCAAAAGATGATACTTTTGCTTTTTTCCATTGAATATAGTTTGTGTAGATTTCGTATTAATGGGTTTTCTAGTTTTTTTTTTCATTTTAGGGATGTTAATACAGAAAGTAAGTCTGAAAAAATAATATAGTTTTCTTTTTTGATATGATTTTTAGAGTTAGTTTTATTGCATAAGCTTTTGCACTAAAAATTGATGCTTCATTTGACAAGCGTTTTTGATAATTTGCTTTTGTTATTGTTGTGCTGCCTGTTTTTCCTTCGTCTTTTGAGCCATCTGCGTAAATACTTTGATAGTTTTGATATTTTTCTCTTATTTTTAAGAATTTTTCAACGTATGTTGTGGGATATGTTTTTGATTTTGATAATTTATTTAAACTTAATATTATAATCGGATTTTTGATTGTCCATGATAGTATATTTGGTTGGTTGGTTTTAAGTATTTGATTAAAGGATATATTATTTTCTAGAATGATTTCTTCCATTCAGAATCCTAATGTTTTGATTTTGTTTTTGTTAAGATTAAATTTCTCTTTATGATTTGGTTACAGTCGTGTGTGAAATTAAAGGGACAGGAGGAGAGTTTTAGATGGTATTGAGTTGCTAGTTTTTCCTTTCTTAGTTGTAATGGGGATTCGTTTGCCTCTATATATAGACTTTCTATAGTTGAGGTGGGATAGGTTCCAAGAGCTATCCAAAGGCCTTCATGGTGTATTGTGTTTATTGTTTTTAGATCAGACTTTCTGGTTGATTGATAGACCACGCTACCATAGTCTAGTTTGGGACAGATCAGCGTTCTATAAAGTTTTAGAAGGATTTCTTTGCTAGCACCCCATTCTCTGTGGGCTACTGTTCGCAGTAGTTGAAGAGCTTTAAAACTTTTTTTTAGATGATTGATAAGTGGTTTAAAGGTCAGTTTGTTGTCGAAGATTATTCCTAAAAATTTGTATTGCTGAACTACTGGTATTTCTTCATTTTCTAGTTTTAGTTTTGGATTATTGCGTAATTTTTTCAGTTGCACATTTTGTTTTTGATATTTTAAAACCGTTTTCAAGTGTCCATTTGTTAATTTGGTGTCAGCATTATTGAAGTTGTCTCTCTGCTGGGTTGAGGTTTCTTGATCTGTAATATATTGTAAAATCATCAACATAAAGGCTACAGTGTGTTCCAGGTTTGATGTTTTTATTATATCATTTATTTTTATTTTGAAAAGTGTGGGAGAGAGTACACTTCCTTGTGGTACTCCCTCTTCTTGCTTTTGATAATCAGATAGGATAGCACCTATTTGTACTTGGGTGAGTCTGTCTGTTAAAAATGCTTTTACAAAATTTGGTAGTTGGCCTTTTAGTCCTAGTTTGTGCAGATCTTTCATACCATGTTTCCAGGTTTGGTCAAATGCTTTTTCTATGTCGAAGAATATGGCTATTAGATGTTTATTTAAATTAGCCTCTCTTATGGCCGTTTCTCACATTATGTGGTCTATTGTCCTTCTTTCTTTATTATATCCCCATTGATATTTTGATATGTGTTTTTCTTCTTCTAGAAACCAACTCACTCTGGCATTGACCATTTGCTCCATTGTCTTACATAAGCAGCTTGTTAATGTTATTGGTCGTTAACTTTGTGGATGGTTTCCCTCTGAGTATGGGAACGATTATCGATTCTCTCCATATTTTGGCAAATTTTACAGTCGTCCAAATGTTGTTAAAAATATTTAGGAAGTATTTTAGTGATTTTTGTAGTTGTTTAATAAATTCAGTGAATTTGATCTGGGCCTACTGCTGTATTGTGGGATTTTTTAAAAATCTCAAAATTTTAGATTCTGATCAATGATTTCTGTGTGAAATACACCAGAGTATTTTGCTTACTGTAAATAGTAAATTTAATCCTTTAGCTTTCAAATAAAATTATTTAAAAGTAAAAGTTTCAAATTTTACTTTAAAAACTTCAATTTAAAAGTTAGGTATCGAAAATGAACTTGAGGTGTAGGATACTTATTTTGGCCTATTTACTTCCTTTGAGCAATTACTCTGCAATTTGTTTGGTTTTGGCACTCGATTTCAGTGTAGTAATTGAAAAAAAGGAAGTAAATTGGTTGAAAAATTGGCAAACTATGCGTGAAGTCATTCTGCATTGAATAACATTTTTGAAGTGTGGTTACGGAGTGAGATAAACAGCAACAATAAGTTTGATATCTTTCTGGCCGTTAACTTGAAAAAAGGTAGGTTTTGTCAATAAACAAATATTGATTTGAGTTCAGCATATACATTTGCACGAAAATAAGGATGTTTTGGAAAGATTTGAAGGGGTAAAGGCCTTCAGGGAACAAATCAAAATTTTACCATTAGATTTTTATTTAAAAAAAACAAAAAACAATTGAAGATATTTTCATGTTATGGGTGTTTTAGTAGGATCCTTGTGAATGTTTTTTTTTTTTTTAAAATCATCTCACCCCAAGCAAGGCATTCCACTGCCACTATTGCACATGGGGCTACATAGGGGAAGGTAAAGAGGAGGAGTGGTTAGACATAGGGAATGTCAGGAGGAATGAATGTTAGACATAGGGAATGTCAGGAGGAATGGGAGCAGGTTAGTGTGTTAGGAGGTGCCTATTGACCTTACATTTAAACTCCTGGAGATTGTATCCGTCGGGGAAGCAATCGTGTGGAAGGGAATTCCACAGTCGGGAAGTGCGAGGAAAGAAACTGTTGGAGTAGAAGTTGCGGTTGCATTTTATCGGTTTCACTGTAAAAGGGTGGGATCTAGTTGCTAATCTAGTATCTCGTGCAAATTTGTATTTAGGGGTCACCAGTGATCTAAGTTCATCGGAGCAGAAGCCGTGAAAGTATTTATAGAAGAGACACAGGGAAGCCACGTCGCGCCGGTGGGAGAGAGACTGCAGGTGGTCTGCCAAGTCGGTATCTATCACATTACAGATCCTCCTCTGAACCTTATCGAGAAGCCCGAGGAGAACAGCAGGGGCACCCGACCAGATATGGCAGCAGTATTCAATGCACGGGTGGATGGTAGATTTAGACAGAAAAAATTTCCGGGCCCTACACAGAGAACCGACTTTCATAGCAGCGGATTTAGCAATGGATTCGATATAGTCATTCCATTTGAGGTCCACTGAAAGTGTGAGACCAAGGAGGCGTAGTGTTTTACTTTCTGGGAGGCAAGCCTGGTCCATGCTAATGGGAGGTAGGTGAGATTGTCGATGATGGTTAATTGAGAGTAGCTTCGTTTTAGAAGCATCAAAATTTACTAGCCATTTCTTACCCCAGTCCAATATGGATTGGAGGTCTTTTTCAATCTCGGATGCGAGGTTAGCTTTGACGCCTACACCAGATTTTTGTCGGAGGCGAGAGTAAACTGTGGTGTCATCAGCGTACAAACCTACTTGGGCTCTTATGGAATCAGGGAGATCATTAATGTATATCAGGAAGAGTGTAGGACCTAAGATGAAGCCTTGGGGGACACCTGCGTTTGTATGGTAGTTCTGGGAGGCATGTCCGTTTAATACCACCTTCATTGTGCGGTTAGAGAGGAATGACTGGATTAGTTCAAACAAATGTCCAGTTATTCTATAGCTCCGCAAGTTTACATAGAAGGCCAGCATGCCAAACTCTGTCGAACGCCTTAGATATATCCAATGCAACGGTTCAGGCTTCGCCATTCCTGTCGAGTGCCTGGTATATGTACTCGGTGATGGTCGTTAGCATATCAGCAGTAGACCTGATGAAGTGGAAACCATATTGCTTATCCGAGAGGAGCCTGTGTGCTGTGAGATGCTGAACCACCTCGGTGTTGATAATGGCTTCGAACACTTTGCCAAAGATCGGAAGAAGGCTGATAGGGCGGTAATTTGCAGGGTCAGAGGGTTCTCCAGTGTTTTTAAATATAGGAACTACAGAGGAAGATTTCAACAGGCAGGGAAGCAGGAAGCAGATAGGCAGAGGTTGTAGAGCTTAGAAAGGACAGAGGAGAGTTCAGGGGCACATTTCTTTAAGACTATGGTTGGGATTCCGTCACCTCTGCTCGCTTTGTGAGGGTCAAGTTTTAAGATTATCTTAGAGACAAGCGAAGGTGTCATGTGGACATCATTCAGTTGTGCCTCGGTTCTAGGTGAGAAGTCAGGTGTAAAAACTCCAGATGAGTCCAGACTCAAATTGTTCGAGAATCTGCGAGCAAAGCATTCAGCCTTATCTGCTGGGGAGGTGAGGACCACAAATTTGTTGATTAGCGGGGAGGGGGGGGTATTGTGGACTTGCTGTATTATGGTATGTGTTGGATAGAGTTCTTGTGGTGTATGATTAAATTGTAATGAATTGTGTGATCATCCTGACCCAAACTTTCTATTTATTCCAATTCTCTGCTTCTGAGCGGGGTGGAACCCAGATGAAGCTCCACTGAAGGATAGTCTCATCTGGGGGGAATAAACAAGTGCCTGGGTCTATGGGATGGGATATTTTTGGCTGAGCTTAAGGGCTCTGAATCCCCACTTTAATTGACCTTGTTTCACATCCACCTTGGTGGGGAGGTGGTATATACTGACTAAATTGTTAGTAATGAATGGGGTCGTAAATACCATAAAAGTTAAATTAAAAAAAGAAAAGAAATAAGTGTAGGAAGATCAACCTTTTCGCATTCAAATTTGGCCTTGTGCCACATGAAATGTAATAATTCAAAATAAAAACATTTAACAACCTGTGATATTATCAATAATTATTAAAACACTTAATACAATAATTAAAACTATAACTAATTAGCTTCATAATCTAAATAGAAAGACAAATTATTAAAAGTGGGGGAAAAAAAAAGCCATGATTTTCAGGATTGTAGGGTAGGGAAAGCTGAAATAAACTACTGCCTTTATCCCTTTTGATTGAATGACCATGGCTCACCATTTTTAAATAAATAAAATATGAATCTCTGCTTAAGAAAATTAAAGGATTCCAGAAAGGACCTTAAAATGTTCCTTTTAAAAAAAAAAAAAAAAAAAAAAAAAGATTTAACTTTTGACAACATTTGTTTAATCGGGTGGGAGTGGACAAATTCACTGAGCAGGATACCAATGAAAAAGATACAAGACTGACTTCCATTCAGATTTTTCTTTAAATCAAGATGCCATTGAAAATTTCACTTGAAACCAAACAGCAATCTGGAAAGAGCAAAGACCACAAATCTCTGCTAAGGCAATAATATCGACATCATCCCAGCAATTAGCAAGATGATTACTAAAATAATGTGAAAGAATAACTTAATAAATAGAATAAGTATGAACTTGACCGCTCTCAAGAGTTATCTTGATATATCTTGGCCACAGGCAGACAAATGTGACCAAAAGCAATAGCTTCGCCTGAAGGTGGAATTAAAATGTTTTCTTTTTCCGTCCAATATCCTTTTTTAAGCACCAATTTCTTTATTACTTTCTTAGGGTTCATTAATAAAATAAAAAGGCAAGTACATTTAAAAAGTAAGTTCTTATTTTTGATAAGATTTCCTCGATGGATTGGAGTTTGACTCTTCCTGATCGCACTTTCCCAATTTCAAAGTTGGATATATCCTGATACCCATGTCAAAGGCAATTTTTGGATGTACCAACCTGAGTTGTTTTGGGTCACTACGTTACACTTAAAACATATTTCCCATTGTTTGGTGGTAAATATAAATTTTATATTATAAAATTTTATGTATTTAACCCAAAAGGACGAAGTAGGAATGACCTAAACAACCCAAAGTAGTTTTAAAAAAAAAAAAAAAAAAAAAATTATATATATATATATATATATATATATATATACACACACACACACACGTGTGTGTGTGTGTGTGTATGTTTTTCTTTGCCTTCCTATCAAAAACTTCAAACTTTTATTTGGGGTAAAAATACTGAGATTCTTCCTACAGAAAATTTAAAGTACAATACATTATTTTATTGTTTATAAAACCAATTAAAAGTTTATCTAAATAAAAAATAGCATAGTTTTGATGTATTTTGTTTTCACAACTCGGAGCAGATCTCAAAAATGGCTAATTTAGGAAAAATGAAAAGACAGTTGATAAACACTCCCCAATGACTCCTGAATTTAATATTAGCTTTATGATGGGCAAACTCTAGCAAATTTCTAGATATTTCAGGAAATTGGTGGTGGTCGGGTAACATGTAAAAAAATATATTTATATATTTTGACCTAAAGTTTTTCCAAAAATGATTTCAGTCATTTATTTTATGTCTTGAAATTTTTATAAAAATTCGGCCATTTGATTGTTGCAAGAATTTTTTAATTAATTAATAAACCATTGTAAAAATTGCGTCACTCACACAAAAAAAAAAAAAAAATTTTTATACCAAATTTTCGAACGTGTTAAAATTAAACAATTTTAAAAATTAAAAGAATATTTTGCCGATAAAACTTTAGTCCGGGGCCTTTTTTTTTTTAATATATATATAGCGAATTCGTGGAGGTACCTTATACATTCTTCGGTCCTAATCTTTGTCATATTCACGACGCTTCGGCCACTGAACGCTCCGACCTTCTTCAGAGATGGAATCGAACCTTTTAATTGATCACTGAGGTAGATTGTTCTCGTTCCATGAGTGATAAAAAAAAAAAAAAAATAAAATAAGGTTTGGTTTAAAATTTCCAGTCACCTGAGAAAGGTCGGAGAGTGCAATGGCCGAAAGATCGTAAATATGACAAATCAATTTTACATTCCAATGATTTAATGAAGGTAAATAAAAATTCCACTAAATCAACCACTATTTTTGCGCATAGTTCGCTATTTTATCAAAAGTACAAGGTTTTATTTTTTACAATGCAACAAAGGCATTTTTGTAGAAGCCTTTGGTTTGGAATTTTTAAATATATCAAAATTAGAACAAGTCTTGTAAAAATTGATTATTTAAAATTTTCAGACTAAGTGACTATATAATCTCATGAAACTGACATAAGGACACAAGGAAAAAGAATTTTATGAGTAATCAATTTTTACAAGACATGTTTTAATTTTTTTTTAAAATATATTTTAACAAATCTCAAAATGAAAAAAAAAAGTTTTTTTTTTTTAAATTAAAACAATTTTTTTAAAATTTCATTAATTTAATTGGATGTGGGGGGGAGCCGGTCGGTTAAGTGCCATACGTGATGCACGCTTGGGCGATCATGTCACGAAAGAGACATGACTGACTGGGCAGAAGATTATCCCGCAGTAGGTTGCCAGCCAAGGCTATAGAACCCAATCTGTCCTGCTATTTAACCCATAACTGGGAGGAATAGACGGATTAATACCTTTCCCAAGGGTATTTGCGCGTAAGTGAATGCAATGAATTCAAACTCGGCTCCCCGGGTTCTCGTTCCGAGCCGATATCCACTGTAACACAACGCACATCCTTAAGAGTTCATGGCATTAATATTATATATATATATATGCCATGAAACAGATCTGTCTCACCGTATCACATCTCATCAGTACGGTTAGACTACGATTGCTTTTTACCCAGGATTGAAACCCGACCGAAATGGCGTCAGTCGGCGATTCTACCCTTGGGCTATGGGAACAGGGAACAAGTGTAAAAAAATTTTTTTTTTTTTTTTCTTTAAGATTTTATAGATAATAATTTCAAAAATAAATTCATTTGTGAATTAAGTCCAAAAGTTTCAATAAAATCCGACATTTGATTTTAGCAATAACTTTCAATTTAAATGTTTTTCACCGGAAAAAAACGAAAATTAATTATTGCAATTAAAATTTGCTAACAATTTGATTAGCCATTGATAACAAAACGGGATCTTTTTTACTAAAAATTTTGAAAAATGATTTGATGTCCTTTTTAGTCTAAATAAAATTTCCAAGTTTGGGGCTTTATTATTGGGGGGGGGGGGGTTACCTAGAACAGAGTAATAATGAGCCTGTAAAAATCGTTCAAGTGCCTCCCCCAAGGAAATCACTTGTTAATACAGCATTGTTAAAATTGGAACATGTATAGCCTCAAAAAAGTACTATTCGTAGGGCAGACTTGCCTCGGCCGACCCCCTTCAATGCCAACTCAACTTTGCCCTCACCCAGCCGAGGAAAATCGGTTAATGTTCTTCGTCAGAAGAGAGACCAGGCTCCTTGATAAATCGGGTTCCGTAAAAATGCATGTTGTTGATCGACCTCCCAATTTCCTCCTGCAAATTTGCGCCCTTATTCACAGCTTCGTTAAAACGTCAGTAAACTACCTCACCCTGGTAACGCTCATTTTTAGTCTTAGTCTAGAGACGTGTGTCTAAGGAATTGCCTCTCCCACCACTTATTCCTAATAACCACTTCCAGTAAAACTAATCAGCTTAGTTCTTCAGAAATTCCACCTATCCAGTGATTTTTTTTTTTTAATATCGAGCCAACGCCATCCGGGCTCCATTTGATGGTTTGAATAGCATCACTAGTGGAACGTTGGGCAATCTGGGTCCCGAACCCCACCTAACATTCTATTCATAGTTGACCACCTTGGTAGCCAGGTTATGTTTTTATCTCCCGCCCAGGGTGATCGACAAGAGACCAAACTCATTGTCTCTCCAGTCATTCACCTAGCGAACTTGTTAAATGCAGAGCTTTTAAGTAACGAGACTGAATTGGAATGGTTAGGTGGGTACAGAGTCGACTAGATAACAATTTGATCTACTTTGACTTAAGTTACTTAACTGAAGATCACATTTTTTTAGTCTTGTGCCAGACTAAACTAAGCGCGAGCCGGAAGACAATGTTGTTATAAATTTCATTTGTCTAAATTCGGTCTGTCAGTCTCTCTATAACCAGACGGGCCAGAAAAGTGGAACCCATTTTTAAAGTTTTGATGACTTGATAAACGGGGTTTTTTTTTGGGGGGGGGGGGGGAGAAGAAGAAAAAAAAAATTCCATACCTGTTTTTGACTTCTTCCCTCAGGACGATTGATGAAAAAGGCTTTAATAGCTGATGATCGCAGTTCGATAAGAGGCTCGCTGAAGAGCATCTTGTGCCAGACTTTGGGAGATACGAGTGACAAATCATAGCGAATTACGAACGCAAAGTATTAATAAAATTAAAAGCCAGACACTCTTTCTCGATAAATGATTTCAAAGGAATGAGGGGAAAGTGTGGCATAAGGCCGAAAGTATGTGCCACACTGAAGATCCGATCATTTAAATTTTTGAATGATTTTTAGCTCGACAACCGTTACACCACGTTGAGGTGCCCAAAGAGTGAGTAATAGTTGTTGAAAAGAGCAAATAATTTTTGGAGCGGGAAAGAAAAGTTTCTGGCTTTAAATTTTTCTGCATTTCATTTTGGAACAAACCGTTAATAAAAGAATTGTAGAGGACAAGACAAGAGAATTGGGTACTAAAAGAAATAGCGCGCGCCAGGGGTGCGTAACGGTTTGTTCAGAGTATATATACAAAGAAAAAATAGAAGTTGAAAAAAAAAAAAAGATAAACAAGTTGTTAAAGTTAAAAATTCATGTTTATATAATGAAAATTGAATGCATGGTTTGTATTGACAGAAGATCTTTTTGATTTGATCTACAGTCGGATGATCATGAAAAGAAAAATGATGTTAAGGTTTGTAATGGAAAAAGTTTCAAATGTCGATTGAAAACAAATGATTTGATGAAAGTCAGTCCTACGAATGAACCCTGTACAAATATTTACAAGTCTTTTTCTTGTCCGAATAAATTAGTTCATTTTTTTTTTTTTACTTCTTTGATTTTTTGGCGGCTTTTGATTTTGGTTTAGCGGTTTTTTTAGCGGCTGTTTTCTTGACTTTCTTTGGAGACTTGGCCTTCTTAGCGGCGGGTTTTGCAACTTTGGGTTTTTTGGCTTTTTTAGCAGCGACCTTCTTTGGTTTGGCTGTCTTCTTCGCAGTCTTGGGCTTTTTAGTGGCTGGCTTTCTTGGCGGGCTTCTTACTTTTCGAAGATTTTGTTTTCTTTTTCTCAGTTTTCTTTTCTCCTACTTTGAAAGAACCTGAAGCGCCAGTTCCTTTACATTGTTTAAGTTGACCACTAGTGACTCCCTCTTGAGGGCCAGCTTCAGTTGGGCGCTGGAGACACCGTCAGCTGGGACTTTGAAGTGGGTTGTAAGGTATTTTTGAATGGCTTGACGAGAAGAACCACCTCTTTCTTTCAGACAAGTGATGGCCTCTTGAATCATTTGACCATAAGGTGGATGAGATGAAGGCTTCTTGGGTTTGCTTGCCTTTTTAGCCTTGGCGGGAGCCGGGGCAGCTGGAGCATCGGCATCAGCCATATCGTCGATAGAAAAAGTTTGGTAAAACTGTGCGCAACGTGTAGAGAAGCGATCGGTGTGCCGTACAAGTCAGCAATGTTGCTGGGTGCCTGCCACTTCTGTATTTATAGACGACGCGCGGACGTAGTTGTAGGCACACAACACAACCAACGCAGAGACATCAAAATGGCAGCTGTTTTACCACAGATGTGTTTCTTCGTGACATGTTCCCAGATGATTAAGGTGATGTCCATCATAGAAACACATTCAACCAACGTTCCATATCGATCCCAAGACATTAATCTTCAATCCTCAAAAGAAATCATTCATCTAATTCCTTTCTCTCGTTTGTTATTTCAAACAATATGACGTGTTGTCGATTCATCGAAATCGGGGTAGGCTTCATTCAAAGTTGAAAATTACGAAATCGATTTCATGTATTTGCATTTTGTCGTTATCAACTGAAAAAATAATCATATGGCAACGATTTGCAGAAAAATCGTCATCTAACTCTTTTATATATGACAGCTATGAGAGGTCCGATTACCATAACAAACACAATTTTGTTTTCAGTTCCGCCATTTTTCTCGGTTCCAGTTTTAACCTAAGAAAAATATATTCTTAAAAATTCTTTTAAAAATTCTTTCGACTGTTTTTTGTTCATACAACTAGTTACAGATCATTAATTTTTGTATAAGATAAAGTTGATAAACAAAGTTTACATTGGATTTGTATTTTTAAAATTCTCTTAATTCAAATCTATTATTGCCACTGTGTTGGCCCAGTTCGGAGTTTGCATCGCAATCACAAAAATCTATACAACGAACGAGTCAGAATCATTTGTTCAAAATAATGTATTTTTTAATTAGTTTTATTTAAAAATAACACTTTTTACCTGTTATCAATTTAGTTGAGGAAATATAATTCGTTCTAAGCTTTTAAAATCGACCAAATTATGTCTTATCCTTTATTTTCAGAGAAAACAATATGTGAAATGAAAAAGCCTTGTCGATTTCATTAAAAGTCAACGATTATTTTCTGTAATATTACTAAATCTATTTTGCCTTTTATTATCAAATTTCTTGTTATATTTCATTATTATTAATGGTCCCTAAAGCATCCAATTTCTATCTTTTATTTACTTTTAAATATCTGCATCTTGAAACGAAGAAAATACACCTTTTTATTTTGAACATGAAAAAAACAATTAGGAACAAGTAACCATTTTTGTGAAAATACCGCGATAAGTAACGAGCAATTTTTTACTTGTTTAAAAAAAAAAAGAGAATTCACAAATTAAAAACAAATAATTATAATTTATAAGAAAAGAAAAATACAGTTTTATAACTTTTGATATATCAATTCATGAAGCAATTCTGTGTTCTACATTCAATTCAATTCAACCAACAACATTTTTATTTGCGATTGTCACTTTTTTATTGTTATGCATTTTCCGTCTTGGTTTTAAAACTGGAAAAACATTTTCTAATTATTTATTTGGAAAGAAAATCATATATATATATATAGTATATAGATATATCATAAAAGTAGATAAATTTGGTAATCTTTAAAAAATTGGTTTGATGTCGTAAAAACTGGAGGAGCATTAAATTTCGCTCCCGCCTAAATAAACATTTTTTTTTTGTCACTTGTAGCATTTTTCTTTTATATATATATATATATATATATATATATATATATATATATATATATATATATATATATATATATATATCCACCGATTATTCATACATTTTGTAATTTTTTCTTTTCATTTGTGTCGGAAATTAAGATTTTTAAAATGTGAAAAATATTTTCATGGTAGCGTATTTACCAACCAACCAACCACCTTTTTTATGCATTTTTATTTTTTACAAAAACAAAAGTCAAAACTGATTTCCCATTTCAGCATTGACTGGCACAAGCCTGAAGTAATCGAGTATTTTGAAGATTAGAGATAAAAGTTAAAACTCATAATTAGAAAATTTGGACTGAGATACGAGCTTAGTATCGCGCTATGTTAAGCGCCTTACAATTATTAAACTAAAAAAAGTAACTAGTTTAACACAAGGATACAATCTATCTATCTATCTATCTATCTCTTGTTCTGATACTATCTATCTATCTATCTATCTATCTATCTATCTATCTATCTATCTATCTCGTTCTGATTCTATCTCGTTCTGATTCTACCTATCTATCTATCTATCTATCTATCTATCTATCTATCTATCTATCTAGTTCTGATTCTTTCTATCTATCTATCTATCTATCTATCTATCTATCTATCTATCTATCTATCTCGTTCTGATACTATCTATCTATCTATCTATCTATCTATCTATCTCGTTCTGATACTATCTATCTATCTATCTATCTATCTATCTATCTCGTTCTGATACTATCTATCTATCTATCTATCTCGTTCTGATACTATCTATCTATCTATCTATCTATCTATCTATCTATCTATCTATCTATCTATCTCGTTCTGATACTATCTATCTATCTATCTATCTATCTATCTATCTATCTATCTATCTATCTATCTATCTATCTATCTCGTTCTGATACTATCTATCTATCTATCTATCTATCTATCTATCTATCTATCTATCTATCTATCTATCTCGTTCTGATTCTATCTATCTTCTCGAATTTTCTAATTATTTTTGCATTAGGCTTCTTATCGAATCACAAATAAAATAAAAAATCAAACTGAAGCAATGTTGCATTTTCAGTTAATTTTATTAATTCAAATATTTGAATCAAATATTACAATAATCCTAAATTTTGGATAGTTGATCGATTTTTCAAACAAACGAAACATTTATGAAATATTCTCTCTCTCTGTCTCTATTCAGTCTATTCTTTTACTTACAATTTTTCCAAATCTCATAAGAATATTTTATTTATAGCGAAAAGAATTTTAAAATTATTTAAAGACACTCAATTTGCCTATTATTTGAATTAAATCACTTTTTCACTATTGGATTCTTTTTCTTTTAATTGAATTGACAAGATGAAAATAAAAAATATATATATATTTTGTACACATCGTGTTGAAAGAAAATCACAAATTTAGCTTCCCCTCTCTAAAATTATTACTCACACTTAAATTTTAATTATAACGCGTGTTTGATGAGTAACCAATAAATAACTAGAAAGTTCCTAACTGACCATTTAAAAATCAATTCAATTTCCTATCTAATTCGGTGCGGTCAGTGAAGAAGGTTTGTAATTCCTGAAGAAATGGGACCTCTGAACCTCCTCTCCTTTCGTCTATTATTCTCTATAGTCTAACCCAACTCAGACTACTACTACTACTAAGTTAAATGATAATACAGAAAGATAAAAGATACATTCTTGTTTGTTTTTTTATAATGGTGAAGAAGACAGATATGACGACTGTACACACAAACAACACGAGTGCACCCTGATCATTCGCCTATTTTTTTCTCTCTCTCTTTTTCCATATATTTTGAGTATCACTATCATCATTGGTTTAGTTCTCTTAATTTCTTAAATGTCAGCAATTTATTAGCCCCATCCCAACATCGTTACCAAACACGTTTCGACTATTCATTCTGCCATCATCAGGCAGGTTGACATCAAAAAACACTTGTGTGCCATAAGAAAGAAATTACTTGGAAAAAAAAAAAGGATGCAAAGCACGTATTCTTGTATTTAATGACGAGTCAGTTAAAGATTTTTGACTACAAGCAGATAAACAATCCGAAGCAGTCACGAAACTCATTATTTTTTAAATTTTAACATAGATCATTTTTTAATTTTTTTTTTTTTTTAATGAAAAAATTGTTCATTAAAAGGATTCCTCTTAAAGTGCAAATCGTGAATGAAACTAAATGAGATCATCGATTGCTATGCAGTGGTCATATGATTTGTTCAAAGTAGATTCTTATCCTTATCTTTAAGTATCGAAAGTTTTAAAACAAAAATCTCTTACCTTTGATGATTGGAATTTTTCAGTTTTTCTCTCCATTCAACTTTGCTTAATTTTAGTGCCTCATAAAATTAATGATTGGGGGAAAAAAGCATTGTTATAATTCGCTAAAGAAAAGTGATACCTTTAAAGTAAATAAAAAAATAAAAAAATGAAAATATCACCCTAGCCGATAAAAGTCAATTTTACCAGACACTGTAAAAAACTAGAAGATATTTAGACATTGTTTGACAGCTAAGAAATTATGAAAATTTAAGGTAACAATCTTAACCCATCATTATCGGATCACTTGGCAAAGGGCCGAACACCTTTGCGAAAAAGTTGAGAAAATCCAATGAAAACTTGAAATCAAAACCACACCACTAAAGAAGATAGAATATTTAGGAGGGATGGACTCCGACTGGTCTTTTTTGTCCAAAAAACACTACGCATTAATAAATACCTGCCGAGACATTTGGAAGTGGGGGCTGGTCAGAATGCGGAAGTCGTAATGAGGCTTGTTGTCGCTTGATCTCCAACAATAACCAGCAGATTTTACTAAAATGATAAGTCAACGAATACAAAAAAAGAGTCTACCGTAGTCGGGATCATCAAGTCAATGCAAACAATCCTGTCCTTTAACTGCATAATATGAGCTTCGCCAATGCTACATACGCAATAATGTAATGATTTATAAAAAAGAAATAATTGATAACTGTTCCAACCGCCGACAGGATGTCGATAAATGGACAAAATGGGATAAAAGACCTTGCTGGAGAACTGAAAAAATGTAGATCGTGCTCCTAATCTTTGAGGTTTTTTATTAGGAAGGGACCCCAAAGATCATTGGAAAACCACGTTAGCGATTCTAAGGAGAATTAAATGCGGTGTTGAAATCTACGAAGAGCAACACGTAAGGTTTTTTTTCTTTTTTTTAAATCGTTTCACCCCAAGGCAGTACTGTTACTGGTGCGCAGGGGTCCACATAATAAGAGATTGAATGGTTACATAGGGATGGAGCGAAGAGAAAGAGAAACCGGTTACAGGGGGCTACATAAGAGAAGAGTGATCTCAGAGAAACCGGTTACAGGGGGTATCAGAACGGGTAAGAGAAGGATGGAAATACTGGTTTGAAGAGAGTTGTGTGAGTAGAGTGAAAATAGAAAAGAACAAGATACAGTGGGTGTTGGGAAAAGGATAAGAGAAGGATGGGAGTCAAGGGGATAAGAGATGACAATTGATGTTGCATTTAAACTCTAGATGATTGTAGCTGTCAGAGAAGCAAGTATATGGAAGGGAGTTCCACAGGCGGCAAGTGCGAGAAAAGAAGCTGTTAGAGTAGAAATAGCGGCTGCATTTAGTTGCTGTGACTGTAAAAAGGTGGGACCTTGTTGCCAGTCTAGTTGCTCGAGTAAATTCATATAGAGGGGGCACCAGGGAGATGAGCTCGTCGGAGTAGAGGCCGTGAAAATATTTGGAGAAGAGATAGAGAGAAGCCACATCCCATCGGTGAAAAAGTGATTGGAGTCGAGGTGTCAGATCAGGATCGACTATATTGCAGATTCTACTCTGACTCCTTTCAAGAACCCCGAGGTGAATAAAAAGGGCTCCCCAACCAGATATGACAACAGTATTCATTGTACAGGTGGATGGTTGATTTGTATATGTGCTAAAGATTTGTGAAGATTCAGCGTGTTTGTCAGTCTTTCGGGATAAAACCAGTCTAAAAAAAAAATAATAATTGAATATATTTATTTTTAAAAATCGGCATCATCTCATGCAAGGCAGTAAAGCCACTAAGACACAAGGGGTGTGGAATAATTAGAAACAGAAACATTAATAATAATCGGGCCGAGAAAAGGGTAACGGAAGAGCAGTAGATAGTGATTGAGTTTGCATTTACATTTTTGCAGATTAAAGTTAGCTGGAATGCATGGAGCCGGAAGGGAGTTCCACAAGTGAAAAGTGCAAGAAAAGAAACTGTTAACATAGAAGTTACAGTTACATATACTCAACTCAGCTGTAAATTGGTGAGACTTCATCCCCAGTCTAGGACTGCGCTTAAATTTTTAAAAAATGTCTAGGTAACATACCAAATAATTCATCCGAAAAATTACCATAAATGTACGTGTAGAAAATACACAGGGAGGCAACCTTACGACGGTGGGAAATCGAATGAAGCCGAGCTGCCAGATCAGGACCAATAATATTGCTGATTCTTCTTTAGATCTTATCACGAGGCTCAAGGTAAATAGCACCAGACCATATGTGGCAGCCATATTCTAAGCATGGACGAATGTTAGACTTATAGATATATAAGATAGATTCCGGAGAGAAAAATTGTCTTGCACGACACAGTGAACCGACTTTCTTAGCAGCTGACCAAGCTTTAGGGTTCCAGCGAACTCCAAGTCGAATTTACCAATGAAAACAGTTGGTATGTTAGGAAAAGGAGAATGTGATAGTTTTTAGGATACTTGTTGTCACTTGATCTCCGATGTAAGCCACCAGTTAAAGCTTAACGAATACAAATAATAACTCAATTAGCATAATATCAATGAAAATAATTCGATTATTTACGTATACATCGATGAAAGTATCGGTTTGTGAGGACACTTTTAACGAGGATCAGTTTAAATATCTGTACTTGACCTATTCTCTCCACACACACACACACACACACACACACACACACACACACACACACAAAATGACGGTAACATTCATATCGATACACCGTCTAAAATGACGGCAACATAGATATTGATGCCCCTAATAGTGAGTATCTTACATTAAGACATAAGAAAAAAATAATCCAAACCCGAGCGTGACACGAGGGATATATATATATATATATATATATACTAGCAGTATAGGCCGGCGTTGCTCGGGTGTAATGAAAGCTTTAAAACTAATCCATGGTTCTGGAGCTCAGACTCAGCCTAAAGAATATTTGAAATAATAAAATAATTGAGACAATTTACCAATCGCACCTAGTATATATATATATATATATATATATATATATATATATATATATTAGCAGTATAGGCCGGCGTTGCTCGGGTGTAATGAAAGTTTTAAAACTAATCCATGCCCATGGAGCTCAGACTCTTTGGACGTTGGCACGAAAGACTAAAAAGCAATAGATGTTTCCAGTTAAAGCGAAACCGTAGACTGAAAGGAAAAATGAATGGATGTAAGTCAAATTTTGATTTCCTGGTATCGATATCAAATTAGTTTTTTTCGTCGAGAACTGCAACCTTGAAACTTCTGAATATCGTTTCTTATGTCTTTGTCTATGAGTGTATCAAATTTGATTAAAATCGGACCACTCCTTCTATTACCCGATTTTTTCGATTATCGATTATCGATTTTCGATATTTATCGGGGTACCTCGACACAAAACCTAGAACACTCGCAGACGCTTATAGTACAACTGTGTAAATTTTTTAAGAAAATCGGTTCAGCCGTTTCGGAGTCTATAGGTAACGGATACACTCACAGAGACACACACACAAAGACAAAGTTCCATTTATAAATAAGTTTAGATAGATATATATAGTAATATTAATTATAGTAATAATACCAATAGCAACAGAACTAATTCTGTCAAGACTAGCAATAATTAAACTACAAATGAGATCGTCTTGAAACCCGCCGGGAAACTAACCCGGAGGGAAAAGAAGGGGAAGAAAAAAAGAAACAAACGAAATAACTGAACAAAAAGTCAAGCATTCATAAGAAAGAAAAAAAAAACCCAAGACGAAAACCTTAACAATAAAGAGCTCAATACGAAAGCAGAGCACACAAAGCACTCAAAGCAAAAGTAAAGCAAACAAAATCGAAAATCTAAGAGGGAGCAAATAACCTACCACGGTTTCGCTTAAAAGCTCCTCAGGGAAAATTGGCCATTTTTCTCTGACGAGCTGTTAAGCGAAACCGTGGTAGGTTATTGGGTCACTTAGATTTTCGATTTTATATATATATATATATATATATATATATACCATTTGTAAACGAGTTATTACGCGACCCAGGTTTCTACCATGATTGGTGTCTTCAGGTGATTTTCAATAACTGATTTTACCGTTTACCGTTTTTATTTTTTAAGAACGCTCATGTAACAGTGTTTTTGGGGATGAAAACGTCATAATTTCTTGTAATTTTAAAAATTGCGCGTTCAAAAATAAAAAAAAACACTGTTACATGAGCGTTCTTAAAAAAATAAAAACGGTAAACGGTAAAATCAGTTATTGAAAATCGCCTGAAGACACCAATCATGGTAGAAACCTGGGTCGCGTAATAACTCGTTTACAAATGGAAAATATTCAAAACTTGTACAATATAATTGTAATGAACACTTTTTAATATAAATGTGAAATGCTTTAATCTTATTATGACCAGAAACTAAGTAACTAAACAATCAATATATTATGCTCTCATTACGATTGAGCTCTCTGGAGAAGAACATTTTAAAAACAGTTTCCACTTCGGCTATATGTGTGACACTTCAGAAATGAATTGAGTTCTTTCGGTGACTGGCGTGTGTATACACTGCTTCTATACAACACGTTCAAATTCCCCTTCTCTGATTCCATGCGCCTATGGCTTAGGGAGTAGCGACTCTGACTGACACCAAATCGGTCGAGTTTCGATCCCGGCCAGAAGCAAGTGGATGTGTCTAGCAATACTGATGAGCTGCGAAACAGGCTTGTATGTGGATGACTTAAATATATATATATATAAAACGATCTTTATCATAATAGAGAGGATACCTATATATATGCCCTCTATCATAAAACGCGCATGACCATGACATGACAACATAAAAAAGTTTGTTTTGGATAATTTTTATGTTCTAATGAACGATAAGCAATTCGTCAATCGTTATATTTGAAGCAAAAAGAAAATTTACAGTAATTATTAGCAACACAGTTTTGCGGTTATTTTTGTTACTACAACTCACACCTCTGAAGATGATCTTGGAAGGAGATTGAAAGTACTTGGGAACATCGAGAAATGAATAATAAAATCATCTGTTAAAATTACAGCTCATTTCTTACATCTTTCAATTATAACACGCAAAAGATTATCCACGAGTATGAATGGATTTTATCAAATGTAAGCAGACACAATATTTGCAATTTATTTATTCACACACACACACACACACACACACACACACACACACACACACATATATATATATATATATATTCTTCACTATTCGACGACATCATTATTGACAAAATAAAATTATAAGGCACTGTTAAAGAGCAAACACAGGGCAAGAGCTTTCATAACTGGTAGTAAAGTTTAATAACTGAGAGTAAAGATAATTAACTGAGCCGACGCTGCCTCGCTATTGTCTCTCTTTTCTATCCATGAATTGTGACAGAAGGGATATATATATATACACTAAATTTTACACTAAATTTTAACTAGAAAATGATTTGATTACATCAAATTTAGTGTAAAAATGACAAAAACAGCAACAGTTAATTGTTGAAAACCTTTTGAAGAGAGAACTAAGCAATTGCAAAAAGGTTTTTTCGACGCAACTCTGGATTCAAGGTATTGAATATAACAACAATCAGATAACTAACAAATTTTATTTGTATTAATAATATATATAGGTAAGGAGGTGTCTACGCGTATATCCACATCCATCTATAAATATTAATCGCTATTAGCCTAACGAACTTTATGAAAGGAACGGTAATACATCATTCCAATCGAAAAAAGACCCGTATGATATGATAAGCACCTGACGATTGCTGAAAAATGCAAGAAACTCGTGCGAAAAACGACACTTTCATACCCTGATTGAGCACTCTGGAAGAATGGTAGACTTTGAATAAACAGTAACTACTCCAGCATCTACACATCGTTCATTCTGTAATGAATTAGAACACTCTCACTACTGGCGCATAAATACATGATACATCACACGCTAAAAGTCTGTCTCCTTCTACCGAGCGCCCATAACTCAGAGGTACAATCACCGACTGATGTCAAGTAGGTCGGGTTTCATGTTTACATGGTATATCACACGCTAAAAGTCTGCCTTCTTCTAGCTCAGAGGTAGATGTCGATTCGGTTGGGTTTCAATCCAGGCTAAAAGCAATCGGATGTCTAACCGTACTGATGAGCTGTGATACATCGAAACAGATCTGTCTGCGGATGACTAAATATATATATATTTGTCAGATTTGGTCTGGTGCTTCTGCTATATATTTAGAGATTCTCGATAAAATACAAATACGATTCTAATGTTATTCGTCTTCAGTTACTTTTCTACCGCCATAACGTGCCTTTTCTATAAATATTTTCATGGTAATTCTTCTAATGAGTTTTCCATTTTGTTACCTAAGCTTTATGAATTTAAGCATATCACTACACTGGAGGCAAGGTCTAATATACTTACAATTGAAATGTCTAAATGCAACCGTAAGTTCTATGCTAAAAGTTTCTTTTCTCGCACTTTTCGCTTGTGGGACTCTCTTCTTGCTTTCAGTTCTGACCGATTCTGAGCACCCAACATGGTCTGTTGTTTCGGCTTGAACATTTAACGGACACGTTTAAGAAAAGCAGTAGAGATTTCAAAGAACTTTTTCTTTTTTCATTTTTTTTTTTACTCAGTTGTTGAAGCCTCGATAAATATTTAAAATCCATTAACTATTAAAGGAACTACTTGTGCTCTTCCCTCATTGTTACTAAATATAGGCATCTTCCTACCCAGATGTTATATTTTAATTCTATTATACGATAGACTCAAGACTGTTCTTGTAGTAATACCTTTGCACAGTACTATATATATTAGAATCTTAAATAAGTTCTCGCTGATATTTTTTATGAAAAGTAATGTTTTATTTACAAAACTTAGTAAGAAATATTTCACTGAAAGTATTGCCATCGCTGGCCATAACTTTTTGTATCTTTCTGGCAGCATTTGAATCCCACGTCGGAAAAAAGACACGTCTTTTGAGGCTAACCACGAGTTGACCCATTTTTTGGCATCTTCATAAAAACGAAAGTGCTGCTCAGCCAGGCCATGTGCCAGTGATCGGAACCAGTGATAATCGGACGGGGCAATGTCTAGTGAATGCGCTGGGTTTGGTAGGAATTCCTATTTAAGCGTTTTTAAGTAGGTTTTCATCCATTTTGCAACATGAAAACGCTAGGCTACATGTTGCAAAACGGGTGAAAACCTACTTGAAAACGCTTAAATGGGAATTCCTATCCAACCTGCCGTATTTTGCAACATTACAACGCTCGGCCAAATGTTGCAAAATCAATTTGTCGCGTCTTTGCTCGTATAGTGGGCGTTTTTTCTTCAATGCTCAGTTCAAACGCATGAATTGTAGTCGATAGCGCTCTCCCGTGATGTTTTCGATCGGTTTGAGTAGCTCACAAAAAATATACCCAGCAGATCCAACCAAATGCAGAGCAGAAGCTTTGAACGATGTATTTTCGACTTTGCCGCCCATGTTAATGCATGACAGGGCGTAACCCCACGATTTTTTACGCTTAGGGTTATGGTAGCGTATCCACTGTTCATTGCCGGTCACGACACGATGCAAAAAAAAACAAAAAAAAACAAAACAAAAAAAAAACAAAGCAAAACTTTTATTTCCTGCCGTTAAATCGGTGTTCGGACGTGACAAGACGCCGTTTGACGTTTCTCGGCTTCAACTCGTACGGCACCCAATGTCGTTACTTTTGAACCATTCAAAATAGTTTCAAACGTTGCGAAACTGTTGTGTGATCAACTTCTAATGATTCTGCAAATTCAGCTTGCGCCTTACCGGAGTCTTCATGAAGTAATGCCTTCAATTCTATGTCTTTAAACTTTTTCGGTGCGCCAGAGCGTTCTTTATCTTCAACATGAAAATCATTATTTTTGAAGCGTCTAAACCAATCCTTGCATGTTGTTTTTGACAGAGCATAAGTTTCAACAATAATTCTGTGTGGGCGCGTAATCCGGCGTGAACAACAATCTGAAGAATGCCAGGACGCCCTAAACCCTCGGTCACGATGACTTGTGACTTCGAGCTTGCACAAACATCGACTTCTCTGCCGTCTACCCACTTTCACTTATATATATATAATATATATATTTAGTGTATCGAGGCAGTAAATAATTTTCTAAACATATACTGTTAAATATAAGAGACAATGAATGTATATTATGTTTAATCATGAGCCGGTCTAAACGTCGCATTTGGGCTTTAATTTCAGTTGAAAATAAAGACAAAAATTCTCCAACATTTGGATAATTTTTTATTAATTTGCTTCTAAGCTTTCGGCTCACATGAGCCATCTTCAGAGAGGTTATTAAGACGGTAACACAATAACATCCACCATCACCGACGATTTTATTTTGTGTTGACATAAAACTCCGCTAGGCAACGGCAATAGTTATCAGAAATAAAAAACTCTGTTCTCAAATTTGCAATGCGGTTATATGACGTCACACTTAACAGTATATGTTTAGAATATATATATATATATATATATATATATATATATATATATATATATATTGTAAATTCAGATTATATATATATATATATATATGATTAATGCAGAAAACTTTGTCGCTAAACTGAGTAGGTTCATATAGACTTCGAAGTTTGGTAAAGACACCATTATGATGCTATCATTCACCAGATCGAAGGCTTTCAAGGTTTCTTTCAATAACTTTGTCGCTAAACATTATCGCAACTCAACAATATATATATATAGAGAGAGAGAGGGGGGGGAGAGAGAAAGAGAGAGATTTAGAGAGAGATTTAGAGAGGGAGAGAGAGAGAGAGAGAGAGAGAGAGAGAGAGAGAAACATGTGTGGAGCAGGTGGGAAGCCGAAGAGAGATCGCCCATACGAAGGCGCCATCGGGAGTCGTTAGCGAGCAGAAGTTCTCTGTCTGTAGCCAAAAATACTAGACTTTATGTAGTCTTAAAACTCCCGCACAGTTTTACTTTTTCAGATTGTCGGATTGTCGGTTTGTTGACTTATATAAGGCCGGATGTATCTGCCAGTCACACCCGGCGGTCAATTGGTTTTCAAGCCGGTTGTCACTTTTTTCCTTGCACTTTGACATCATCTACAGCAGAATATATGTCAACCCTTTGTTGAGCTCACTCGCGGCCGGATGTATCTGTCAATTCCTTCTGCTGTTCAAGGTAATATATTACAGTTAAGCCATAGTATGCAATAACTTGTGCTAAAACTACATAATGTTGTACTAGCTATGCTTATAATGAGACATTAACCTTAATATCTTTCTATGTGTTGGATAGGGGCATGGTGTAATGGTTAGCAAACTTGTCTCGCTAGAAACATTACTAATAAATAGTGAGCTCGATTCTCACAGGGTGCCCCATGCTTTCGGCCTTGTGCCTCATCTAAGCTGTGCTTAGAAAATTACCCTATTTGTGTTGTATAGCAAACAACTGATAATATACACCGGTAGGTACCGCATAAATTAGCGAACCTTTAAAATTCGTCACGTCTATTGATAAACCCATTAAAGTGAACATCAACTCCTATAAAATATTAATACCATAGATTTGGCGCGAATGTTAGTAAATATAAATTCTTTTTATTTGGGGTGAATTAATATTTTGGGGTGAAAAAGATCCAAATTATTTTTACAATGAATTTAAAACGTGCAAAATCAAATCAAATAAAATAAATGAATCTCATATTCACTTCAGTGTCTTAAATAATAAAGTTAAGTTTGTTTAACGGCTTATCAACACCTTTATGAGCCCTTTAATGGCGAAATTTAATCTTCTTGCGAGCATTAGTAATTTCATTTGCAAAAAATATATAGCTGATAATTTTTTGTTTTAAAGATTCCAATTCAAGTAATTTATTTCTTTTTACAAAAATGTAATGATGGCATTTATTTTTAACCATGAAAATACAGTGTAACCCTAATATAAGAGAGTTGTCGAGACCGGATAAAATTCTCTTATACCCGAGTTTCTAATACATCCGGGTTTCTCTTATATCAGGGTTTGGTCTATTTTATATATATATTAACACAGGCTCTAATTTGGGACCAGATAAGATTTTCTCTTATATAAGGGTTTCTCTTATATCAGGATCTCTTATATTCGGGTTATACTATTGATATTTTTAAATGTATTTTTATACTTTCATAGTGTTTTGTTTTGAGGTTCAGTAATTGCCCATAGCTGGGACCCTAACAGGTGCAACTACTACAAAATATTAATACCATAGATTACACATCATACCAGGTAGTTTCTTGATAGTGCTGCTTCGGTTACTTAGCGTATCAATTGTTGGACGCCATATGTGCTGTAGCGTTAATAGATTACCGAATTTGTGTTACTATTTCATCATTTACGCTGTTGTTCTTATCTTTGTTGCCAAAGAAGTTCACAACGTTTCGACTGTTGTACGACCCGACCTTCTTCAGTTGTTTGGAATTTCGAATTTAACCCTTTATTTCGTTCAACGGAGTAGATTGTTCTCGTTCCACGATTCTTACCACTTCTAGATGTCTCAGTATCAGTTATCACTAATAAACCCAACTCTCTATTTTTTGTGTTCACCACTGCTGTGGCCGGGTATTGAACTCACAGCTCTTTAGGTCAAGTCACCGGATCCAACCAATGCTTTTATCCACTGGGCCATGTATTCTTGAGGACTCCTGGAACGAGAACAATCTAACCTAGTGAATGAAATAAAGGGTTTAGCGCTAAATTCGAATTACCTGAAGAAGGTCGGAGCGTACAATGGTCGAAACGTTGTGAATATGGCAACAAAAATTAGGTCAACAGCCCAGACAATGTAAATAGTGTAAATAATTGCAATCCCTCAATCCAGAAATATAAACAATTACTATTTTATTATTTCATGTTAATTTCTGTGTTAATATTTCAGTTCTACATTTCTACCGAAAAAAAAAGGTTGCATATTTTGTCTATTTGCAACGGACGGTATAATTAAAATTTAACATACTTGAAAGAAAATAGTTTAGAAACAACAAAGATTGTTTATAAAATATAAATTTGGAAATGTTCATTGTTATAGACAAAAATATTAACATCTGTTCATATTTCTGAGATGAAGTATTTTAACTATTTACACTATTTATATTGTTCGAACTGTTGTCCTCATCTGTATTTTTATATTCACGACGTTTCGACCGTTGTACGCTTCGGTCATTTTCAGGTGATCTACGGTGGATATTCCAGTTGGATTCCTTGCATTCACTTACGTAGAAATACCCTTGGGAAAGGTATTAATCCGTCTCTTCCCTTCAATGGCAACTTACTGCGGGATAATCTTCTGTCCAGTCAGTCATTCTTTGCATTTACTTACGCACAAATACCCTTAGGAAAGGTATTAATCTGTCTCTTCCCTCCAGTTATGGGTTAAATAACAAGACAGATTGGGTTCTATAGCCTTGGTCGGCAACCAGTCTACCACAGAAAGCAATGCCAACCTACTGCGGAGTAATCTTCTACCCAATCAGTCATTTCTCTTTCGAGACATGATCGCCCAAAGCGTGTATCATGTATGGCACTTAACTGACTGACTGAATAAAATAGTTGGAAACATAATTAAAACTTTTACTGAGCATAAAGTGGGGGATGAGTTTCATATTGTTATGAAGTAATAAACTGACCCCCCACTAATTACTACGTAATAATATAATACCTCTTTCCCCTCTAGCTATGAGTCAAATAACAGGACAGATTGGGTTCTATAGCTGTGGCTGGCAACCAGTCTACCGCAAAATGTAATGGCAATCTACTGCGGTATAATCTTTTGCCCAGTCATTCTTGTCTCAAAAGAGACATGATCTCCCAAGCGTTATCACGTATGGCATTAAACTGACTAGCTAACTTTCGATCGTCTCCATCATTATCAAGGACGATGTACTGTCAATGTGACAGGCAATATTCCGTTGTCTATAGCCTGTTGTTTATGTGGCCGAGTGGGTAGAGTGTTCGCTTTTTAACCATAAAGCACAGGTTCGAATCTCACCATGGGCGATTTGACTTATTGGTGTTATTTGTCTGGACGAGGCGATCTCGGCGTGCAGCACCTATGGAAAGTGCCTGAAAACCATGGCTGGCATTTGCGTTGATAAAGTCAAGAGACGACAACCATCGCATTTGCTTTTCATTTTATCCTCTTACATATATCAGTCAGTTCAGTGATACGAGAATATTTATAGTTTGCCATTGTTCCCTGTGATAGACTGGTTGCCAACCAAGGTTACAAAACACAATCTGACTTACTATTTAACCCTTAGATCGGAGGAGAAGAGATTAATTTATTTCCAAGGGTATTTGTACGTAAGTGAAGTGAATGAAACGAATTCGACTAGAATTTGAACTCTGCTCTCCGATTTCTCCTTCCGAGCCGATATCCACTGCATCACAACGCACATCCTCTTACTTTCTCTTAAATTTTCACACACACACACACACACACACACACACACACACACACACACACACACACATATATTCATTCATGTTAACTCTGTAGACGGTATGCCCACAACCTCACCACGCATAGTGTATAAAATATACCTGTACCTATATGTAAGCCCAATATGTAAGCTCCTTGAACTAATTCTTCCCACCTGCTCTAGCTGTCTCACGTATAAACAATAATATATAAAGGTTGTGTGTTCCTTTGACAGAGCCTTTCAAAAAAGAGACCCCCTCAATCACAGCTGGAGACTGGGTAGTAGGGTAAAAATGCTTGATTTGACCTCTGAGGAAGATTAACTCATAATCCCTGCTTCTTTTTTTTAGTTTCTCTTTTTTTTATTCACCCTTATTTTGTTTTACATTTTTTAAGAAACCTCCGATGAAACCCTTTAGCCTTAAACCATACCATAATTATTTTGTTATTACCATTTACGGGGGCGGGGGGAGGTCTTGGCGGTAACAACGAATTGAAAGAAAAAGTGGACTAAAGGAAAGAAGCCGAATTGATTAAAATAGTAATACCAAAACTTATAAATTTATTTGTAAATGGAACTTTGTCTGTGTGTGTGTGTGTGGGGGGGTGTATCCGTTATCTATAGACTCCGAAACGGCTGAACCGATTTTCTTGAAAATTTACACAGTTGTACGATAAGCGTCTGCGAGTGTTCTTAACTAGGTTTTGTGTCGAGGTGCCCCGAATAAATATCGAAAATCGATAATCGAAAAAATTGGGTTATAGAAGGAGTGGTCCGATTTTATTCAAATTTGATAAACTTATAGACAAATACATAAGAAATGAAATTCAGAAGTTTCAAGGTTGCAGTTCTTACAGTAGTGCAGAAAATCTATAATATATATATATATATATATATATATATATATATATATATATATATATAGATAGATAGATAGATATATATAAAAGGCAAGATGTTTGTGTGTGTGTCTGTTTATCTGTCTGTATGTCCTTTATACAAATCCACAATTTTTATCCGATTCTCACCAAACTTCACACAAATATTGTTTAGGCTGAGTCTGAGCTCCAGGACCATAGATTAGTTTTAAAGCTTTCATTACACCCGAGCAACGCCGGGCTACACTGCTAGTTAGTGATAAAATGGATTAAAATCGATAAGAATAGTTATACGGTTAGTGATAAAGTGGATTAAAAATGATTAAAATAGTGATACAATTATTCATAAAACAAATTAAATTTGATTTATAGCGGGTATATCTTCTTATTTATTCTTTTCTAGTTGTAGTAGGATTCCGTTCTAATGAAGGATAATTGTATACCGTGCAGGTTAACGGAATTTGGCCTTGTGGGAAGATAGCCCACTATAATTCATAAAATGATTATAAAATCAAGAAAGGCAATTTGAGTATAAAATAACATTTATATATACATTAATTAATGTTTTTACAATTAAAATAATACTTGAATATAAGTCCAACGGAGGTTAAAGTGTTCATGGAAAATAATATACTGCTGAAAGAGATAAAAGGCTTAAGAATGTGGAAGCGTCTTGTTGGTAAGTGGATGTTCGTTTTGAAGTTGCCGCTCCTAAGGTCAGTAAGTCAGTAAGTACTTTTGAGGAATGTCTTTGAAGAGGTCAATAAACACTTTTGAGACAGGGTGAAAGAAAGAGGTCAACATAGTAGCCGCTCGACTTAAGTCAAGGGGATATTAATAACACTCTTCTCTTCTCGTCTGTCTAACGATGCTTTGTCTAACGATGCTTTGTCTCCGCTTTTTATATCTGCCTTTTGGATCAGAAGCTCGTTTGGAATTTCATACTTGACTTTGATTCTGGGCTTCCCATTGGCTGGTAAATAAAATTCGCGTAGGCTCGCGAAATGGAAATTTGATATTTGGTTAATTTTTATTTTTCAACCGGAACATCGGTGCGAATCCCTGCGCAGAGATGATTTTTATTCATTCGCTTTCTGGTCAGCATAGAGCCAACATCCGCTTTGCTCGGTCGGTATCACCACAGATTATTAGTGATAAAACGGATTAAAATTGATTAAAATATTTGACAATTAGTGATAAAATGTGTTAAAACTGATTAAAATAGTGATACAATTAGTGGTAAAATGGATTAAAATTGATAAAATGAGTAAAACATTTAGCAATAAAATCAATTAAAATCTATTAAAATAATGATACAATTATTGATAAAATGGATTAGAATTGATTAAAATAGTAATACAATGATTGACAAAATAGATTAAATTTGATTAAAATTGATTAAAATAGTGATAAAATTAGACTTAAAATGGATTAAAATCGATTAAAATAATGATACACTTAGTGATAAAATAGATTAAAATTGATTACAATTAGTGAGATCATGTGTTAAAGTTGATTAAAATAGTGATACAATTAATGATACAATTTAACACATGATCTCACTAATTATATAATGCCTTAAAAGTGATTAAATAATGATAAAATTATTGAAATAATGGATTGAAATTGATTAAAACTGTAATACAATTATTGATAAAATGGATTAAAACTAATTCGAATAGTGTTACAAATAATGTTAAAATGGATTAAAAGTGCTTTAAATAGTGATACAATATTTGCTAAAATGTTTTAAAATTTATTAAAATAATGATACAGTCAGTGATAAAACGGTTTAATACTATAAGTAGTTATAAAATGGAGTAAAATAATGATACAATTCCTGATAAAATGGATGAAAGTTGATAAAAATTGTGTTACGATTTGTGCTAAAATGGATTAAAATTGATTGAAATAATGATATTATTAGTGATAAAATGGATTAAAATTGATTAAATTAGTGAAACATTTAGTGATAAAATGGATTAAAATCGATTAAAATAATGATACAGTTAGTGATGAAATGTATTAAAATTGATTAAAATAGTGATACATTCAGTGATAAAACGGTTTAAAACTATGATACAATGAGACATAAAATTGATTAAAATAGTGATACAATTATTGATATAATGGATTAAAATTGATTCAAATAGTGAAATGATAAGTGATAAAATGAATTAAAATTGATTAAAATAGTGACAGTATTAGTGATAAAATGGATTAATATTGATTAAATTAGTGAAACATTTAGTGATGAAATGTATTAAAATGGATTAAAATAATAAAACAATCAGTCATAAAACGAATTAAAATTGATTAAAATAGTGATATTAGTAAGATAATGGGTTAAAATCTATAAAAATAGTGATACGATTATTAGTGATAAAATGGATTAAAATTGATTAAAATAGTGATACAATTAGTCATAGTATTGATTAATTTATTTTTTTTTAATCATTTCACCCCGAGCAAGGCGGAAACGCCACTGATGTGCAGGGGACTACATAATTGTAAAAAGATTAATTAGAAAAGAGTGAGGAGTACAAACTAGTTAGAAAGGAACAATAGAAAGCTGAGAAAGCAGGTGCGATGACAGATACATAGGTGGAGAGAAAGGGAAGGTTATACAGGGGTGGGGAGAGAGCTAGAGTTCAGTGGTTAGTAGATGAGTATTGACTTTGCATTTAAATTTCTGGAGGTTGTAGCCGTCAGGAAAGCAAGAATACGGGAGCGAGTTCCACAGGCGGGAAGTGCGAGAGAGGAAGCTGCAGGAGTAGAATTGTCGTCTGCATTTGGCTAACCTGACTGTGAATGGGTGGGACCCAGTTGCCAGTCTGGTTGCACGAGTAAACACCTGTTGAGGAGGCACCAGTGACTTAAGTTCGTCTGAGCAGAAGCCATGAAAGCATTTATAGAACAATAATAGTGAGACTTTCTCATCACAATATTTCTGACATCATTAAACAATCGAATCACCGTAATTTAATTATTAACACTTTATCTAGTGTCAAATTAAATCACGTTGAGTTACTATTGATTACTGAAGAAGGATCTCACTAAATTAGAAGCGAGGTTAAATTAGTTGTTATTGTGAGGGTTTCTTTGAATTCATTCGTAATAATTATCAGCACTGGACGTTTGTTTATCAATTCTATTTAGACATTTTTTAAAAATCTAGTTCAGTAAAAACAACAAAACACAAGACACAAAAGGTTGTCGAAGAATTAAAGACAGAAACATTACTAATGAGAGAGAAAAACAACAACAACAAAAAAAAAGAGTAATCAGGAAGACAGTAGATAGCGATTGGCTTGATTTAAGGTTTTGAAGATTAAAATGGGCTGAAAAGCATCGAGCCACAAGCGAGAAAAGAAACTGTTAGAATAGAATTCTCGGTTTCATCGAGCCAGCTCAATTGCAAATTGATGAGTCCTCGACACCAATATAATCAGTAATTAGTGGGGGATCAGTTTATTACTTCATAACAATATAAAACCGATCCCCCATTTGATGCCCAGCAGAAGTTATAATAATCTTACCAAATATTATATTCAGTCAGTCAGTTAAGTGCCATACGTGATACACGCTTTAGGCGATCATGTCTCGAAAGAGACATGACTGACAGGACAGAAGATTATCTCGCAGTAAGTTGCCATTGCTTTCTGCGGTAGACTGGTTGCCAGCCAAGGCTATAGAACTCATTCTGTCGTATTATTTAACCCATAACTAGAGGAAAGAGACTGATTAATACCTCTCCCAAAGGTATTTGTGCGTAGATGAATGCAAAGAATTCAACTGGAATTCGAACTCGGCTCCCCGATATGTCGTTCTGAGTCGATATCCACTGCACCACATCACTGTGTGCCAATCTGGTACTGAGCTTAAATTCAAACATTCTCAGTACCGCAGCAAAGAGTTCATCCAAACAGTTACCGTGAAGATATTTATAGAAAAGGCATAGAGAGGCAACCTTACAGTGGTTGGATAGAGACTGAAGCCGAGACGCCAGAAGAGGGCCAATAATATTGCTGATTCTATTTTGGATTAATCAAGTAGCTCTAGATAAACAGCAGGAGCAGCGGGCCATATGTAGTAGCAATATTTTAAGCATGGGCGAATGTTAGACATAAATATGCAGGATATATTCTGTTGAAATTTTCTCGCGTGTCACAGAGAACCAAATGTCGTAGCAGCTGATCTAGCAATGGATTCAATGTAGTCTTTCCACTTCATATGAGGCGAGAACGTTACTCAGAGAAGGTTCAACGAGTGTTGCTCAGGACTGTATATGCAGTAAACGGTACTGAAATCATATATATATATATAGTGTATCGAGGCAGCAAGTAATTTTCGAAACATATTCTGTTAAATATAAGAGATAATGAATGTCTATTATGTTTAATCGTTATCCATTCTAAACATCGTATTTTGGCTTTAATTTCAGTTGAAAATAAAGACAAAAATTCTCCAACATTTGGATAATTATTTATTGATTTGCTTCTAAGCTTTCTCTGATACTAATAAAAAACCCAGTACATATATTGGTTTTACTACAACCACGCTCTCCCGTAGACTTACATGTCATTTTTCTGATCAGAGTAAAATTAAAAAACATTTCTCTGAAAAACATAAACATGTAGGTAATATCAGACAAATTTTGGTCAACAATACGGTGATCCTTACTCATACACACAGTAAGAGGAATCTGCAGATATTGGAGGTCATGTACATCAAATCAAAACAACCAACACTCAATAAAATCAACTTTAAAACAGGAAATAACATATTACATTGCATTTGACTATATGGTTTTGTTGTCATTTCGTGCTATCACTGCGTTTATTATTTTTGGTAACTATTGCCGTTGCCAAGCGGAGTTTTATGTCAACACAAAATAAAATCGCTGGTGATGGTGGATGTTATAATATTTCACTCTAACAACCTCTCTGAAGATGGCTCATGTGAGCCGAAAGCTTAGAAGAAAATCAATAAACATAATTTACATTCATTGTTTCTTATATTTAACAGCATATGTTTAGAAAAAAAAAAAAAATATATATATATATATATAGTCATCCGCAGACAAATCTGTTAGGCTGTATCACAACTCATCAGTACGGTTAGACATCCGATTGCTTTTAGCCAGGATTGAAACCCGACCGAAATGACATTCTACCTCTGAGCTACTGGCGTTCGCTAGAAGAAGACAGACTTTTAGCGTGTGATATACCATGTAAACATACGCCAATAGCTGAGAGTGTTCTAATTCATTACTGAATGAATGATGCGTAGATGCTAGAATAGATACTGTTTTTTCAGACTGCTCAATCAGGGTGTGAGTGCGTGAGTAGTCATCCGCAGACAGATCTGTTTCGCTGTAACACAGCTCATCAGTACGGTTAGACATCCGTTTGCTTTTAGCCAGGATTGAAACCCGACCGAATTGTCATCAGTCAGCGATTCTGAGGTATAGGCGCTCGGTAGAAGACATCAGTCTTTGATATATATATATTTACGCTTTCACACCCTGATTGAGCACTATGGAAGAATGGTAGACTTTGATAAAACAGTAGCTACTCTAGCATCTACGCATCGTTCATTCAGTAATGAATTAGAACACTCTCACTACTGGCGTGTGAATACACGTTATATCACACGCTAAAAGTCTGCCTCCTTCTACCGAGCGCCCATAGCTCAGATGTAGAATCGCCGTTGGTCGAGTTTCAATACTGGGTAAAAAAGCAATCGGATGTCTGACCATACTGATGAGCTCTGATACAGCGAAACAGATATGTCTGCAGATGACTATATATATATATATATAATCGAAAAATGAAATAGCTTGTAGATAAAATCCCAAATCCAGATTCTATTAATATTCATTCTATTAATATTAAAAATAATTCAGGTGAATGGCTCGATTTAAATAGTATTATCTATTTACAGAGCCAAATATGAATATTTTTCCAAAATTTTGTCTCTTATTTGCATTAAAATTTTGATTTTGATCGTTGCTGAGGAAGTGAGATTATTTCTCTCCGAAATGGCCATACAACGAATGTAGTTTTCTGAGTTTTATTTGAATATATATATATATATATATATATATATATATATATATATATATATATATATATGTTGTAACAAAGTTGTAGAACACGTAGGTTTTTTTATAAAGAGTGCTTGATACAACGTAGAGCATTATATTACCCTTCCTAAAAAAACATAAATCCCAATATAATAAGTACCCAGACAAAATAAATAAGGAACCTGTTTAAAAAAAAGCATGTGTGTTGTGGTGCAGTGGATATCGGCTCGGAACGAGAAATCGGGGAGCCGAGTTCGAATTCCAGTTGAATTCATTGCATTCACTTACGCGCAAATACCCTTGGGAAAGGTATTAATTCGTCTCTTCCTTCCAGTTATGGGTTAAATAACAAGACAGATTGTGTTCTATAGCCTTGGCTGGCAACCAGTCTACCGCAGAAAGCAATGGCAACCTACTGTGGGCTAATCTTCTGCCCAGTCAGTCATGCCTCTTTCGAGACATGATCGCCCAAGCGTGTTTCACGTATGGCACTTAACTGACTGACCTCTCCTAACCCAAGCCCACATTCACTGAAACATCATATCACCATAAATAAACCATTTTCACCATTTAATTTTCAGTTCAACTTATCACCCGATGAGAAGCGCACGTAGCAGCTTCGAAACTTCGCGAAAATTCTTGTGTAGTGATACTATGAATTTATAAACCATTGTAACAACCATTACAAGATATATATATATATATATATATATATATATATATATATATATATATATATATATATAATTATTAAGCAGTCATTGGTCAGAGCCAAATTAGAACAGTAAATAGTTGTAGAAAAATTACTCAATATATATTTAAAATTAAAGTTTAACTTGTAGAGCTTTTAAATATCCAGAATGGGAAGAGCAGCTGATTACAATACCTTGGTTTCAACCTCTCGGTATCTTCAAGCATTTTATATTGATTGACCATCTAACGCTTTTTCGAATGCCTAGCAGGAACTTTCGGAACGCATAACCGGAAGTTTAAAATAAAAGACTAGCGAAATAATATGGCAAACACTTTCATCTGGGTGTATACGAGCCAACAATACATTTTCTAAGATGCTTACTACCGGATATTACTTTGAACCTTTTATTTAGCAATGTGTTTCCTATACTTTCGAGTCCTTCCGCCTTGGATGCCTAATAAACAAAAGCTTAAGAGTACGGAAGGTTATTTTAATTTTACTGTAGAAGTAGAAGGCCGCGGAATTATCTAATTTTTTTTAATCGTATCACCCCGAACAATGCCACTGATGTGCAGGGGGCTACATAAGAGTAAAAAGATTAAGTAGAAGAGAGTGAAGAGGCAGACGAACCAGTAAGAAAGGAGCAAGAGAAGGGGGCTACATAAGAGAAAAAGAATAATTAGGAGAAGATTTAAGAGAAAGACGAACCAGTTACAGGGGGTGTCAGAGAAGGGAGCAAGAGATGGATGGGAATACAGGTGTGATGACAGTTGCAAAGGTAGAGAGAAAGGAAAATATATAGAGGGTGACGTAGAAAGAACTGGAGTCAAGTGGTTAAGAGATGGGTATTGACATTGCATTTAAATTCCTGGAGGTTGTAGCTGTCAGGAAAGCAAGAATATGGAAGCGAGTCCCACAGGCGGGAAGTGCCCTGAAAGATTTTGTTCTGCCCAGAAAATAGATGAATGCTTCTGCTCTATCTGGGTACAAGGGTTATTGAGGAAAAGACAAACGATGAACCGGATTCAAGTTGGGCTGGCTTAGTTTTCTTATAGTCATGGTGAGTTATTTTGGTAAGGAAAGACCTAGAGTAGTAGTAGCAGTCAGTCATCAAATGCAACATGTGCGGGAGGGAAACTGACTCAGACAGCAGCATAGTGAGGCTTCAGGGTTGCCCACCAGAGGTGCTTGTAGGGACACCAATCCGTGCACGATATAGCACTGCAAGAACCCCGATATTATTCGACTGTTGATCAGCGCAGCCTCACTAGATGCTATGCAAGAGTACGGGCTCCTAATTACCAGTCGGAAAGCAGCAATCAGAGAACTGCCAACCCGGTAACCACCAGTATAAAGAGACGTTGCCACCATTCACACATATCACAAAAACTCGTAACAGCACCACTAATAAGGCCTGAGGAGAAGAAAGGAATCGGAACCCCTTCCTAAACAGGAAACAAAGGATAAGACTCTACTCCTGCTGATAGTAATACTTTGAAAATTTCGATTAGTGCACTGATGAGCTTAAAAAGCTAAATTTAATTTTAATTGCAAGGTTTTCTTCAGTCTGAAAAACGTCTCTTCCCCCGTGTTGTATAAATGTTGTTCTTCAGAAATATTGTATTTCGGTTCCTAAGTTTCATCTTAGATAAATAACTAGTCCTCATTATTTAAAACGATGCGCTACATTTTGTGCATGCATATATATATGTGTGTGTGTGTGTGTGTGTGTGTGTGTGTGTGTGTGTGTGTGTGAATAAGGACGAATGGAAAATTATTCTTTACCGACGCGTTTCGTCCTCAGATAAACTGTATCAATGTAAATGTAAGGACACACACGCGCGAGAGAAAATATATAAATTTTGATATAATGACAAAGTGGAATCGCCTCACAAATTTTCTCCCACTCTGCCATTAATTTTTTTCAAAACATAAAAATAAACTAATTCCACACACACACACACACACACACACACACACACACACACACACGCACGCACACACACACACACACACACACACACACAAAACCCTTGAAAATGTAAGAACGCCGGAAAAACTAAATTAAAATTTTCATTATAAGTCATATTGAACGAAAGATCTTTAAAAGAACGGTTGCTCTCTCTCTCTCTCTCTCTCTCTCTCTCTATATATATATATATATATATATATATATATATATATATATATATATATACACATTATTAGGTTAAAAGTTGGCGGTCAATCGAACAAATTAAGCGGGAACAAAATTTGGATATAAATCTATTTGAAAAATGAACAGTTTTCATTGGTAGAAAAAAATTAGGTCAGTCCTACTACTGCTGCTGTTACTTGGTAAATTTCGATTAATGGTATGGTAACCATTTATTTCATCAAGCGACATTTCGTTCTTAACTTTTCACTCATCAGGATAGTCATAATTATAAAAAAAAAAATTAATGTAACATTTTTAAGGTACTAACTAGAAATTACACAATTCGTCATATTTTTATGCTAGTTTGCAATATTGCTGTTTCAATGTTTATAAACATAAAACTACAGTTGAGTAACACCAAACAATTAAAAATGGCCTTTTCGTGTTCGAAGACCCTGTTTTTTTTTTTGTTTTTTTATTTATTTATTTTTTTTTTTGTGATCGGATAGTTTTTATTTAGTACGGATGGACGTCGGTGTTATAATTAGTTTTCACATTACTGATCACTTTTTACTAGCACATTATTTTCTTGAGTTTTGTCTAGCAGAGGGGGGGCTGTTTTTTAGGCAGCACTTCCCCGTAGTGTTGAAATGTAGCCTGATATTATTGTGGCATGCTGAAATCAAGGCTGATAAAAAGTATTTTTTGTCTCCACCTACACGTTCGCTTATCAAGCCCCCACCTCTAGTCTAAACCTAACATTGTGTCGCATTTTGCCTCGTGAAGATGCAAATGAATAACCTTACTGATTCTCCATATCTTAAAATAACCCTTATCTCACGAGAACCACCCATAATTTTTTGAAAATTCTTTTTTGGTAGGGCCGAAATCATTTAAGCAACCCTTGTAGTTATGTATGTGTGTGTTTTCATCTATTTTTAACATTGATTCTCTCTCTCTCCCTCACTTAACTAAAACATACATCGACACACCCTAAAAGGTAGATTTAGTTAGCGTGGTTCGCTTTTTGAAATATTGTACTTTACATTTACTAAAAAAAATCAATCTTTGCAACATCCTTCCCGCATCTACGAAAATTAAATAAAATACATTATGAATTATGAAATTAAAAAAAAATCGTTTACAACAATTGTTTCTCCGTTTTATCTTGCTATAGTTTGAAACATTGATCGTTAGATATTGAGTAACATTTTGATCTTGCAAGCCATTGTCAGTAAGTTTGTTCGTAAGTTCCAGAAAAAATAAATATGCCTCTTCGTTTTTGTATTTTTTTAAATTTAATTTTTGGTAACCGCCATCGATTAGAAATTAAACATTTTTTTCCGGAGACTTAAAAATACTATTTATTCTTTTATTATCTTCCGAGGTGGCGGTCATTGCTCTCCACAACTTCCTGTCTTTTGTAGCTCTTATTAAATTTCATATTTTTGTTATCTCTGCTAAACCCTGTTCCCCCGGCCATTTATTCAAAGTTCGTTAAGTAACCATAACTTTTTTCAAACTGCCTAGGAGTTATCTGCCCTTGGTTTAAGTAATTTGTATTCTCGAAAGTGTGTGAATTTCGGAGATTGATCTCGAAAATGTGTCACGCACGCACGCACGCACGCACACGCACGCACACACACACACACACACACACACACTTATTTGAAACGTACATCGACATCGACACACCATTTAATGATCCGATCTATTCATGATGAACAATTAATGTACTGACTGTATTGTTAAAAGATACATTAATGTTCATATAATGATATTTTAATCTATTCGATGTTTTGCCTCTGTATTTCTTGGGGGCTGTAGTGTAGGTACTTCCAAAGAAACGCGATACCTAAGCGTTGAATTTTTCAAAATGAAAAAAAAAAAAAATTATTGAAGATTTTATTTTAATTTTAATACCAAGGAAATAGAAGTTTAATATTTTCAATAAGCAAAATTGCTGCATTTAAAAACAAATTTAAAACGACTGATAGAAATTTTGTTTTTTAATTGCTGATTTTATTGCCCTTTTTTACCTATCTGACAGCGCAACGTAATTCTATTTATTAAAAGATCTTTTAAAAATATAATATACTTTCCTGAAACTTTATTTTAGGAATATTAACTTATTTAAAGTTTAATTAATCTGATTTTAATAAAAGATATTATTTGCTTTAAGTTTAAAATATCACAGAAACGTATTAAAGTATTCACATGTTGAGAGTTTGATTAACAGATGGTAGTGTATATAATTTTTTCTACGAGGGACATCAGTTAGTTGACTACCATACGTGGTACATGTTTGGACAATTGTGTCTCGAAACAGACATGACTGGCTAGGCAGATGATTTTCTCGCGGTAGGTTGCCATTAATTTCTGCGGTAGACCGATGGCCAACCAAATATAAAACACTCAAGATGTCCTGATATTCAATTCTTTTATCCAGATCAGTCAGTTAAATTAATTGTTATACATGATCCACGCTTGGGTGGAGATTTTTCCGCGGTAAGTTGCCACTACTTTCTGCGGTAGACCGGTTACGATCCAAGGTTATAGAACCCAACCTTTTCTGATATTCAACCCATAGTTGCAGGGAGAAGAGATGGATTAATACCTTTCCCAGGGGTATTAGTGCGCAAATAAATGAAACGAATTCGACTGGAATTCGAACTCGGTTCTCCGACTTCTCATTCGAGGGGCATACATATAAACATTACTTGGGAAGATAGCGCCATTTTTATATGATTTTTAACTACAAAGTAATCTTAACAAATCGTAAAAATATTCTCCGTAATCAAAATTTTTATTGATTTTTAGGTATTTTTGGTTTAAATTTTCTTTAGTTATCGCTCTTCTTATTTTTTGAATGGTCGTTCGTATTTACAAAAATCGGAACGTTTACACACACACACACACACACACACACACACACACACACACACACACACACACAAATTGTAAATTCGTTTAAATTGCGTTTATAGCGTATGAGGTGCTGGTTAATGTTTCTTTGATTCGGCCTTGTGTCAGACTTAACATACCTTCTTGATTCAGTGTCTTATTTCCTGGTCCAAATAGGCCACAATAACTTGGCGACGAAGATTTACCACAACAATAAACAATTTTATTATTCGACAAAGAAAACGGTTCATTAATGTCCATCATAGAAAAGAAGATGTCTTACTTGTGTAAAGAGAGGTTTAGGGACGAGATACTTTGAACTGCTGATAGAGAAAGAAAAGGGACAGACAAATGAAAGGGTTGGGTGGGAGTAATTTGGACAAAGCATCTTGGGATAGATTGTCTCTCCTTTTCTCTTCTTGGCGGGCTGTAATTTGGTCGTCTTGCTACCCTCTTGGGGTCATTCACTGGCTATTTCAGTTGACTAACCCAACCTCGCCCCAATATCCACTCGGCGTGACCAAAAAGTTAAAAATAATTTTTACCTTCCTGGTAGTACCCTCGTGTTAGGATGGGAATAAATTTTGTTTAAATTATTCTGAAAAGGAAGTCATTTTTTGCTTACTTTTAAACTTTTCATATTTAATTGGATTTCTTTATTTTTTTTAATTTAGCAGAAATCTCTTTGAGTGGACTTTAACTAAGTTAAAACTTAGCAATCCACCACCCTATGTTTTTTTTGTTTTGTTTTTTGGAGTAGATAGATCTAACTATCGCCCGGTTCACACTCCACCCACGTCTAGTGAACAGGTGAAGAGGCTCATCCCTTGTTTGCTGTTTAGGATGTGGTTTCCGGCTTTCTCTTTTCCAATGTTTTCACTCTTTTCTTTTTTTTCAATCGGAGTAGATAGACTAAACTATCGCCCGGTTCACACTCCGTCCACGTTTATTGAACAGGTGAAGAGGCTCATCCCTTGTTTGCTGTTTAGGAGGTGGTTTCCGGCTTTCTCTTTTCCAATCTTTTCACTCTTACGTAGCCCCCTGCACATCAGTGGCGTTACCGCCTTGCTCAGAGTAAACCAGGCGATAGATAGATCTATCTACTCCAATTGAAAAAAAAAAAAAAAAAAAAGAAACCAAAGTGAGAAGATTGGAAAAGAGAAAGCCGGAAACTACATCCTAAACAGGGAAGAAGGGATGAGCCTCTTAACCTGTTCAATAGACGTGGGTGGAGTGTCAACCGGGCGATAGATAGATCTATCTACTCCAATTGAGAAAAAAAGAAAGAAATTAAAGTGATGAGATTGGAAAAAAAATAAAAGAAAAAGCCGGAAACCACATCCTAAACAGGAAACAAGGGATGAGCCTCTTAACCTAATCAATAGACGTGGGTGGGGTGTGAACCGGGCGATAGATAGATCTATCTACTCCAATTGAAAAAAACGAAAGTCCAGTCAAGAGATTTCTGCTAAAATCAAAAGAACTGTCAGCGTATAAGGATGTGCGTTGTGGTGCAGTGGATATCGACTCGGAACGACAAATCGGGGAAACGAGTTCGAATTCCACTTGAATTCCTCGCATTTACTTACGCAAAAATACCCTTGGGAATCCGTCACTTCCCACTCCCATCTTTCCCGTCTGTTCCCTCCAATTATGGGTTAAATAATACGACAGATTGGGTTCTATAGCCTTGGCTGGCAACCAGTCTACCGCAGAAAGCAATGGCAACCTTCTGCGGGATAATCTTCTGCCCAGTCAGTTTTGTCTCTTTCGAGACATGATCGCCCAAGCGTGTATCACGTATGGCACTTTACTGACTGACTGAATGTTTATATTAGTTAAAAGGAGAACTTCTTGGAGATTGTAAATCATCGTTTTTTAATATTTTATAAACCAGGATCCCCCAGTTACCGAAATTCTGCTCTGAATCGTAAAATAAAGAAATGAAATAAGACTAAGACATTATTTAATTAGAAAAGCTTTTGACTAAATATAATAATTAAACTTATGATTAAGGTTTCTACTGGTCATGAAGTGGGGGATCAGTTTTATATTGCTATGAAGTAATAAACTGATCCCCCACTAATTGCTACTTAATAATATAATACATCTCTTCCCCTTCTAGGTATGAGTCAAAATAGCATGACAGATTGGGTTCTATAGCCTTGGTCGGCAACCAGTCTACCACAGAAAGCAATGGCAACCTTCTGCGGGATAATCTTCTGCCTAGTCAGTCATGTCTCTTTCGAGACATGATCGCCCAAAGCGTGTATCCCGTATGGCACTTAACTGACTGATACTGGCAGCAAACTCCCTGCATGCTCCGTCATCTACTTGCTCAAACCCATTAAGTATGCCATGCGTTGGTTTCCTTTGGCTCTCTTTCCCACTAGCCGTCCCGTGAGTATTAATTTTCCAAGCCATCCTTCCTCATTATGTATCCCAGAAACGTCAGCTGTCTCTTCTTGATGCTAAATATAAATTTTCTTTTCGTTTGCACCCTTCTCGTTGCTCACATATTCTGTACATGTTATCCTCAGCATCCTTTTGTAGAACACATTTCTGTTGCTTCAAGTCTCTCCTTAATCTTTGAGGAGATTGTTCATCATTCGCTGCCATATTAGAGTGTCTCTTAAGGGCCATTTTAGCTCTGGCTACAGCCCATGCTAGTCCATATGTAAATTCGGCCTCTGAAATAAACGGGTGCCTAAGAATTTATTTTCAAAGTCCAAGCAGGTATATTGAAATTAACGGCGGTTTGAAAAAATTTGAGTGGGTAGGATGAATTTAAAATTTTGTTTACTTGAATGAAGGACTGGTATGTAAACATACATAGAAAATTATTTGAATAATTTCAACAGCGTTAAAAACAATTTCCTTCTATATCAATATTTTTACTGTAGTTTAATATAAATAAAACAAAGCCCGCTTCTAATGACGTTCGTTTGATATTTCCTCTCATTGCACATCACCATGCGTTGTTCTATATAGCCATGAACTGATTGCCAAAAGGTATTAATTTCTTTATTTTTCTTTTTGTCTTTTTACTAATGTTCACGGAATGTAAGGCCCAACAGCCACTCAAGAGTGTGGATTTTTCTTTTTAATCATATCATCCCGAGCAAGGCGGTGACGCCACTGATGTGCAGGGGGCTACGTAAAGATTGGAAAAGAGAAAGCCGGAAACCACATCCTAAACAGCAAACAAGGGATGAGCCTCTTCACCCGTTCAATAGACGTGGGTGGAGTGTGAACCGGGCGATAATTTAGTCTATCTACTCCAATTGAAAAAAAAAAAAGAATGGAAATGAGTAAAAGATTGGAAGAGAGAAAGCCGGAAACCACATCCTAAACAGCAAACAAGGGATGAGCCTCTACACCTGTTCAATAGACGTGGGTGGAGTGTATTACTAAATGAATCGTGGTATGGGTATATATAGGGGGTTATCCTATATGTGTGTTGAAACAGATTATTTTGATTTGGCCTTGTTAGTTAGATAGCCCACTATAAGAGGGGTATACAACAAGAAAATCAAATTGTAAATTTAAACAACCTTTTATATACATATAAATCAATTAAGGTTTGTACACATAAAATTAATGTATTTTGATTGATACAAGATCGTTTAAATGTTCGTAGTAGTCTTTGCAGGAATGAGTTTATGTGTACGTAGGCAGGAACGTATGTGCGCATGTATGAGCATTTGTTCGATAGGTGTATCTTTGAAGTATTAGCTCAGTCTTAAAGGGTTCCGTCCGGTTATCAAGTATAAGAAAAGGCAGACGGGTGAACCGTGAGACTAAGGAGGTGAGTGAGAAAGATAGAGATGATAATAATAATGATCGCTCAACGTTTGTCAAGGGTACATGTTAATTACGCTCGTATTATTCTCTCTGGCGACAGTCTAAATTTGCCCGTCTTTTATTTCGTTTGTGGTGCTCGAAAAGATCATTCTGGAATTCACTCCCGGATGTGATTCTTTCCTTTCTATTGGATGACAAATAAACTTCGCGTCAGCTCACGAAAAGGGTCCATATTTTTTTTTTTTTTTTAATTGAAAATTTTTAAAATTTTTTTTTGGTGTTTCCTAGTTTTCTATTGGGCGAAAAACATTTTGCATCGAGGTGTGAAATTTCGCAAGTTTTGTTTTGGATTCGATTTTTGCATGTGTGCCAAGCAAGGTTTTGTAAATTCGAGTAAATTCGTTTATTTCTAAGAAAATCAACGAATCAATGCTTAGCAGTTGAATTTTAAATCTAGATGTCGTTTTGCTCACTACGTATAAAAGGAGAAAACATCCCTGATATTTGAACTAGTGTAAAAGTTTATTCTTTGTTTTCTCTTTAGGATTGGGCATTCAGTTTCTTCTTCTGAAGTATTCCCATTCGCTTTCACTTCTAATAAGCCTTTTGCGTCTTAGTCGCATTATCGCCTTGCTTGAAGTGAAATAATTGAAAAAAAAAATCCCAGTAAAGACTACCACCACCTTTAAATTTGTTGTTTCTCTTTTTTTTTGTTACTTTTTTCAGCGCAATCTTATCGATTACACCCTAAACTTTCCAATTGACAAAAAAAAAAAAAAAAAAAAAATTTTTAAATTTAAAAAATTTCAATATTTAAACAATTTTAACAGGGGCTTAGTTTTTCATACAACCTTATAGTAAATCGATCCTGTACTATTTTTGCTTGCGTATATTCAACAACTGAATCCTTTGCGAAATTTTTAATAAAGCCATTCTTGGAATTTCCGAGGAAGATGCCATCGTAAGAACTGAAGAAAACTGAAAAAGACAAAAACAAGAGCAAAAACCCAAAAAACCAAAACAAAGAAACCTCAACGCGAGTGGTTCCAAAATGGAGGATCGATTTACTATAACGTTGTATGAGAAACTGATCCCCACTAAAATTGTTTAAATATTCAGATTTTTCCAAATATTTTTTGATAACTTTACGTAATAATCGATAAGACTGCGCTGAAAAAAAGTAAAAAAATGAAAAACAACAAACTTAAAGGTGGTGGTAGTTTTCTTCAGGTTCGCCAAGTTTGGATTTTGCTATTTCTCCCAATCCCTGTTCTGTCCACCGTAATCAGCTCCTCCCCCTCCTTTTCCTCCTCCTCCTTCTATGTGCCGTATCCCTTCAAGAGAGGAAAGAAAAAGTAGATGCATATTAGGAGGATATGTAGGATAGATATTGGTTGATCCTTGACTTGAAGAGGTTGACAGTGTGTTGAGCAGGGATGTATCTTCTCATGGCTCTGTTGCACAAAATCATGATTTGGATTATTTTCAACCATTCAGAAGAACGAAATTTGAAAACCGTGATAATTTGAAAAGCTACTTTACGCGCAAATACCCTTGGGAAAGGTATTAATCCGTCTCTTCCTTCCAGTTATGGGTTAAATAGCAGGACAGATTGGGTTCTATAGCCTTGGTCGGCAACCAGTCTACCGCAGAAAGCAATGGCAACCTACTGCGGGATAATCTTCTGCCCAGTCACTCATGTATCTTTCGAGACATGATCGCCCAAGCGTGTTTCACGTATGGCACTTAACTGACTGATTGACTGACCTTCACGAACGTGCGTTGTGGTGCAGTAGATATCGGCTCGGAACGAGAAATCGAGGAGCCGATTTCAAATCCCAGTTGAATTCCTTGCATTCACTTACGCGCAAATACCCTTAGGAAAGGTATTAATTCGTCTCTTCCTTCCAGTTATGGGTTAAATAACAGGACAGATTGGGTTCTATAGCCTTGGCTGGCAACCAGTCTAACGCAGAAAGCAATGGCAACCTAGTGTGGGATAATCTTCTGTGGGCTAATCCGCTTCTTTCCTCCAGTTATGAGTTAAATAACAGGACAGACTACAGTCTACCGCAGAAAGTAATGGCAAATTACTGCGGGATAATCTTCTGCCTTGTCAGTCATGTCGCTTTCGAGACATGATCGCCCAAGCGTTTATCACGCATGACATTTAACTGACTGACCTTCACGAACTTAACAACCTAAATATAAACAATGTCGTCGGCTGTTTGAAATCGCTATTCATGCACACCTCATCCAAACTGCATATTTAAGACAGATTGGATCAAGCATCACAATGAATATTTTTAGCTGGAAACGATAAAAGCTTTAAACTCCGAATCATCACGTGATCTAACAGTGACTCCAGTCAACAGACAAAACTTAATCCTGGCAGTTTGTTCTTTGAAAACTAGCTTCCAACGTACGTAAACTAAGCCTTCCACGAAGACACGCCGCTACTTCCATAATTCTTCATTCGGCACTTCTCATTCTACAACAGATGATTCTTCAGGCGAAGAGAGACCCTGACGAAGAAAATATTAGACAAAAGCCCGACTCTGTATTAAGCAAAGTCTACGGGAAATTTTAGCTCGAGCTTAGAATTCCCACTTTAAAACCCGACCATGTGTCCTCATCCGTTCTTAGTGGGGTGGTTTCTGACAAATATGACATATGATTCTCTTCTACGATTGATCACTGACCCCCTGATAAATCAGAACATTAACAACAACGTATAAGTTTCCGCTGTATCCTTTTAACCAAGAGAATTTTTTCAAGCTTTATCAACTAATGTATTGCTTGACCATTTTTCTTTTTTACCTGGCTTAATTTTTCCTTGGGTGCCCAAAAGGATTGTTATGTGGGGAGAAAAGAGAGGGCTTCAAATCGCTTATACCGAGTATTATAAATGGCGCAAACGAAAAAACACAAGATTCTTACTCCAGTGTGATATTTGAAAGAAATTTAAATTTATTAAATTGCATAAAAAATACTAATAGCACAAAATACAAAATTTACAAAATAAGCTTGCATAAAATTTTCATTAGCGCGCCAAACAATTGAGAAAGATAAATTCTAAATACAGTTCTGTTGGGCTCAAAGAAACAATTATTATCTAAACTTATTTATAAATGGAACTTTGTCTGTGTGTGTGTGTGTGTGTGTGTGTGTGTGTGTGTGTGTGTGTGTGTGTGTGTTACCTATAGACTCCGAAACGACTGAACCGATTTTCTTGAAAATTTACACAGTTGTAATATAAGCGTCTGCGAGTGTTCTTAGCTAGGTTTTGTGTCGAGGTACACCCGATAAATATCGAAAATCGCTAATCGAAAAAATCAGGTTATAGAAAGAGTGGTCTGATTTTAATCAAATTTGATACACTCATGGACAAAGACATAAAAAACGATATTCAGAAGTTTCAAGGTTGCAATTCTTACAATAGTGCAGAACATTTTATATCGATACCAGGAAATCAAATTACATCTATTCATTTTTCTTTCAGTCTACTGTTTCGCTTTAACTGGAAACAACTATTGCTTTTTAGTATTTTGTGCCAACGTCCAAAGAGTCTGAGCTCCACGACCATGGATTAGTTTTAAAGCTTTCATTACACCCGAGCAACGCCGGGCTATGCTGCTAGTTATCAATAAAATGTTCACTTCGATTCATTCAACTGGCGAAAGGAATTGAAAAAGTTGACAATTCACAGGCGTTTCTGGTTTGCTCAGATGATAGTTCGGTTTTACAAAGATTAGATAAGTATTATTGTACTTTCCGAAATTTTCAAAATCAGCGTTAATACATCTAATTTTGTGAGAAATCTTCACAAACAGCTATAGAAAAAATAATGGAATATCTCTAAATTTGTAAAACTGTTTTTTTTCTTCTGTTACTTCCCTTTTTTTCGTTCTTTCATCTTCTTTCTTTTCGTCGTCGTCGTTGGCAACTTTTGCGTTTTCATTTGTTCTTCTACCCAAATCAGCCGACATCTTCCTTGCGAATTCCAAAACATCTCCGTCTGTCTGACAAACTAGACTTCTTAAATGGCCAAAAATCGGTTCCGAATTTAATCCGAAATTTGATACTATGGGATCGTAACTTATTTTCTGTATTGGTTAAAAATAAAAAAAAAATCACAAATTTAAATAACTACTCGCAAACTTTAATATGGTGGGTATACAGACCATTTGACTTGAAGCTCCTTTTTTTTTTTCTTTTTCTTTTTTTTTTTTACAAGTTTTGAAAACCGGTCATTGTTCAGACACTTTAACTATGAAATATATCGAATATATGACCGTAGCATTGTTATAAAAAGGTTTTTTAGAGGTTAGATCAATTTACTATGAATTTCTGCGTTTAAGTGTTTTCCGAAGAAGTAGCGAATTTTTTATTTAATAATCCGACAAATTTGTATTACTTAAACGTTATTTTTAGTAGATACTCAAATTCACATTTTTGGTGAGGGTGTATATTTGTCTTTAGTAAGATTTTTCGTATATTCAGACCGGTAGTAAATAATAAATATACTGTTTAAAAAAATATAAACGGGGCATCTACACAAATATATTTATTATTTACTACTATATCCATTATTGTCATTTAATGCTGTTTAATTCCGTTTACTCTACATTAATAATGTCTCAATTAGACATTAAAATTTGAATTAAAAGTTACTTGAATTTTCAATGTTAAATTTGTTTATTTATATTAGACTTCTATTAACGAGACGAGAATTTTGTCCACTTTTAGGATAAAACCTCTTTTTTATTTATTTTTTTTTTTCAATTGGAGTAGATAGACTAAACTGTCGCCTAGTTCACACTCCACCCACGTCTATTGAACAGGTGAAGAGGCTCATCCCTTGTTTCCTGTTTAGGATGCGGTTTCCGGTTTTCTCTTTTCTAATCTTTTCACACCTATGTAGCCCCCTGCACATCAGTGGCGTTACCGCCTTGCTCGGGGTGATATGATTTTAAAAAAAAAGTTTGGGTTATTGTCTGCTGAGGTTTTGTGCTGTTACCGATTGCGCAATTCAAAAAATCATTTTCTCAAAATTGAAGTTTTTTTTCTTAGATGTTTTGCACGGAAAATAAATTATGCCTGGGTGGAGGTTACAACCATTACAGACCTGAGATTTTCACCAACAGACATTTGTAAATGTTTCGTATCGTTTTCATATTTTTTTAATCATTTCACCCCAAGCAAGGCATTCCACTGCCACTATTGCGCAGGGTGTTACATAGGGGAAGGTGAAGAGAAAGAGAGGTTAGATATAGGAAATGATAGATGGGTAAGGATACCGAGGCTGAGGGTTGGGCAGATGGGAAGAGTGTTTGAGAGAATGGATGCGAGTTAGTGTGTTAGGAGGTGTCTGTTGTCATATGAGCCATAATGGTTCTGGTCGGAACACTTGGACATGTTGTGATGGTGATTTTCAAATCAAGACAAACTTGCTAACGATTGCACTTCGTCGAAATCCTTAAGGATTTTCTAAACGTAGATGTGGCACAAAGTATGGAGCACCCAGTAAGGATCGAACTCAATATTCAGTCATAATTGATATGGTAAGACAAGCTTGTTAACCATTACATCACGTCGAAGTACCCAATCGACATGTCGTAATGGTTAGCAAGCTTGTCTCGTTAGATCAATTACAACTGAATAGTGAATTCGTTCCTCACTGGGCGCTCCAAACTTTCGGCCTTGTACCAGATCTAAGCTCCGTGTGTAACATTCTACCGCAGTCGCGCGTTTTTCTTCAATAGAATTTTGCTGAAAAGATAAACCTACAAATGTACTTGCAAAATTATTTCCCTATTTATATTCAGACTATTGTCCTTATCTTTGTTGTTATTATCACAACAACATCTGTTGTACCCTCCGGCCATCATCAGATGTATATAGCTCTAGATAGCATACAAGGAACCGAATCCTTTATTTAATCAACAAGGGTAGACTGTTCTCGTTCCACTACCTTTATCTAGGAATATCACGTCTGGTTCTTATTTCTATTTAGTACTGTTGAATTATTGATTATCTGTTTCCATTGAGTCTTAGAATACACTACCAGGCCTGGAATTGAATTCATATTTATTATGTCACCGAATTAAAAGCAAAATAAAAAATAAAAAATTTTTTAAAAAATGTGCAGATCTTTTAGATTATTTTAAAAATTAGCAGTATAACCCGGCGTTGCTCGTGTGTAATAAAAGCTTTAAAACTAATCCATAGTCCTGGAGCTCAGACTCAGCCTAAAGAATATTTGTGTGAAGTTTGGTGAGAATCGGATAAAAATTGTGGATTTGTATAAAGGACCAACAGAAAGATAAACAGACACACACACAAACATCTTGCCTTTTATATATATATATTATCGATTTTCTGCAACCTTGAAACTTCTGAATATCGTTTATGTCTTTGTCTATGAGTGTATCAAATTTGATTAAAATCGGACCACTCCTTCTATAACACGATTTTTTCGATTATCGATTATCGATATTTATCGGGGGTACCTCGACACAAAACCTAGCTAAGAACATTCGCAGACGCTTATAGTACAACTATGTAAATTTTCAAGAAAATCGGTTCAGCCGTTTCAGAGTCTATAGGTAACGGACACACACACACACACACACACACACACACAGACAAAGTTCCATTTATAAATATGTTTAGATTAGATAACAAGGAAAACGCAGCTTGACATGACTAAGTTAGAATGTTGCTTTATGATTCGAATTCACTGTTAAACTCGAATTAATTGTAATTTAAAATGATTATCAATTAATGATATTTAGATTTATTCAAAAAATAATGATAACAATTTGTTTAGGGAGTGTTACGTTTCATTATGCAAACAAAATACAATATAGTTACTTATAAAGAAACCAGAAAAGATATAGGTCACGGAAACATATATTTAATTAACACAATACTCCATGTTTTCTATTATATACGTTGTCGTTTCAGGACGTGGTCGAACGCGGCTTTATACAATTTCCTGTTTTTTGTAGCCTTGAGTAATGTTTTGTCTATCATAGTCCATTTTCTGTCGGCAATGCACGAGTTACCTTTTCGTATTAATACATCATATGAGTGTCAAATTCGATTTCCTCATGATATGCCCTAGAAATTTCAATTATCTAAAGATAATTGATATTTTAATTATTTTTAAATGTCTGTTATCTTTAAATTTCAATTTTCTTTTTCTGACTTTACGTATCAGTCAGTCAGTTAAGTGCCATACGTGATACACAAATCTTCTACTCGGTCAGTCATGTCTCTTTTAAGACATGATCGCTCAAGCGTTTATCACGACTGGCATTATATAATCTTTATTAGTCTTTCAACCATTGATTTTATTAACTTTTCTATTTTTGTTTCTTTTTTACAATCGTAAATTTTATTGCTACCAAGAGGTCTTTAGCTCGCATTTTGTTTTCCGTTCTTTTAATGATGAATTTCAAGTTTATTTTTACAGGCTTAATTCTTCAAGAGTCTGGGGCTATTCTATTAATTTACTGTAGTTGAAAGCTTTTTTTGTTTTTTGCAAAATTGGCAATAATCATATTTTTAGATGGTGAAAAATTATTATCATGCATGTATCCCTTGTTTCCTGTTCAGGTTGTGGTTTCCGGTTTTTCTCTTCTCTAATCTTCTCACTTTTTTTTTTCAATTGGAGTAGATAGTCTAAACTATCGCCCGGTTCACACTCCACCCACGTCTATTGAACAGGTGAAGCGGCTCATCCCTTGTTTCCTGTTCAGGTTGTGGTTTCCGGTTTTTCTCTTCTCTAATCTTCTCACTTTTTTTTTTCAATTGGAGTAGATAGTCTAAACTATCGCCCGGTTCACACTCCACCCACGTCTATTGAACAGGTGAAGCGGCTCATCCCTTGTTTCCTGTTCAGGTTGTGGTTTCCGGTTTTTCTCTTCTCTAATCTTCTCACTTTTTTTTTCAATTGGAGTAGATAGTCTAAACTATCGCCCGGTTCACACTCCACCCACGTCTATTGAGCAGGTGAAGAGGCCCATCCCTTGTTTCCTGTTCAGGTTGTGGTTTCCGATTTTTCTCTTCTTCAATCTTTTCACTTTTTTTTTCAATCGGAGTAGATAGTCTAAACTATCGCCCGGTTCACCTCCACCCACGTCTATTGAACAGGTGAAGCGGCTCATCCCTTGTTTCCTGCTCAGGTTGTGGTTTCCGATTTTTCTCTTCTTCAATCTTTTCACTTTTTTTTTCAATCGGAGTAGATAGTCTAAACTATCGCCCGGTTCACACTCCACCCACGTCTATTGAGCAGGTGAAGAGGCTCATCCCTTGTTTCCTGTTCAGGTTGTGGTTTCGGTTTCTCTCTTTTCCAATCTTTTCACTCTTACGTAGCCCCCTGCGCATCAGTGGCGTTTTCGCCTTGCTTGGGGTGATATGATTAAAAAAAAAATATATATATATATATATATAATTTTTAGTTCAAAACTTTCTTCATCCGTCCTGTTCCACTCAAAAAATGTCTTGTCCAACAATCTCTTCTCTGGTACTTCTCGCTTGTGGAATTTCCTTTCGGTTTCCTACTGTAGTGAATCCTGATAAAAATAAAATATAAAAATAAAGCATATAAACAAAAATTAAAAGAATTTAAATTTAAATAAGGCTATAGCAGGTTTATTGGAGTAGATAGACTAAACTATCGCCCGGTTTACACTCCACCCACGTCTATTGAACTTGTTTCCTGTTTAGGATGTGGTTTCCGGCTTTCTCTTTTCCAATCTTTTCACTCTTACGTAGCCCCCTGCTCATCAGTGGCGTTACCGCCTTGCTCGGGGTGATATGATTAAAAAAAAATATTTCGACGTGATTCGAACACGACTTTAAAATTTGTTTATGGCAAAGACAAAAGTGCTTAGATTGTGTGGGTACAACGGCCATGTTAAAATTTGTGGCATGGCGAATAATAATGATGAAAGGGATAGGTCCAACGGCCAGGTTAAATTTTGTTCATGGAAAAATAATACTGCTGCTGTAAGGAAGATGATAGGCTTAAGGTTAAAAGCTTGGTAGTATGATTAATGTTCATTATCAAGTTGCCGTTTCTAAGGTCAGCGAGTTGGTTTGTGTGGAATGTCTTAGAAAAGGTCAGTTAGTACTTTGAGAACAGGGGAGGAAGAAAGAGGCGAACATAGTAGCAGCTTGACATAGGTCAAGGAAGAAACTAATTACACTATTCTCCACTGTCTATACCTGTCTGACAAAGCGTTTGTGTCTTGCTTTTTATATCGGCATTTTGAATCAAAACAGCTCGTTTCGAATTTCATCCTAATTTGATCTTTGATTAATTTTTATTTTTCAACCGGAACATCTGCGCGGAGCCACTTGCGTACGACGACTTTTTATTCATTAGCTTTCTGGTCGGCATAGAGCCAATATCCGGTTTGCTCGCATTTGCTCGGTTGGTGGTATCACCACAAGGCATTTGCGCTTTTCTTTAAAGGTCTTATCTCTATCTTTCTCTCTTCCTGGCCTTATCTCTCTCTCTTTCTCTCTTTCTTAATTGCTCTTGCTATACTTCTCTCAATTAACGAGAAGGCAACTCTCAAATAAAAAGTGAGAGAAAAAGAAAAAAAGAAAAAGATTGAACCTAACCGAAAAAAAAAACACACACCGGAAGTTTGCAGAAGCAGAGACTACTTATCTGTGACCGTAAAATACACACACAAAAAATAAATAAATAAATAAAATAAAATAAAATAAATAAATAAACGGAGAGGATCTACGCCTAACTTCCGTTATGAAAAAAAAAAAAATGAAAAAGAACGGAACGCCGGAAAATAAAACTGTTTTGGTCAATCAAATAAATTGACACGAGACTTTTGACGTTAGCCGAAACCAATGTTCGCGCCAGGTTTTCGAGTCTGGTCAAAAGCATATAAACCTGTCACCTCTTGGCTAGAGGTAGATAGAACGACGAGAGGACGGAACAAAAGAACAATGCCACGTAAAACCCAGACATGCGTGGCGTGTGAATAGATAGTTAACAGGTCAACTGCTAATTATATTTCTGCCCTGTCAATTGACACTGACCTATTTCTAAGATTACTACTACTCTTATCATAGTTTTACTTCAAACACCACGACGGGACATTTCTCCAGACTGCTACCAGTATTCACCTTATTAATGAACCTTCTTACTCTCCCAAATACTAAAGGACTTACTACCATTTATCCACACTGTTGACCTTCTGATGTGAACACACTGCAAATTACAATTTTCACAAATTTAAATGAAACATCAGTTTGGCTTGGTTGTTTTGTTTATATGGTATATCAACCTCGGTGGGTCATTTATTGCCAACTAAATTTTATTTATTTATTGCTGGTAATGCCTTTTACTTTCAACAATTTATTGTTGTTTTTTATATAAGTTTTGTGTCTAGTAATACTTTTTTCTTTTCGAGAATCAAGATTCATTGGGATTTGTTTTTAAGGGCAGGGTCCCCAAGTCCTACCCTGTTATTTAACCCATAACTGGAGGGAAGGGGCGGATTAATACCTTTCCCAAGGGTACCAGTGCTTAAGTAAATGCAGGGTATTCAACTGGAATTCGAACTCGGCCCACCGATTTCTCTTTCCGAGCCGATATCCACGACACCACTAACGCACATCCGTCACTATACGCTTACAGCACCTGGTATTCCCAAGCGGTCACCCATCTAAGTACTGACTAGGCTCAACGTTACTTAACTTCGGTGATCGAGCTAGAACCGGTGTATTCAACGTGATGTGGCCGTAAGCACGCACATCCGTCACAAAACGCTTACAGCACCTGGTATTCCCAAGCGGTCACCCATCTAAGTACTGACTAGGCTCAACGTTGCTTAACTTGGGTGATCGAGCGAGAACCGGTGTATTCAACGTGATATGACCGTAAGCCGAAATATCAGTCGTCGTCATTTCTAGACAATAAATAGTGTAAATAATGATAAATTCTCATTCCAGAATTTTAAATATTATTTTAGACATTATTATTGTCTCTTTGACATTTTATGTGCGTTGTGGTGCAGTGGATATCGGCTTAGAACGAGCAATCGAAGAATTCCAGTTTAATTCATTGCATTCATTTACGTAGAAACACCCTTGCCAAAGGTATGAATCCGTGGCTTCTCCCTCCAGCTATGGGTCAAATAACAGAACAGATTGGTTGGCAACCAGTCTATCACAGAAAGTAATTATTTTCTTAAATCTTGTTCTTTATATTGCCTTTCCTGTTGCTTATGTTCTCAGTAAGCCCTTGCATCTTAACGGCTTTATTGTCTTACTTGGAGTAAAAAGATTAAAAAGAAAAAAAAGCTTCATTGTCATGACCTATATCACTTGAACTAAGAATAAATCTTTGAGTTTATCTAAACTTATTTGTAAAGGGAACTTTGTGCGTGTGTATGTGTGTGTGTCTGTGTGTGTGCGTCCGTTACCTATAGACTCCGAAACGGCTGAACCGATTTTCTTGAAAATGTACACAGTTGTACTATAAGCGTCTGCGAGTGTTCTTAGCTAGGTTTTGTGTCGAGGTACACCCGATAAATATCGAAAATCGATAATCGAAAAAATCGGGTTATAGAAGGAGTGGTTCGATTTTAATCAAATTTGATACACTCATAGACAAAGACATAAGAAACGATATTCAGAAGTTTCAAGGTTGAAGTTCTTACAATAGTGCAGAAAATCGATATTATATATATATATATATATATATATATATATATATAATGCAAGATGTTTTTGTGTGTGTCTGTTTATGTGCTTGTATGTCTATATTTTTTTTTCAGCCCTTTTATTTTAGTTTTTGCCTCGGGTTTGGCTATAAGTAGGTATAATTGTAGTTCTTAGTCACAGCCATGATACCATTTACTCAGAGGACTTATTTAGCCTTCAAAATTCAGTTTACTACGAAAAAACTTATTTGATATCGATACCAGGAAATCAAAATTTGACTTACATCCATTCATTTTTCTTTCAGTCTACGGTTTCACTTTAACTGGAAACAACTATTGCTTTTTAGTCTTTCGTGCCAACGTCTAAAGAGTCTGAGCTCCAGGGCCATGGATTAGTTTTAAAGCTTTCAATACACCCAAGCAACGCCGGGCTTTACTGCTAGTGTTGAAATATTTTAAGATTGAATCTAAGAAATAATTTCATTGATTGGAAAGCTATCAAAAAAATATTTCAAAAATCAATGGATGGCTTTGTATAGGTGAAGAAATTTGGCAAAAATATTCACCAAAATAGCATAATCAAAACAACAGCAATAAGAATAGTTTAAATACTTTCCGAAATAATTCACCTAGTCAGTTAAGTGCCATACGTGATACACGCTTGGGCGATCATGTCTCGAAAGAGACATGACTGACTGGGCAGAAGATTATCTCGCAGTAGGTTGCCATTAATTTCTGTAGTAGACTGGTTGCCATCCAAAGCTATATAGAACTCAATCTGTCCTGTTATTTGACTCATAGCTAGAGGAGGAAGAGATGTATTATATTATTAAGTAGTAATTAGTGGGGGATCAGTTCATTTCTTCACAACAATATAAAACTGATCCCCCACTTTATACCCACCAGGAGCCTTAATCATATTTTTAACTATCATATTCACTCAGTCAGTTAAGTGCCATACGTGATACACGCTTTTGGCGATCATGTCTCGAAAGATACATGACTGAGTGGGAAGAAGATTATCCCAAAGTAGGTTGCCATTGCTTTCTGCGGTAGAATGGTTGCCAGCCAAGGCTATAGAACCCAATCTGTCCTGTTATTTAACCCATAACTGGAGGGAAATGACGAATTTATACCTTTCCCAAGGGTATTTGCGCGTAAGTGAATGCAAGCAATATCAACTGGAATTCGAATGATTACGACGCACAATCTTTAAGAATTAAAAGATTTTCTAATCCATAGAAAATCATATAATGACCATTGCAATTCCCCACCATTTTGGAACATTTTTTAATAGACTGATATAATATAAGAATAACAGGGACTAGTTAATATAAGAATATTAGAATATAAGTATAGAAGAACACAAGAATATAAGAACATAAGAATATAAATTGGGACTAGTTAATATAAGAATATTTGAATATAAGTATAGCAAAACATAAGAAGATAATTAGGGACTAGTAATATAAGAATATTAGAATATTAGAATATAAGTATAGAAGAACACAAGAATATAAGAACATAAGAATATAAATTGGGACTAGTTAATAAAAAAATCCTTAAAAACACAAGACAAGAATCCATAAATTGGTAAATGTAATTCTTAGTTTAAGAATGCTTATGGATTTGAGGCAACAATTGGAAAATCAGTCTGTCTGCTTTATAACAGCCATAAAATTCAACATTTTATTTACAAATAACTTAAATTGTAATCTTGATAGTCGGTATTGGTCTTGAGAAATTGTTGCTGCTAGAGGTAAGAAGTTCAGGCGAGATGTGTCTTCAAACAGGATGCCCAGATATTTTGGGTTGCATTCAAAATCAAAAGTTATTTTAAAAACGAGTTATCTCATAATTCCCTAAAAGACAAAAATAGATAATCTGCCTATATTTAGGATAATCCTTGCAGGGATTAACATAAGCAGGAATTCGATTTTGTGGGCGGGAGACTAGTTTTGTGGGTGGGGATTAATGAAATGAAATCAAAAGAGAAAATAGCTGATGTAAATTTGCTTAAATACATTTCAAAGAAGATTTTTCATCTTTTATAAAGGCATATTCCTTGTAAAACTTGTTAGATTTCTGAAACCAACTAAAAAAAATGGACACCACCTAAAACAGAGCACTTCAATGTCGGGTAATGATTTAAAAAGTTTCTCTTGCTACATCAATTACAACTGAGTAGTGAGTTCGATCGTCACTGAGTGCCCTACAATTTTAGTCTTGCACCACATCTAAGTTACACTTATAAAAATCACTATGCACAACCCAAACACCCACATATTTGAAATGGACACTAAACACTAACGTCAACACTGCTGTTTACCATAGTGTTCAATTTTATAGTTTATATTTACATATGCCCATCCTATATATATATATATATATATATATATATATATATATATATATATGTAAAAATATACTCAATTATAATCTGAGATTAAGGACAGAATGGTTAAATAAAATAAAGACAAGAGGAAAACTGTATTTTAAATCGCCTACGCGTTTCGTCCTGTGATGGACTTTATCAAAGCAAAAAGACGACATGAGCTTTATTCTAAATTATTGCCAACACTGTTTGTTTACAGTTACGTAATTTAGAATAAAGCTCATTTCGTCTTTTTGTCTTGATAAAGTCCATCACAGGACGAAACGCGTAGGTGATTTAAAATATAGTTTTTCTCTTGTCTTTATTTTATTTAACTATATATATATATATATATATATATATATATATATATATATATATATATATATATAGGACAAGAACTATTTTATCTTTTATGAGGCATCAAAATAAAGTTTAAAATTACCCCTGTCCTAACACTTTTGCACACTACGGGTAGTGTCCAAAAGTATTAGGACAGACGAGGTTTTCCTAAAAACCTCACTGAAATTCAAATACAGGTTAAAAAGCCAAACCTTTGTAAGAATTATTTAACTAAAAAAAGAAAGAGGAAGAAAAGCTTCGGAATTTGAATTCGTCCCCACAAAGCTCTGATCTCAATACTACTGAACATCTATGGGATATCTGGGATAAAAAATTGATAAATCTAATTTACTAAGTTACTTCTAATTTACTAAGTTACTTCGCAAGACACACTTTGGGAACAAGTACAAGCTGCTTGGCAGGAAATACCATTAGATACATTGAAGAAGCTTGTGATGTCAATGCCTGACAGAATGAAGGCCGTGATCAAAGCAAAAGGCTATTCTAAATATTCAATTTTTATTGTAACAAGTATTTTTCTTGTTAAAGCCTTTGTTGAGTAAATCAAATAGAATTACTTTAATTAAATTATTTTCTGTTAGTATGCTTCATAAAAGATAAAATAGTTCTTGTCTTAATACTTTTGCACAGTACTATATATATATATATATATATATATATATATATATATATATATATATTCCATTTGTAAACGAGTTATTATGCGACCCAAGTTTCTAGCATGAGTGGTGTCTTCAGGCGATTTTCAATAACTTTCAATAATTTTCGTTTTTGTCGTTTACAAATGGAAAATACTCAAATGTTCTACAATATAATTGTATTGAACACTTTTTAATACAAATGTGCACTGGTCTAATTATGTGTATTATGACCAAAAACTAAGTAATTAAACAATCAATCAATCAATCAATCAATCAATATATATATATATATATATATATATATATTATGATTGTTTAATTACACGAGTATAGTTATAATCTCATTTATATATATATATATATATTGATTGTTTAATTACACGAGTATAGTTATAAACTCATTTATATATATATATATATATATATATATATATATATTGATTGATTGTTTAATTACACGAGTATAGTTATAATCTCATTTATATATATATATATATATATATATATATATATATTGATTGTTTAATTACACGAGTATAGTTATAAACTCATTTATATATATATATATATATATATATATATATATATATATATATATGATTGATTGTTTAATTACACGAGTATAGTTATAATCTCATTTATATATATATATATATATATATATATATATAAAATGATTTAATTATTTGGTTTTTGATCATAATTAAATTAGACCAGTACACAATTGTATTAAAAAGTGTTCAATACAATTATATTGTAGAACTTTTGAATATTTTTCATTTGTAAACGATTTATTTTGATACACAGGTTTCTACCTTCCGGTGTCTAAAAGAAGATTTACAAATCCCCATACAAGCCTGTTTCAATGTATCACAGCTCATCAGCGTGGTTAGACATTTGCTTCCAGTCTAGATCGAAACTCGACTCGAGTGTCTAACCCTAATCTATCGGCGCATAGCTGAGAGAGAAGGAAATCTTAGCATGCTATATACACACGATATATACACACGCCAGCAGCCAAGAGAACTCGATTCATAACTATAGAGCAATGCGTAAATCGTGTATTTAGATTGTGTATATAACACTCTAAAATTTTCATTTCTACACCGTGTGCCAATATCTTACAGGTAGAATCTTCGATTGCCAAATCGACCGAGTTTAAATCCTGGCTGGAAGCAATCGGATGCCTAACCGTACTCATGAGCTACATGTGATATATGTGATAGACAGAAACAGGACTGCCTGCAGATGACTATATATATATATATATATATATATATATATATATATATATATATATATGCATTTTAGCCATTCACAGACAGTATATATACATATATAAGTGTATATATAGATATACGTTTATATATATTTACAGTGTATAGATATTTACAGTATATATATATATATATATATATATATATATGTATACACACATATTTACAGAGTATATATATATATATATATATATATATATATACACTGTAAATATATATGTATATACACTATATATATATATATCACCAATGAATTGTGTTCTTTAGTGTGGCTCAACATCCTCTCAAGACACTGGGCCTCCTCGAGGGAACATCCGATTATTGTGACTGGTGACAGTTTGGAATCTATATACCTTAAAGTATAATCATATAATCAAAAATTATTTTTAAAAGTACATTGCGACACGGAAAATTTTATGTTTCGAAATTTCTATCTCGTCATCAGGCTATGTTGGATGTTGCTTGTGAAAATGATTTACATTTAAATACAAAAAACAATCGGTTTGCTAGAGAGATTTCCGCGTCGGAATGTACGTTTAATTCATAATTATATGATTGCTAGCAGTATAGCCCAGCGTTGCTTGGGTGTAATGAAAGCTTTAAAACTAATCCACGGTCCTTGGACGTTGGCACGAAAGACTACAAAGCAATAGTTGTTTCCAGTTAAGCGAAACCGTCGACTGAAAGAAAAATGAATGAATGTAAGTTAAATTTTGATTTCCTGGTATCGATATCAAGTAAGTTTTTTTCGTCGTAAACTGAATTTTGAAGGATAAATAAGTCCTCTGAGTAAATGGTATCATGGCTGAGACTAAGAACTACAATTATACCTACTTAGAGCCAAACCCGAAGCAAAAACTAAAATAAAAGGTCTGAAAAAATACAGACATACAGGCAGATAAACAGACACACACACAAACATCTTGACTTTTATATATATATATATTATCGATTTTCTGCACTATTGTAAGAACTGCAACCTTGAAACTTCTGAATATCGTTTCTTATGTCTTTGTCTATGAGTGTATCAAATGTGATTAAAATCGGACCACTCCTTCTATAACCCGATTTTTTCGATTATCGATTATTATCGGGGCTACCTCGACACAAAACCTAGCTAAGAACACTCGCAGACGCTTATAGTGCAACTGTGTAAATTTTCAAGAAAATCGTTTCAGCCGTTTCGGAGTCTATAGGTAACGGACACACGCACACACACACACACACACACACACACACACACACACACACACACACACAAAGTTCTATTTATAAATAAGTTTAGATTTAGATATCATGCTCTACAATATTTATTGTATTGAGCACTTTTTATAAAACAGTAAATGCCAGGGAACTCAAAATCGTAAAACCTTGGGTCCTCTTTACCTGGATTTATTTTCAAGTATATATAGCTAGATATATTTGTTTTGTGTCAACAATAAATATTAAATATAAGATGATTTTAGTAGAATGAGGATATGTAACAATCACGGAAACATATTCAATATTTCATATAGGCATTTCATATGTGTGTGTGTGTGTGTGTGAACACGTGCAACAAAATAAATTCTACATTTATTTTGATGAAGTACCTCAGAAGACGAAACGCGTCGGCTAAAAATAATTTTTCCTCTTTTTAATTTTTAAAATCATTTCACTCCGTGCAAGGCGGAACCGCCACTCGTGCGCAGTGGGTGAACGTGAGAAAAAAAGACAGGGTACCGTGGGTATTGAAGAAAGGATAAAAGATGAACGGGATTGAAAAAGATAGGAAAAAGGCAATTAACGTTGCATTTAAATTTTGGGAGATTGTTGCTATCAGGGAAGCAAGTAAACGGAAGGGAGTTCCACCGATAGGAAGTTGCGAGTAAAGAAACTGAGGGAGTAAAAGTGGCGGTAACATTTAACTATTTCAACGGTAAAAGTGAGAGACATAGCTGTCAATCTAGTAGCTCGCTTAGATTCACATGGCCGGGGTTCCAGGGGAAAAAGTTCATCAGAGCAATTGCCGTGAAAATATTTACATATATATATATATATATATATATATATATATATATATATATATATACAAATGAATAAGAAACAAAGAAAATATTTGCAGCGTTCAAAACATTATTTTAAAACTGTTTGTTACTATCATTGCTAAATACATGAGACATTTTCCTTTCAATGTCGAAACAAAATGTACACTTTTGTAGTAGATTGTAATTTGTACATGTTCTAAGATATAATTTATAATATATATACACTACCGGTCATAAGGCCGCCCAAGTGTTTAAAAAATGATGTATTTCATACTATTTTTTAGTATTTATTGCCAAATGAATAATTAAAAATGTAAACAGAATGGTTATTTTGTTAATACTGCACTAAAACATTTGCATCAAATGAATTTATAAATATTTATTTACCTGTATTGAAGTTTCATCAATAAAAGAATGAAATACATTTAGGGTTCATCTTTGCTTCCTTAAATTGTAAAATTTTGCAAAGTAATAATAGCAAAAGAATTATTCTATTTTCATTTAGAATTATCCACTTGGCAATAAATACTAAAAATAGTATGAAATACATCATTTTTATTTTAAACTGGGGTGTCCTAATAATTATGGCCGGTGGTGTGTATATATATATAGCAAATCTACAGGGAGCGATGGGTAAATTGTCGCTATTTGTCTTCTGAAATTTTGTAAAATAATAACAAAAGACCCATTCTATTTTCATTTAGAATTATCCACTTGGCAATAAATACTAAAAATAGTATGAAATACATCATTTTTATTTTAAACTGGGGTGTCCTAATAATTATGGCCGGTGGTGTATATATATATATATATATATATATATATATATATATATATATATATATATATAGCAAATCTACAGGGTGTTATGGGTAAATTGTCGCTATTTGTCTTCTGAAATTTTGTAAAATAATAACAAAAGACCCATTCTATTTTCATTTAGAATTATCCACTTGGCAATAAATACTAAAAATAGTATGAAATATATCATTTTTATTTTAAACTGGGGTGTCCTAATAATTATGGCCGGTAGTGTATAAACATTTGCTATATTTATAGGTAGGGGAAAAGTGTTCAGTATCAGAAATATAGTGTCTATGCATATAGAGAGTTCAAACATAAAAAGTAACAATGTCTATGTGTGCATATTTTACAATGGATCTCTGATATTGAGCAATATTTAGGAAGTTACTCTAACATCCCATTCTCATTATAAGTTCCAAACATACTAGAGATCCTGACTATTATAGCCTTGTGCCAGACTATGCTATGTTTTTTTTTTTGTCATTCATATTGCTTTCAGACCTCTTGCTATCAGTTGCCTTCCTGTGTGTACCCATTTAAATAAAGTCTCGTTTTTTTTTACCATAGTTTTTTGATAACAGTTGTGTAATGCGTGTAGTTTTTACTAAACTCTTGACTCAGCTAAAAAACCAGGTGGATCACAAATCCATGAAAATAAAGATGAATAACATCGAAAAAGGTTTATCTTCCATCATCATTGACGACACAATGCAGCTAATCCTCTTTTTTAAACAAATATTTATAAAAAATCAATTATCAGCAACAATTCGTTTGTAGACAGGTAATTTATTTTTATAAATAGGAGGAAAAGAAAAAAACATTAACAAGACAGTAAACGAAAATATTACATACACTTATTTTTTTCATATTTAAACAAAAAAACGTTTTTATTTTTGCTTTCTTTTCACCACCAGAAAGGAATCAATTTTAGAAACAATCATTGTTTTTTTTTTTTTCAAATTATCAATTACGCATTTTAGATCTCAAATAAAAAAAAAGAAGTTAATTTTTAAAATGGTAGGGAGACTCAGTTTGCTACATAAAAATATCCCCTTAGGCAAAAATAAATAAATAAATAAAATAAAATAAGATAAAAAGAAATTAAAAAAATATGCTTACACGACTACGTTGGAATTTTGTAGGTAAGTATTATTCTATTTTTTTTTTCATTATAGAGAGGGCTGGTGCGAACTCTCCGACCGGAGGGAGGCAAGCCTGATTTGGGACCCTGTGATTCTCGATATCTTATCAGCGTTTGCTTTTTTTATACCTACTTTTCATACACGTAAAAAACAAACAAACAAAAAAAAAAAACCTAAGCATTACGAATTATTAAAGAGTTAACAAAAATTTTCTGATTTTTACGTCATTTTGGCTGGATTCTTTTCTTTCTCCTCTAAATCCATGAATTTCTTTTTCTCGTGTTGAGGAGATAGATCTATCTATCGCCCGGTTCACACTCCACCCACATCTATTAAACAGGTTGAGGCTCATCCCTTGTTCCCTGTTTAGGATGTGGTTTCCGGCTTTATCTTTTCCAATTTTTTCACTATTACGTAGCCCCCTGCACATCAGTGGCGTTACCGCCTTGCTCGGAGTGATACGATTAAAAAAAAAGTTCGAAAAAAAAAAACTATAAAATTCACGCCTTTTTTTTTTTTTTAAATCGTATCACCCCGAGCAAGGCGGTAATGCCACTGATGTGCAGGGGGCTACGTAATAGTGAAAAGATTGGAAAAGAGAAATCCGGAAACCACATCCTAAACAGGGAACAAGGGATGAGCCTCTACACCTGCTTCCATCCCTATTGAATGCGTTAACTTAAAATTATTCAAATTTCAACTAGAAAAATCTCAATTTGATGTTAAAAGTTACCGCAAAGAAAATATTGTTGATTTATTTAAAGATGGAATAATTAATGTTTTTTATTAGCATTTAGATACATTGTATTTATTTTCATTTTCTTTTAGTTGAATTGTTCACCTACAGGGTGCGATGGGTAAATTATCGCCATTTTATATTTTGAATTTCGCGCATGCGCGTTGTTATTTTTTTGATTTTGTCAGCTACACAGGGTCAGTTGGGCACTGTCCATGAGAAAAGAGAACTATGGAGTTCTGGTGAGTTAGACTCGATTGGTTTATCTCACTAGGACTCCATCTACTTCCCTTCCTCTCTTATTTGTCTCGATAAGGTAATCTTTGATTTTTAAATTTCTAATTCCCTAACTCTTGCAAATCGTAAATCGTCTGATGAGGTACTATGTCACGGTGAAAAATATTTTTATTATAAATACCAATATTAAAATATTACTACGTATCGAACACTTAAAAAAGTAATTTACGAACTGTATTGTTAATGCTATTCTATTAGTTGCTATTATTACAAATTACAGGTGTGTCTCTGTAAAAAAATATTTTTTCAAGGTAGTAAAAAAAAAAAAAAAATTAAACTAATTTATGGACAAAGACCACTATGAATGCCTTTTTCTGATATTAAAAAAAAACGCCTCTATTTTAAAATATTACTAAAAATCAGGGGATTATCCTATTAAAATTAAATTTCAGCACTTATTCATGTAGGAATAAATTGTATACGGGATGCGTTTTTGAGGAAACAATGGAGAAATATTTGGGAGGTCAATTACACTTTCCCATTTCGATACATTGTGAATAAGTCGGTGGGGATGATGTCAAATATTTTTTATAGTTTTATATAAAAATAAATCCCTGGACATTTCAGTAAAAATCTTTGCAATATCAAATTAGAAAATTTGCCCCGAAACCTTAAGAAACTCGTGGAGAGCGTGGCAGCAGAGTCCTCAGAAGAGAAGCCCCCGTCAAGCAAGTGTTTCGGCTCTTATCTCCTGACACTCTAGTGGGGTTGGGCCACACCCGGTTCATGACTCCGGATGTCCCTCTGCTGCCTTTTTTTTTTTTTCCGGGACGAACAAATTATATATATATATATATATAATTTGTATAATTTAAAGACGCTATTTTAGATTGAGAGATAAAAAATGTACAATATGAATTTATTTTTTCAAATTTAATTTAAAATTATTCTGGTTGCTGATGATAAAAGTTTTAAAATTAAAAAGATGTTTGCAGATTTTAAAATTGTAATGTTTGATGGCATTTTCGCATCAGAAATATCTTTAAAGAATTATTTTCACAACTATTAGATTTTGTTGTATGGAAGATCAAAAGATTAGTATAATTAGAGTTGAGTTTAGCCCATAACCGCGTTATGTAGTTAAAGACCTAGCTGGATGTGACGAACTAGTTTGAACTCAAAACAGGTTAAAAAAAAGTGTAATTTGGTTTTTTAATTGTTTACTTCTATTTCATTCAAACAAATGTATACATTTTTATACAATATAAACAAAATTATATTCTTAAACCATTGATGAGGTCAAGTTAAAGATAATTTATTTTTAAAGAAAAACAATTTTTTTCGCATTTTTAAAAATGTTTTGAAACTTTTTCGCGCGCTTTGTAACTTACTGAGTTTTATGAACTTGATGGCAGCTCACAGGCTATCGTGCGGAAATAACCTTATTTCCATTGTTTTTAAAGCAAAAATTGGGCCTTATTAATCAATTTAATTAAACCTACGCTGCAGGAAATTCATCTCTCGGACAAATTTTATGTTGGTTAATTGCATTTCGTTAATTTCCGCAACTTTTTATATAAAAAAAATATATACGTAATATTTTAAAGGAATAATTTGTTTATGTTGTCTAAAATGGCAATGACGAGTGAATCTGAATCTTTTATAAAATTAGGTAACTAAAAAAGTTTATGAAAGTTAATTCCCAAGCTAAATAAGGTTAAAAAAATTTATTCCAATAAGTAAAATTAAAATGATTGGATTCTTTTATCAGTAAAATATCTCCCTAATAAAATTTAAAATAAAAATGTGCTTTAAGTTTTTGTAGCTCGTATTTTTACGGCTCAATACACGGAATTGCGCCAAAAAGCAACGCTCTTTTTCAATCATTCTCATGGAATGAGGTTAGTTATGGTGATTAAGTTTTGAGCTTCAAATAAATTTGAACAGCCAAAAGCTAAATCTTGAATTTTTGTTGTAAAGTTAAAGTAAACTATTTACTTGCGGTTAATGTGACAGAGGGGAACAAAAACAAATTCGTAAGACTTTCGTGGGAAGAAACTTGGATTATGCTCCAAAAAAGTTGCCAATATTAATAATATACTTCCATAAAATCTTTACTAATTTAGGTCGCTTCTAATTAGTTTTGAACTTGGCTAGAAATATTAAATTTTATACAGGACTCGAGTCGAGTAGCCAGCCGAAATGCTTAAAACTTACATCAGCGTATAAATAGAAAAAAAAACAAAACAAAATAGCTTTCACTCAAAGGGAATTAGTTTTAATCAGTAACTTAATTTAATTTACTTAAATGATTTACTTAGGAGACTGAATAGTGTCGTGTAAAAAAAACAACACATACCTGCATTCTGCGAATTGTCAAGCTCTGGTCACACATTACTCAACTTTTCTTGAACTTTGGCTTGTCTTTGTCAGATTTAAAGACAAGGAAAGTTGCCCACAAGACCCCAGCAAAAAAAAAATAAAAATAAATAAGATTGTCATAGAAGAATTTTTTTTTCTTTTTAAACAGCATCGGAAAGAGTGAAAGTTTACGTTATAATTTGGTATTACGAGGAAAACGGATTTTATCGTAATTAGCTAAGGGGTGGGGATGACTATTGGTACGCTTTCCGATGGTGAAGAAAAGAAAAAAAAATTACGATTTCTGCATTTTTTTTTTTTGTTTTTAAACAAGCCACATTGAAGATTATGCTTAAAGCACCTTGCAATGTGAAGAAGCTTAGAAACAAGCTTAAGGAATCGGAGAAAAATGCAGACAAATTGGAAAAGGGACGAGGCGTCAAGTGACAAAAGCCAGATGACACCACGTCATCGAAACATTCAACTCGAGTAGAATGACAAAACAACGTGATTATAGGTTAAAAATTCATTTTTATGTAATGCAGATAACAAAAAAAACAAAACAAAAAAAAAACGGATGATTAGCATGGCTTGATAGAAAATCGTTTAAAAATTATGAAGTCGGATGATCATGATGAAGTCGGATGATCATGATGAATTAAATGAATTAATTAATGTGTAGATTTTCAATGAAAAGTTAGTGTTGATTGCAGTAAAAAGAATGATTTTATGAAAGTCAGTCATACAAATGAACTTTGTACAAATATTTACAAGTCTTTTTGTTCAAATAAATTAGTCCATTTTTTTTTTCTTTGTTTACTTCTTTGATTTTTTGGCGGCTTTTGATTTTGGTTTAGCGGTTTTTTTAGCTGCGGTTTTCTTGGCTTTCTTTGGAGACTTGGCCTTCTTAGCGGCGGGTTTTGCTACTTTGGGTTTCTTGGCTTTTTTAGCAGCGACCTTCTTTGGTTTGGCCGTCTTCTTCGCAGTCTTGGGCTTTTTAGTGGCGGCTTTCTTGGCGGGCTTCTTACTTTTCGAAGATTTTGTTTTCTTTTTCTCAGTTTTCTTTTCTCCTACTTTGAAAGAACCTGAAGCGCCAGTTCCTTTACATTGTTTAAGCTGACCACTGCCGACTCCTCTCTTGAGGGCCAACTTTAGTTGGGTGCCAGACACGTTGTCAGCGGCGATTTTGTAGTGGGCTACAAGATATTTTTGAATGGCTTGACGAGAAGAGCCACCTTTTTCTTTCAGATTTGTGATGGCATCTTTGATCATTTCACCGTAAGGTGGATGAGATGAAGGCTTCTTGGGTTTGCTTGCCTTTTTAGCCTTGGCGGGAGCCGGGGCAGCTGGAGGTTCGTTATTATCAGCCATATCGTCGATAGAAAAAGTTTGGTAAAACTGTGCGCAACGTGTAGAGAAGCGATCGGTGTGGCGTTCAAGTCAGCAATGTTGCTGGGTGCCTGCCACTTCTTTATTTATAGACGACGCGCGGACGTAGTTGTAGGCACACAACACAACCGACGCAGAGACATCAAAATGGCAGCTGTTTTACCACAGATGTGTTTCTTCGTGACATGTTCCCAGATTATTAAGGTGATGTCCATCATAGAAACACATTCAACCAACGTTCCATATCGATCCCAAGACATTAATCTTCAATCCTCAAAAGAAATCATTCATCTAATTCCTTTCTCTCGTTTGTTATTTCAAACAATATGACGTGTTGTCGATTCATCGAAATCGGGGTAGGCTTCATTCAAAGTTGAAAATTACGAAATCGATTTCATGCATTCGTATTTTGTTGTTATCAACTGAAAAAATAATCGTATGCTAATCATCTGGAGAAAAATTATCATCTGACACCTTCATATCTGCCAATTGTGAGGGGTCTCATTACCATAACAAACACAATTTCGTTTTCAGCTCCGCCATTTTTCTCGCTTCCAGTTTTAACCGAAAGAAAATATATTCTTTAAAATTCTTTTAAAAATTCCATCGACTGTTTCTTGCTCATGTAACTAGTTGTAGATAATTAATTTTTTTATGATATAAAATTGATAAACGCTGTTTAGATTGGATTTGTATTTAAAAAACTCTCTTAATTCAAATCTATTATTGCCACTGTGTTGGCCCAGTTCGGAGTTTGCATCTCAACATTTCAAAACCTATACAACGAACGAGTCAGAATCATTTGTCCAAAATAAATGCATTTTTTTAATTAGTTTTATTTAAAAAAACACTTTTTATATTTTATAAATCTAATTGAGAAAATTTTATTTTTCTAAGCTTTTAAATTTGGCCAAACATGTTTTTAATTTTCATTTTACTACACAGAAAGAATGCGAAGAAAAGACCTCGTAGGTTTGATTAAGTCAACGACTATTTTCTGTAATATTACCAAATTTATTTTGCCATTTATAATCAAATTTCTCGTTATATGTAATTATTATTAATGGTCCTTAAAACATTCAATTTCTACTTTTTATTTACCTCTTAAACATCTGCATCTTGAAACGAAGAAAAATACGCCTTTTTGAACATGAAAAACAATTAGGAACAAGTAGGCCTAACCATTTGTGAAAATTCCGCGACAAGTAACGAGTAATTTTGTTTATTTGATTAAAAAGGAAAGAAAATTCACAAATTAAAAAAAATATATAATTTATAAGAAAAGAAAAATACAGTTTTATAATTTTTGATATGTCATTTAATTCATGAAGCAATTCTTGTCTTTAAAAATCTTATTATTTCATTCTATTGTGCTTTTTCGGAACGGTTTTGGAAAAAATGGAGAAACGTTTAAAAATTAATTATTTGAAAAGGAAATCACATATAAATAAATCTGTATATCTAAACATACATAAAATCGTATATTTAGTAGATAAAATTTGGTAATCTTAAAATTGCTTTTGTTATCCCATCAAAAAGCTGAGAGACGTTAAAATTCGCTCCCGCCAAAACATTAAGCATTCTTGTGAAATTCTTTGAAAAATATTTTATGTTACCAATTATTTATAATATTCATAAATTTTTAAAAAATTCTGTACTTTTTATATCTGATAAAAAATGATTTAGAGATAACTTTTATATTTTTAAACATATCTTGTTTTTGTTTTTTTATCGCACTTTTTATATAACCAAATAATATTTTAAATAATAATATTTCAATAACCATTTATTTATTTCTTTTAATAAATAAATGGATTATTTATTCATATTTAATCTGGCACACGACAAAATTAGTTAAGCTCCCGGAGGATCGAACTTAACAAATTTTTGGACTGCGAGACGCGCTTAGTAGGCGCCTTATAGTTATTTACACGTAACCAAGTTTAACACAAGGAGAAAACAGTGAACATGAAATTCTATCTATCTATCTATCTATCTATCTATCTATCTATCTATCTATCTATCTATCTATCTATCTATAAATGATTATCTATCTATCTCGGTGAAGAAGAATAAAATAACGTTTAAAACATTAATTTGAAACAGTGCTCAATATATAAATATAGAGCAATTTATTTATTATTAATTATTACGTTAGAACATGTGACAAACACAGACTATTATTACAAAATTGTACAATTTTTTTTGTTTCGACATTGAAAGAACAATGTCCCATCAGGTAGTTAAAAATTTTAATTTAAAATGATGGTCATAAAAAAATTATTTACAGGTTTACTTGTTCTAAGTCTTATTACTTTTATTTTTATCCCATCTGATTTAGGGTAATTTTCGTTGAAATTCGGGTATGTGATCTTTTAATACATATGCATTCTTTATAGTGAGTTTTTTTACAACTCTATCAGATCAGTGATTTAGTGATTAAATGATTAGTTTATCCGAAAGGTTAATTGTGTCAATGCAATTAGAATGGTCCGTGTTGATTTTTTTTTTATTTTTTTTTTTTTATTGATTTTTTTATTTTTTTTATTTATTCATTAATTTTTTCTTTATTCGACCTTTTTACTTCTTGGGATCCATATAGAAATTAGAAGTTATATTCGATTTCACAAAAATCCAATTAGAGTTTTTCAATTCATCATTTATCACGAACCACTGCGTCCAAGTGTTTTTGAGATTTATTTTCACGTTGACGGAAAGTGATATTATTTATCATATCAAATAAAATGACTCTCAAAGTTACAAAGTATTTAGATTTTTGAAATCCACACGTATCCATATCCTGACTGGGAACACCATGGTCTTTAATGAAAAAATACGCTTTCCATCTCATCCTTCGTTTTCAGGACTAACTTTTGTTGAAATTACTTCTGTTTCTTTGGAATAGGAATATTTTTCAGCGAAATGTCGAAATTAACTTTTATCCATGTCCATTCATTGTTAACTACCTGAAGTGACGAGACATTGTGCCTTCAATGTCGAAACAAAATGTACAATTTTGTAAGAGTTTTTTTTACATGTTCTAAAGTTTCTAAACATATCTATCTATCTATCTATCTATCTATCTATCTATCTATCTATCTATCTATCTATCTATCTATCTATCTATCTATGCCTGCCTCTTTACATCTATCTATCTATCTATCTATCTATCTATCTATCTATCTATCTATCTATCTATCTATGCCTGCCTCTTTACATCTATCTATCTATCTATCTATCTATCTATCTATCTATCTATCTATCTATCTATCTATGCCTGCCTCTTTATCTATCTATCTATCTATCTATCTATCTATCTATCTATCTATCTATCTATCTATCTATCTATGCCTGCCTCTTTACATCTATCTATCTATCTATCTATCTTTATCTATCTATCTATCTATGCCTGCCTCTTTATCTATCTATCTATCTATCTATCTATCTATCTATCTATCTATCTATCTATCTATCTATGCCTGCCTCTTTACATCTATCTATCTATCTATCTATCTATCTATCTAAGTATAATCATCTGTCTACTCTAAAATTTTTATTTATTTTGTTTGCTCCTTTAAATCTCACAAAAATCAAACAACTGAAGCAATGACATTGCATTGTCAAATATTTTTGATTAAAATTTATATTATAATAATTAGAGATTTTGTGGGCGATATTTTCAATTTCAGTTTGACGTATTTTTGTTCAAATAAAGAAATAAAAATGAAATAATAAACATTTTTTCTGAAACTTAAAAATATTTTTACGCAATATTAATGGATACTTTAATGCTTTCAAATGTTTAAAAAGCTTATTTACGGAAATTAATTTTTCTTTTGGATTTAGACCATTATTTTTTTTTAACAAAATCGTAATTTAAATTCAAGGACATTGAAAATGTGTTTTTCGGGTTTTTCTTTAAGTCCGTGGCGGAGCCTAGAATATTTTGGTGGTGAAAAGTATTTTTAAATGCATACAATTTGGCTATATATGTCGCTGTCGGATTTTCTTTTTCTTTTAAGATGATGAAAATACAGTGATTGTTCGGAAAGAAATTTTATACTTTTACTTTAGGTCTCTGTAGGAGGTTGTACATAACTCTGTCACAATGCAGGTTTGACAACGTTACATTTATTAACGTGAGACCCTACTCAAGTACATGCGGGTGACCCAAGGAATAGTTCAGTTTCCTCGGCACTTCTATTTTGGGGATGCTTCAGGCATCAAGTATTGACCCGAACCCTCACAAAGTGCAATGGGAAAACACACGGGGCTTGGATTCCTTTTTGTCTCGGATCTCATGTTGTTGTTAAGATAATAGAAATTATAAACTTCTCGACAATTATTCGAAACTCCAAATAACTGTATTCGGGACAAAAAATGGCTTCTGACAAGAAAGCGCGCATGAAGTCATTGAATTTCAACATGCGGGAAAAAAATAATACCTATTGATATTCATGGACACTGACTAAAAACGTTTACAGAAACTAAACAGTGGATGTAATCACGGGTGGTAACAGTGGTGTGTGTGTGTGTGTGTGTGTGTGTGTGTGTGTGTGTGTGTGTGTGTGTGTGTGTGACGTGTTTGCAAGCGCCAATATTACTTTCTTTCCTCTTGAATTTTTTTAAAAACCACTGGTGGTGACTATGGAGTAAATAGAAGAGTAATTTTGGGGGAGAAAACTTCCTTTATTCAATGGTTTTAATTTGAGGCCCTTGTATCTGTTAGTTGTAGATTTCGTAGAAGGGGGGAATAAATAGGAGGTATTACTTTCGAAGCGTCAACCCCATCGTGAAGAAAATTTTAATTCTTTTTTCTCTTGTTTACTTCCTCCGTCAAAAATAAAATCATTGCCCACATTCGCAAAAAGAGAAATGGAACCTTAATTTCTCTTTTTAAATTTCAGTTTATCTTTTTAATTATTAAAGGTTTATAAACTACCCCACAAAATCTATGCATGCACTCACAATAATACTCACTTAGGAATCGTTGTTATCACCGTTAAGTTAAGCCTTCTATTCTCATGGGTAACCAATAACTGAAGCAATTGGATATTTGATTGTTAATTTCTAAAATCATTTTATTTTCTTTATTCCTGAGGTAAAAACAAATAGATTTTAATTCCTGAAATATGACCTTAACCTCCTTTTCTCGCGTCTATTTTACTAATGTTCGCCCAATACAAGGCCCAAGAGCCACTCAAGGTGGTGGGTCACTGTGTGGCGATATTAGCGCAGGAATGAACAAGCCTTAGGAGTATAAAGCTGAAGCGGATTTTAGAAGGAACTGGAAACTCAACCTTAAACAGGAAAGCATCTACTTCTGTTTAAAAGACTAGGGAGAAGTATGAACCGGACGATAGACGAACTTATCTACTTTGATTGATCTACCCAAACTCAAACTGCTACTGCCAACACTAAAAAGAAACATGAATTCTTTTTAACTAGCGAGAAAGACAGACAAATGCATACATGTGCGATTGTACACACACACACACACACACACACACACACACACATCTGCACTGATCTTTCGTTTCTAATCTCTCTCTCTCTCTCTCTCTCTGTTTATCTTCCTTTCCTTCTCCTATATTTTGAGTAGCATCAGTTGATGTTTCTCTCTGGGTTGTTCATTATCATTCTTCTTTATTCTTCTTCTATGTGCCCTGTCCTTTCAGGACGTAGGCGATCATGGCTTTCCACGTCTCCCTATCCCTGGTGGCTCATAGCACGCCTTCTCCTGTTACACCATGCAAACCTCGTTCTGTCATCCACTAGCTCAAGCCCATGAATCTAGAATATAAATGTATAGAAACTATCATGGCCACAAAATGAGGGATCCGTTTATATATTGATTATAATATGGAATTGATCCCCCACTTTATATCCATATTATAATTTCTTATAAACAGTTGGCATATATCTTCTTCTTCTATATGCCCTGTCCTTTCAGGACGTAGGCGATCATGGCTTTCCACGTCTCCCAATCCCTGGTGGCTCTTAGCACGCCTTCTCTTGTTACACCCTCGTTCCATCATCCACCTGATTAGGTCCTTCAAATATGTATTGTTATCCGTTGCTTTCCTCTGTCTCTTTTTCCCTCCATCTGGCCTTTTAGTATTAGGTTCTCCAAGTCCTCCTTCCTCATTGCATATCCCAGGAACTTCAGCTGTCTCTTCCTGATGCTCAGTATTAATTTCCTTTTTGTTTCTATCATTTCTAAAACCTCATCTTTGCTCACATTATCATTACCGTTAAGTTAAGCAATGATACAGGCGGTCTATGCTCAAAGGGTAACCAATAACTGAAACAATCAGATGTCTGAAATGTTCTCGATTGAATGTTAAATCTAAAAAATCACTTTCCTTTCTCGAGTCCTTAGGTAAAGAAAGAAAAAGGAAAAAGTTTCTAACTCTTGAAATAGGACCTCTGAACCTCCTTTAATCTCGTCTGTTACTCTAACCAAACTGCAAACTGCTACTATCAACAATAAGCGTAATAAAAAAAAGATGGATTCTTGCTTTTTGAAATGGCGACGAAGTCAGACACATGCATATGTTCGTCTCTATCTACGCACACACATACATACGCACGCACACACTCAAACGGACGCACATACATAAACGCACACACACATACACACACGCACACAAGCGCATACACATTCACACATGCGCTGATCATTTGTGCCTACGACTGTCGTCTTTTTCTCTCTCCTTTCTCTCCCTTTCGTTTGAATATCATTGACGCTTCTTTCTGGGTTGTTTTTCTCACTTCTTAAATGACGGCAACATATTAGCTGCCCCCCCCCCCAACCGCCACCTCTAATCATACACACACCCGTCCCTCTCCACGCAATTCAAACAAACCAAACACGTCCCACCATCATCAGCCAGGTAGGCATCAAGAAAAGCTTCACTACGTGCTATTAAAAAAAAAAGAAGCAATTACAAAAATAGGTGCTCTGAAACTATTCCTGCTTCTTTCAGTGAAAAACGCAACCACATAAACACTGCAACGAATAAAAAAAAAGATGTCGACTTTTCCAACAGGCGACAATTTTAGATGACGACTGTAAAAAGCGCGAAATGCTGAGGAAGCTTGCTGTCACTTTGTCTCCAATATACAGAGTGAGATGGATAAATTGTCTAAATTACGCAAGAGTAAAAATAACACCGATATCTCATCTTAACAAAGATATCTACTAAAATTACGCAAAAATGGATGTGCGTTGTGGTGCAGTGGATATCGACTCGGAACGAGAAATCGGGGAGCCGAGTTCGAATTCCTGTTGAATCCGTTGCATTTACTTACGCGCAAATACCCTTGGGGAAGGTATTAATTCGTCTCTTTCCTCCAGTTATGGGTTAAATAATAGAACAGATTGGGTTCTATAGCCTTGTTTGGTAACCTGTCTACCGCAGAAAGTAATGGCTACCTACTGCAGGATAATGTTATGTCCAGTCAGTCATGTCTCGAAAGAGACATGATCGCCCAAGCGTGTATCACGTATGACACTTAACTGACTGACACAAAAATATCTTAAAATGCTAGAAAGAGTATTAGGTACTTCCACTCATTCACTGAAAAAAACAAAAAAAAAAACAAAAAAAACCAAACAGCATATGATGTTAAAAACCCTTTAAAATGTTCATGTTATTGTTATTAAGAAGAAAAACAATGTATTTTTTAATTTAAAAAAAAAAAATGAATCCATGTTCGAAATTTTGGTTGGTTAAAAACTCTTTTTTTTTTTTTGTCAGTAGTGCACCAAAGATTCAGTCAGTTAAATGCCATACGTGAAACACGCTTGTGCGATCATGTCTCGAAAGAGTCATGACTGACTGGGCAGAAGATTATCCCGCAGTAGGTTGCCATTGCTTTCTGAAGTAGACTGGATGCCAGCCAAGGCTATAGAACCCAATCTGTCCTGTTATTTAGCCCATAACTGGAAGGAATAGACGGACAAATACCTCTCGCAAGGGTATTTGCGCGTAAGTGAATGCAATGAATTCAACTGGAATTCGAACTCGGCTCCTCGATTTCTCGTTCCGAGCCGATATCCACTGCACCACAACGCACATCCGCACCAATGATTACTATGGATATTTTAGCGTTATTTTTTCGGTGAAAACACATTAATTTGGAAATTCTTGCAAAAATCAAATAATTGTCTGATTTTAATAATAAAATTCAAGGACTTATTCAGAAATAAATGAAGTTATTTTTAACAATATTATTTTTCAAAAATCTTGGTAAAATTTTTTTTTTAAATATCTGTTAACCCGCACATCTCCAATTAATTTCCTGAAATTTCCAGACATTCAATACTCTCCGCAAATTTTTTTTTTTTTTTTTTTTTTATTTAAATGCAGGACCCCTTAGAATGTAAATTATCCTTTTTTTTTTTCAGACAGGCTTCTCTAAAAATCTTCTCTGAATAGTAAAAGAAGAAATTCAATAAAATTATGCCATTTTTTCTTTTTAGTTTAACTTTTAATTGCTTTTATAATTAACTAGCAGTATAGCTCGGCGTTGCTCGGGTGTAACGAAAGCTTTAAAACTAATCCATGGTCCTGGACTTTTTGGACGTTGGCACGAAAGACTAAAAAGCAATAGTTGGTTCCAGTTAAAGCGAAATCGTAGACTGAAAGAAAAATGAATGGATGTAAGTCAAATTTTCATTTCCTGGTATTGATATCAAATTTTCTGCACTATTGTAAGAACTGCAACCTTGAAACTTTTGAATATCATTTCTTATGTCTTTGTCTATGAGTGTATCAAATTTGACTAAAATCGGACCACTCCTTCTATAACCCGATTTTTTCGATTATCGATTTTCGATATTTATCGGGGGTACCTCGACACAAAACCTAGCTAAGAACACTTGCTTATAGTACAACTGTGTAAATTTTCAAGAAAATCGGTTGAGTCATTTCAGAGTCTATAGGTAATGGATACACACACACACACACACACACACACACACACACACACACACACACACACACACACAAAGTTCCATTTATAAATAAGTTTAGATATATAAGGATATCATAGTCTGAAGAAAAATATTTTCAATGAATAATGAATTGTTTTCATTTTTTCTTTGTTAATTATGTTGATTTGTAAAGTTTCAAACATCTTTTAAATTTCTTCTAGTCACTTTGTATTCGGTTAATAAGTTTTTAAGTAAAGACTATATTTACTAATCGAAAATTAGAAAGCCTAATACAAATCATTTCGTACTAAGATTTTCAAAATAATTTTTAATTTTTTTTACGTAGAATTTGCCATTTTTTTAAAGTATGGGATCTCATAAGTGGCATGTCATTAAAAGGTCACGTGTTCCAAGGATCCTTCCCATTACGAAACGTTCACTTATGTCAATTTTGGTCAACAATACTTAGCTTGTCAACACATCTGACTATTATTAATCATTTCACACGTCAGAAAGACAAGACCTCTGCTATTAAGAGATACTTGTATTCTAAATTTCATGCTGTAAGCAAGTAATACTTATTTCGAATTAGATTAATTTAACTTTAAATTTGCTAATTTTTCAAAAATAACTTGTCACAGATGTATATTTCATTTTTGAAAGATTTTTAAAAACCGAGAATTAAAGTTTGTTTACAAATATGTTAATTTGTCAAAAATGGACGAAAAACTGATAATTTTTGAAAATTCTAAAAAATTCCAATCGATGTAATTTCTATTTGAAATAGACCAGACTATTTTGCTTACTCGAAATAGTAAATTTAATCATTTAGCTATCAGTTAAAACTATAATGGAATCTTCAAGAAAGCCTTTTTATTTAAAAAAGATCACTTTAAAACTTGGGTATCGAAAATGAGTGGCGGTCAGTCAGTTAATTGCCATACGTGATACACGCTTTGGGTGATCATGTCTCGAAAAATACGTAACTGACTGGGCAGAAGAATATCCTGCAGTAGGTTGCCATTGCTTTCTGAGGTAGACTGGTTGCCAGCCAAGGCTATAGAACCCAATCTGTCCTGCCATTTAACTCATAGCTAAAGGGAGAAGAGATAGATTATATTACATTATTATATTAAGTAAAATAAGTGATTACTTCCTAACAATAGAAAACCGATCCCTCACTTTATGTCCAGTAGAAGATTTAATTATGTTTCCAACTAGTATATTCAGTCAGTCAGTTAAGTGCCATACGTGATACACGCTTTGGGTGATCATGTCTCGAAAGATACATGACTGACTGAGCAGAAGATTATCCCGCAGTAGGTTGCCATTGCTTTCTGCGGTAGACTTGTTGCCAGACAAGAATATAGAACCCAATCTGTCCTGTTATTTAACCCATAACTGGAGGGAAGAAACGGATTAATACCTCTCCCAAGGGTATTTGTGCGTAAGTGAATGTAAAGAATTCAACTGGAATTCGAACTCGGCTCCCCGATCTCTCCTTCCGAGTTGATATCCACTGCACCACAACACACATCCGAGTGAAGGTACCTAGAGTAAATTTTTCATTAAAATCAACATTGACTTCAATTACGGCATCCAGACGACTTCGGAATCTCCTGCATCTCTTCTGGATTGTCTCCTTGTTTAAGTTTGTCAATGTCGCCATCATCCTTTAATTCAGTTCATCTATAGTGGGTTATCCGTTATAGTGAAGTGTATGTGCGTTGAAATAGATTAGTTTAATTTGGCCTTGTTAGTAGATAGCCCACTATAAGAGGGGTACAAAACAAGAAAATCAAATTGTATATAAAAATAACATCATATATATATATATAATGTATCCAGGCAGCAGATAATTTTCTAAACATATGCTGTTAAATATGAGACAATGAATGTCTTTTATGTTTAATCATGAGCCGTTCTAAATATCGTATTTTGGCTTTAATTTCAAGTGAAAATAAAGACAAAAATTCTCAAACATTTGGATGATTTTTTATTAAGTTGGTTCTAAGCTTTCTGAAGATGGCTTAAATTAAATTAAAATTTAAATTAAAGCCAAAATACGATGTTTAGAACGGCTCATGATTAAACATAATAGACATTCATTGCCGCTTATACTTAACAGTATATATATATATATATATATATATATATATATATATATATATATATATATATCAATTAAGGTTTTTACAAATAAAAGTAATGTCTTTTGGTTGGTACAAGGGGTCGTTAAAAATGTTCATAGTAGTAATTGCTGAAAGAGTATTGCGTATGTATGTGTGAGTCTTTGTTTGTTAGGAGTGTCTTTGAAGTCTTTGCTCAGTCTTTCGGGTAGCGGTCAGTTATTAAGTGGATTGGTGAACAGTGAAGAAAAAGATGAGAGAGAAAGAGAGACAACAATGATACGATCGCTTGACATTTGTCAAGGGATATGATAATTATGCTCGTCCTTTTATTTCGTTTTCTGGGGCTCCAAACAGGTCATTTGGGAATTCACACCTGGATATAATTCTGGGCTTCCGATTAGATGACCAACAAACTTGGCATCGGCTCGCGAAAAGGGTCCGTAAAACAAATTTGATATTTATTTTTTTATAATTAAAATTATTTTATTTTATTTTTTTTATTTAGATGTTTCTTAGCCTGCTATTTGCCGAAAAACATTTCACATCGAGGTGTGAAATTTCGCTAGTTTTGAGTGCAAAATTTGTACATTCCAGAAGATTTGAATTTTGAATTTGTTTTGTTCACTACACATCTTTGGCGTTACAAGAAGTTTTGTTGGTCTCTCGCTCTACAGCATCCCACACATAATAATCGAGTGGGTTGCAGTCTTGGGAGTCGGTTGACCAGATGTCAGGGGTGATGTGGTTGCAGAAATTGTCTGACAGCCATGACAGTGTTCTCCTGCTTGTGTGGGATGATGCAGAGACCTACTGCCAGACATAGGGTTTTCCACTCGCCACTTTCTTGACTCAGGGCAGCACAACCTCCTCAAGGCACTTTATATAGACCTCTGTGTTGAGCCTGAGTGCCTGTGAGGAGATGAATGGCGGTATAACGTTGCCATCATTAGTGATGACTCCAAACACCTTTCTTTTTTCGTTTAACGAAATTACCTGAGCCTAACCAACCCGGAGCAAATCTTAACGTCATCTTAAAAAAAAATGTCCTTCCTTATTCCAAATTAAACCAACTTCAAAATTAATCTAGGTTCCTATGTTTATTGAATAAAAGTAGAGGTTTATCCCTTGTTTTCTGTTTAGGATATCGTTTATTGGTTCTTTCTTTCTTTCTTTCTTTCTTTGTGATAATAATTTTACAGAGAGACAGAGGCAGTTTAGCTGGAAATTTTATAAAAATAAACTGAGCCTAACCTAAACTTAAACCAATCCGGATGAAATCCTAACGCCATCTTAAAAAATGTCCTTCCTTATTCCAAATGAATCTAGGTTGGGATCTGTTATGGAAATAAGACAATCATCCACACGAAAGTACATCACTTCAACTCAAAAACCTATCTTCTAACATTGTCAGCACTGGATCGAATCCGAGCAACGGGATTGTCATTCTCTCTCCTCTCTTCTCTCTTTTCTCTTTCTCTGCACTAGTGGCGTTAGTGGAGATGGCTGGGAATCATTGAGAGTTTGACGAGGCCAATCTCGTGAATTTGATTTTGGTGGACAACTCTGCGCGACAGAGAACCCCACCTCAAAATTTGGCCAGAATCGCCCCCCCCCCCAGCTCAAACACACGTATAAACAAAAATGATCAAACTTACAGCCACATCACGTTGAAACATCGCTTCATGTACGCTCACCGAAGTTAAGCAACGCCGAACCTGGTCAGTACGTAGATGGAAGACCGCTTGGCTCAGATCTGCGGGCGATGTAATGGATAATAAAAATATTTCTTGGGCACGACGGATAAACATCTGATTCCAAATGACCCCGCAGAAATTCTTTTTTAAGGGTATGAGGTCTAATGACCTCGATGGCCACTGAATGGGACCCCTTTGACCTATCCATTAACATCTATGGGCCGTGACTTTTGCTTCACCCTGTACAAGTTGTCCTCAGCATTTTCGACATTGTGCCACATTTTTGCATATATATATATATATATATATATATATATATGTATATGCATATCCACCCTGAAAAGTAAACGGATGAGGCTGTCTACGAAACTCTGGAATTTGTATGCTGAAGGTAACATCAATCAACTAAATGAAAAACTTTTTCTTATATTAATTCCACACTCCCTCCACACACACACACACACACACACACACACACACACACACACACATGCACACACACACATACATATATATATATATATATATATATATATATATATATATATATATATTCGTTTACAATATGGTATCATTCGTGGTCGAGTGGTCCAGACGCGCCAGATCAATTAGTGGCTCCCGTATGTGGATAGGAATCGCAGGTTAGAATCCTGCCGAATGACACACATTTTCGTAACAAAATTTATCGTAAATAATCAGGCCGATAGAAATAAATATACTGTTTGATTAAAAACAGAATATCTACTCAAATACGAATATCGATTAAAAATAATGTTCAAACAAATAATTTCAATATGTCGGTTGTCAAACCATTTCGTTAATCTTCGAGATTTTCCATAATATATATATATATATATATATATATATATATATATATTATAAATTATATTTTAGAACATGTACATAATTATTCTATATATATCCGCTACGAAGGTACATTCGTTTCGACATTGAAACTTCAATGTCTCATCAGGCGGTGTGTAAACTACTGGAAATCCTTTTTCTTTATATTTATTTACTTTTGTTGGAGGTGTTGGTGGGGGTTAGTGATAGGGGAATAAGTCTGTGACCGTTGGAATTTTTGGAGAGAGTGTTTCTTAAGTGGTTGATTAATGAGAGTCTTTGATTTCTAGATAGTTGTAAGTTTTAATTATCTAGTGACTAGACTATATCCTTATGGGTTTCTTAGAAGAGCCGATAGTAGTTGGCGTGGATATATTTATTTATTTTTATTCAAGCAGAGTCTTTATAATTAATGTAAGTTTGTGTATTTAATCTTAACTTTGGATTTAGGGAATATGTTTTTTCTATTAAATTTAAAATTTTTAATTTTTAATTAGATCATAGTTAGGAAACCGTATTTTTCTATTAAATTTTAAATTTTAAATTTCTATTCTTATATCTAGTCAGTATATGATTCATCTAATTATGGTTATGGTTATTGACCTTACTAATTATGATTATTAACCTTACTAATTATGATTATTAACCTTATTTTATAATTTTGTAGATCGATTACTTCTATAAAATTCAATTTTTTTTTTTTTATATTATGGAGAAAAATTTCTAATTTAATTATGAATATTAAACCATACTTTAGAATTTAGTAATTCCATATTATTATAGAATATATATATATATATATATATATATATATATATATATATATATATATATATGGGGTTCTAGCACTGGCTCTTGTAGTATTTTTTTTTAGCATGATTGTAATGTTAGCTTTCTAATGTGCTTCCAATTTAGTGTTGCTTCATGCCTCTGGTTTAAAAGCTTGTTACTGTTCATATATTTAAGGATATATATATATATATATATATATATATATATATATATATATATATATATATAGTCATCCGCAGACAGATCTGTTTCGCTGTATCACAGCTCATCAGTACGGTTAGACTCCGATTGCTTTTTAACCCAGGATTGAAACCCGACCGAATAAAACTTGTCTATATCATTTAATGAAACATGCATCAATATATATATATATATATATATATATATATATATATATATATATATATATTGATGCATGTTTCATTAAATAATATAGACAAGTTTTATTTATTTATTTTATGGAATTTTTTTCATATTGTCTGATAAGCTTAAAAGCATTATCATTAAATGATGAAAGAAAATCACAATGTTGATACATAATTTATTTTAGAAGCCAATCTAACCTTTCGGCTTACATAAGCCATTTTCAAAGATTTCAAATTACATTATAGTATAACAATTCACGGACAATAATGACAATAATGACAGTCTGTTTTTGTTGACATGGAAGATTTAATATTTCTTGTTTTCACTCTCGCGTGGTCATGTGGGACATCATGAGCTGTGGTGCGATATTTGCTTCCAGTGTCTTGTATATACGAGTTTGTTGTTGCTTGGAAATCTTCGCTGGTTTTTAGGGCAGTACTGTAGTAATGACTATGCTGATAGAAGATGTCTTTAGTGGAAGAATTATTGTTAATTGTGTTTTCAACTGAATGTGACATATGTTTAATAATGGATGGTGCGTGATTTGATTTAGAATGTAGGTATATATGATTTAGATATGTTTTACATATGGTGAGTAAGTGCTATTAACTAAGTCATCTAGAAAGTTAACTTTTTTTAGGTTGGTACTTACAATTATTTTAAGATTAAAGTTTTTCAGTATTCTATGTATGTATTTATGGATTCTATCTACTTTCGAGTTAGTGGAGTTAAGAATAATCATGAGAGCATCATCTTTAATCAATCCAAAATATTTTATATCGACATCACGATGAGCTGTGAGATTATACAAAATAAAAAGATTTACAAGGTCTGATGATTCTGCAGATAATAACGCAAAAGTTTACAACACACACACACACACACACACACACACACACACACACACATATATATATATATATATATATATATATATATATATATATATACTAGCAGTATAGCCCGACGTTGCTCGGGTGTAATGAAAGCATTAAAACTAATCCATGGTCCTGGAGCTCAGACTCTTTGGACTTTGGCACGAAAGACTAAAAAGCAATAGTTGTTTCCAGTTAAAGCGAAACCGTAGACTGAAAGAAAAATGAATGGATGTAAGTCAAATTTTGATTTCCATCCTATCGATATCCAATAAGATTTTTTCATCGTAAACTGAATTTTGAAGGCTAAATAAGTCCTCTGAGTAAATGGTATCATGGCTGAGACTAAGAACTACAATTATACCTACTTAGAGCCAAACCCGAAGCAAAAACTAAAATAAAAAGGCTGAAAAACTGATTTTGATCAGACCCGGTAGGATATCGGGGCGTCGATTTCCAATATCGGAGTCAAATTGTCTTATATATATATATATATATATATATATATATATACTATCGGTTTTCTGCACTATTGTAAGAACAGCAACCTTTAAACTTCTGAATATCGTTTCTTATGTCTTTGTCTATGAGTGTATCAAATTTGATTAAAATCGGACCACTCCTTCTATAACACGATTTTTTCGATTATCGATTTTCGATATTTATCGGGGGTATCTCGACACAAAACCTAGCTAAGAACACTCGCAGACGCCTTATAGTACATCTGTGTAACTTTTCAAGAAAATCAGTTCAGCCGTTTCGGAGTCTATAGGTAATGGACACACGGACACACACACACACATACACACACACACACATAAAGACAAAGTTCCATTTATAAATAAGTTCAGATTTAGGTGTGTGTGTGTGTGTGAACGCTCCTCTGTATGTGTCTGGCCTGATTATTTTTTGAGAAATTTTGTTATGAAAATGTGTCATTCAGCAGGATTCGAGCCTGCGACCCCTAACAACATAGAGGAAGCCATCATTTGATCTGATGCGTCTTCGACCGCTCCACCACAAATTATTTCACAGTCTAAACGAAGCCGATCAAACTTTATAAACACAAATTTTCAATTTCTCGTATATATCCATCCCTGCAATGAAAGCATAACTAACAATAAATAATTAAATAATAAATAAAAAAATAACGCGTAAACTCAAGCAAATATAATAATAATCACTAGCAATAAATAATAAAGTAAGAAAAAAAACTCGACTGGAATTCGAACTCGACTCTCATTCCAAGCCAGTTTCAGTTACACTGCCGTAAATCCAATCTTGTTTTTCATTCTGATAACACATGTACTTCACAATGAGTGCAAAAGTCGAAAGTATTTGAATATAACAAAAAGAAAAAGAAAACATGAATTTTGAATAATTCATTCAAAACTTGATTTATTGGTTTATTTTCTACAAGTTATCGACTCTTTGCAACTTACCCCGGTGTGCAAGACCTCATTCGAAAATTGGAATGATATATGTTCGATAGACAGACCGTGATAGTGGAGTTTGTTTATATATATATATATATATATATATATATGTAGAGAGAGAGAGAGAGAGAGAGAGAGAGAGAGAGAGAGAGAGAGAGAGATATCAATGGATATTATCCAGAGCAATATGACGTACAGAAAAGAAAACTCAACATATGATTAAAGCGATTATAAATCTTGATTTATTTCGATAGGTGTCTCGTCAAACCCGAAAAATCAAATAGTTTGATTTAATTCAGAATATTAAAAAAATTATAGTTCAGAACAGAGAAAATATGATATATACAGTGTCACCCAAAAGTTTATAACACATAACAAACATTTTTTAAGGTATTTCTAACGCAGTTAAATGAAACTTTTACTGCTAATAATGCATAAGCTTTGAGTCACGCAATCAAATTTACAATAAATAATCACTAAAAATATTCCATAACGGAAAGCCAATATTTAATAACACAAAAGTTTACAATATATATATACTAGCAGTTTAGCCCGGCTTCACTCGGGTAGTTTGAGGAATAATAATAAAAAAAAACATATGATGAATTTACATAGCAACTACTTACACAACGTCCACTCTCGTCACTTTTATAGATATAGACTAGCAGTTTAACCCGGTTTCACTCGGGTAGTTTAAGGAATAATAAGAATAAAAAACATATGATGAATTTACATAGCAACTACTTACACAACGTCCACTCTCGTCACTTTTATAGATATAGACTAGCAGTTTAACCCGGTTTCACTCGGGTAGTTTAAGGAATAATAAGAATAAAAAACATATGATGAATTTACATAGCAACTACTTACACAACGTCCACTCTCGTCACTTTTATAGATATAGACTAGCAGTTTAGCCCGGTTTCACTCGGGTAGTTTAAGGAATAATAAGAATAAAAAACATATGATGAATTTACATAGCAACTACTTACACAACGTCCACTCTCGTCACTTTTATAGATATAGACTAGCAGTTTAGCCCGGTTTCACTCGGGTAGTTTAAGGAATAATAAGAATAAAAAACATATGATGAATTTACATAGCAACTACTTACACAACGTCCACTCTCGTCACTTTTATAGATATAGACTAACAGTTTAGCCCGGTTTCACTCGGGTAGTTTAAGGAATAATAAGAATAAAAAACATATGATGAATTTACATAGCAACTACTTACACAACGTCCACTCTCGTTACTTTTATAGATATAGACTAGCAGTTTAGCCCGGTTTCACTCGGGTAGTTTAAGGAATAATAAGAATAAAAAACATATGATGAATTTACATAGCAACTACTTACACAACGTCCACTCTCGTTACTTTTATAGATATAGACTAGCAGTTTAGCCCGGTTTCACTCGGGTAGTTTAAGGAATAATAAGAATAAAAAACATATGATGAATTTACATAGCAACTACTTACACAACGTCCACTCTCGTCACTTTTATAGATATAGACTAGCAGTTTAGCCCGGTTTCACTCGGGTAGTTTAAGGAATAATAAGAATAAAAAACATATGATGAATTTACATAGCAACTACTTACACAACGTCCACTCTCGTCACTTTTATAGATATAGACTAGCAGTTTAGCCCGGTTTCACTCGGGTAGTTTAAGGAATAATAATAAAAAAAAACATATGATGAATTTACATAGCAACTACTTACACAACGTCCACTCTCGTCACTTTTATAGATATAGACTAGCAGTTTAACCCGGTTTCACTCGGGTAGTTTAAGGAATAATAAGAATAAAAAACATATGATGAATTTACATAGCAACTACTTACACAACGTCCACTCTCGTCACTTTTATAGATATAGACTAGCAGTTTAACCCGGTTTCACTCGGGTAGTTTAAGGAATAATAAGAATAAAAAACATATGATGAATTTACATAGCAACTACTTACACAACGTCCACTCTCGTCACTTTTATAGATATAGATAACAATGTAGAATGCCTCTATTGAATTAGGGTGGGAAGAGGAGAGGCATCATATATATATATATATATATATATATATATATATATATATATATATATATAGATATAGATAATATAAAGTGGAGTGATCGGTTCTATATTATAATCAATACATAAATTGATCCCTGACTTTGTGCGATGATAATATATATTTTTCTACCCTTAATTTTGGATTTCTGAAAAATTTCAAGGTGTCGTTAGCGTTCTAAAACTTTGATCTATATCTGAGCGCAATTCCCGTTGAGCTAGACCACAAAATGCAGACGCTAAGCCGAATCTATCAAACAAATACTTACACAACGTCCACCCTCGTCACTTTTATAGATATAGATGCGTGCGTGTGTGTGTGTGTGTGTGTGTGTGTGTGTGTGTGTGTGTGTGTGTGTGTGCGCGCGTGCGTGTGTACGCGCATCTGTGTGTGTGTGTGTGCGTGTGTACGCGCATCTGTATGTGTGTGTTTGTACTACGATCATATTCAAGCGACAAGGTTCGTTGACCTAATGTTTTTAATGTATTAATAATTTCAAGAGACCTAGCCGTGACATTGGCTATGTGAACTTGACCTTGGAAGTTATTTGCGATCACAAGAAATCAACAAAGACAATATGGCAAACATGAACAAACATGCCTGCAATAAGACGCAGAGTTAAAAGGACGGTTTTTCTCATGACAACGCTTTTTTTAAAACTAGCTTCACTTTTTGGCAACGTTTATTGTTTGAAAAAAGCGATGATTAGACTTGTAATAAAACCTAAACTTTTACTGAAAGTGAATTTACACATTTTTTTGTTCTTGAGAATTTACAGCAAAAATATTTAACACTTTGTTTAATTACAAGAAAATATATTTACAAAATTCGAAAAACTAATTCAGTAACTACATCCGTGTCCTGGGTACGACGATAAACTGCATCCAGCAGCAAGGCCTCTGACTGGGAAGTTTTGAAGAGTGTGGGAATCACCTCTTAATTTATTTTGTTCCCAGGTTCACCCTGACCCGAGGTGGCAGCATTTGTTAGGGTTCCAGTTATGGGCAAATAGTTACGCTCGCCCAAACTGGGGTCAACATTATGAAAGCGTGAAAATGTACTTTTGTAGTAAAAATTCCAGCAATACTTTTTTGGAGAAGAAAATATTACCAGCAATACATCTTGGAAAAAAACTGAAGGCAAAAAATTACCAGCAATTTTATTTTGAAAATAATAATAATAATAATAATAATATACAAAAAATTGTCTTATTAAGTACAGCCCACACACTAAGGAAAACTTTATCTATGTAATGCTGGAGATGATAGGGAAGATAGAAAACATGAAATGGAGCCATAACAACACGCCACTACCTGCCTTAGGTCTCCCCGCAGACTTGGTTGGTAGTGAGACCAAAGCAGAAATCGAAATATGATGAAAAAATGACATAATAATAATACCAGCAATTCTTCTGACTCTCGACAAAACCCTCGTTACAAAAATAAGTCAATGAAACCTGGTATTTTCAGTTTTCTAAAAAAAAAATTTTTTTTTTCATCAAAATTGACTAAATTAACCTTCCAGTATTAAAAAAACAAAACAAAAAAAAACAAAAAAAAAAACTAAACATCGCACTTTTGACATTAAATAACCCACAGAGGTTGATATGCCGTTAAACAAAACTCGATTAGAACTAATGCAATAGAATATTTATCATTTACGAATTTATAAATAAACTAGCAGTATAGCCCGGCGTTGCTCGGGTGTAATGAAAGCTTTGAAACTAACCCATGGTTCTGGAGCTCAGACTCAGCCTAAAGAATATTTGAAATAATAAAATAATTGCGACAATTTACCAATCGCACCTAGTATATATATATATATATATATATATATATATATATATATATATATATATATACTCGCAGTATAGCCCAGCGTTGCTTGGGTGTAATGAAAGCTTTAAAACTAATCCATGGTCCTGCAGCTCAGACTCTTTGGACGTTGGCACGAAAGACTAAAAAGCAATAGTTGTTTCCAGTTAACGCGAAACCGTAGACTGAAAGAAAAATGAATGGATGTAAATCAAATTTTGGTTTCCTGGTATCGATATCAAATTTTCTGCACTATTGTAAGAACTGCAACCTTGAAACTTCTGAATATCGTTTCTTATGTCTTTGTCTATGAGTGTATCGGGAGTCTATTCCACAATGCAGTGGTGCTTGGGAAGAAGCTGTCCAGATGAAATACAAAGAGAATAATTCATGCCAGCATGGTGAGAATCAGCTGTGAAGGCCTGAAATGGTAGGGCTGAAGAATGTAACTCGTTAAAACATTTGCCATAGAAATAGCGATAGAGTAGAGAGATACTCGCGACGTTTCGTCCGTGGAAAATTATTCATCACCCACAAGGCCGAGTAGATTTTTCTGAACTTTGTTAAGAGTGGAAAATGAGGACTCAAGACATGGCAACGGTATAGACTAAACTATCGCCCGGTTCACACTCCACCCACGTCTATTGAACAGGTGAAGATGCTCATCCCTTGTTTCCTGTTTAGGATGTGGTTTCCGGTTTTTCTCTTTACCAATTTTTCACTTTTATTTTATTTTATTTTTTTTCAATTAGAGTAGATAGACTAAACTATCGCCCGGTTCACACTCCACCCACGTCTATTGAACAGGTGAAGAGGCTCATCCCTTGTTTCCTGTTTAGGATGTGGTTTCCGGTTTTTCTCTTTTCCAATCTTTTCACTCTTACGTAGCCTCCTGCGCATCAGTGGCGTTTTTGCCTTGCTTGGAGTGATATGATTAAAAAAAAAAAAAAAATTTCATTTTTGGTAAATCCTCTTAAGTGTCGGTTCAACCAAGGCTATAGAACCCGATCTGTTCGGTTATTTAACTTATAGCTGGAGAGAAGAACCGGATTAATACCTTTTCTCAGGGTATTTGCGCGTAAGTGAATGTAATAATATTGAAGTAGTACTGGAAACCGACCATTTTTCCTGCCTCTTTAGCGATAGATCGTGTGTCCGTCAGTTAAGTGCCATAGGTGATACACACTTGGGTGATCATGTCTTGAAAGAGACATGATTGACTGGGCAGAAGATTATTCCGCAGTAGGTTGCCATTGCTTTCTGCAGTAGACTGGTTGCCAGCCAAGGCTACAGAACCCAATCTGTCCTGCCATTTAACTCATAACTGAAGGGAGAAGAGATAGATTATATTACATTATATTAAGTAAAATTAGTGGGAGATCAGTTTATTACTTCATAACAATGGAAAACCGATCCCCTACTTTATGTCTAGTAGAAGTTTTAATTATGTTTCCAACTATTTTATTCAGTCAGTCAGTTAAGTACCATATGTGATACACGCTTGGGTGATCATGTCTCGAAAGAGACGTAAATGAATGGGCAGAATATTTTCCAACAGTAGTTTGCCAACCAAGGCTATAGAACCCGATCTGTTCTGTCATTTAACTCATAGCTGGAGGGAAAAACTGGATTAATACCTTTCTCAGGGGTATTTGTGCGTAAGTGAATGCAATGAATTCAACTGGAACTCAGCTCTCCGATTTCTCGTTCCGAGTCGATATCCACTGCACCATTTGAGGTCTGGATTGAGTTTAAGGTACAAAAGACGTTCAATGCACGGAGCATTCATGAGGAAACGCCCATTCATCGTGGCAGGTGATAGTTCAGGGTCGGGTCGGCGATGATGGCAAGCAACCTTTGAGATTTCACTCGCCGATCGACTTAGTCGATTAAAAACTTAATTGGACGATTAAAGTTTTATTGCTTTACTTGTCTGCGGTCGATTAAAAATCTTGCAATGAAACGTGTCCCTTCAAATATAGAAAAAGGAAATCTGATTCCTTTTACAACCCAAAAGTAGGCCATTGAAGATTCACAAGTTACTTGAAATGACCTACAATGACATTATTGAACTCTTTGGTCTTATGCATGGCGCCTGATCGCCCTTTTATCCTCCCGGTCAATGTAAACATTCGTTTAATTAACGCTTCCAGAGTGGGGCCAAAATGTCTCTGTCACCCAGATTAAAGATGCTAACAGATTTTTAGAAAGTCATTTGGAAAAATATTATCCTTAACTCAAGATTCACGCTATGTAAGGCGACTATTAAGAAAATGAAGTCGGTCGAGTAAAATTATTTGCGGACGAGTAAATTTTCCCTCGCTCTCGACCGCCGGTCGAGTGATTTTTTTTATATCTCAAGGGCTGATGGCAAGTACTTAATTTGTTTTTCGAGGTCTGTCACCCACTGACATATTAAAGCTAGGTCAGGTGAGAGAGCAGCTGCCAATCTCTGGTTATCTAGAGTTTTCGATGTGCGCCTATATATTGTTGTATCAGCAGCATAGATATTAACAAACTTAATAAATACAGTATAAGATAAGCTTTTTCTTTTAAATCTTTTAAATATAAGATTAAATATAATTTACTAATAAACATAATATTTATATTAACAAATTATTCAATATAAATTTAATAAATATAAGATTAAATATAAATATAAGATTAAATTCTTGTAAATTCAATCATTAATTTCAAATCATTATAAATAATGAATTTATAATTCTTTTTTTTTTAATCATGTCACCCCAAGCAAGGCATTCCACTGCCACTATAGCGCAGGGGGTTACACAGGGCGATAGACGAGTTAGGATGTACATAGGAGGAGAGTTGGGGAGAATGGGAGGGTTAGTGTGTTAAAAGGTGTCTATTGACCTTACATTTAAACTCCTGGAATTTATAGTCGTCGGGGAAGCAAGCATGCGGAACGGAATTCCACAGGCGGGAAGTGCGAGAAAGAAGCTATTGGAGTAGAAATTGCGGTTACATTTCATTGGTTTCACTGTAAAAGGGTGGAACCTAGTTGCCAATCTAGTATCTCGTGCGAACTCACACCTAGGGGGCACCAGTGATTTAAGTTCATCAGAGCAGAAGCCATGAAAGTATTTGTAGAAGAGGCACAGGGAAGCCACGTCACGCCGGTGAGAGAGTGAAAATGAAATCATTAATTTTTTCATTAAATTTTTGTAAATTCTTAGTAAATTAAATATAAATATGAGATTAAATATAAATATAAGAAAAAATATAATTTATATTAACGAATTATTTAATATAAATTTAATAAATATAAGATTAAATATAAGATAAACGTTTTCTTTTAAATCTTTTAAATATAAAATTAAATATAATTTAATAATAAACAATATTTACATTAAAACATTATTGGAGTATACTCTCAGGCAGATCATATATGTAAAGTAGAAATAGGGTTGGTCCGTCAAACGTCACCTAGTGGATGCCTGCGTTGATTGGTAGACTTCTGGAAGATTAACCGTTAACAAGTACCTTTTGGGACTTGACCATTACGATTAACTTGAGGTTTGGCTTGAGTTTAAATCCAAATAGGCGCCCAAGGTCAGTCAGTTAAGTGCCATACGTGATACACTCTTGGGCGATCATGTCCCGAAAGATACATGACTGACTGGGCAGAAGATTATCCCGCAGTAGGTTGCCATTGCTTTCTGCGGTAGACTGGTTGCCGACCAAGGCTATAGAACCCAATCTGTCCTGTTATTTAATCCATAACTGGAAGGAAGAGACGGATTAATACCTTTCCCAAGGGTATTTGCGCCCAAGGTAAGTGGCCTAATTCAGGGCCCGATCGGTGATAATGGATAGATGATTTTCTAAGAGCAGTATGGGACACCCAGTGAGGATCGAACTCACTACTCAACTGTAATGATTCTAGTGAGACAAGCTTGCTAACCATTACGCCAGGTAGTTTTTTCCCCACTGAGATGTTAGAGCGAGGTCAAAAGAGAGATCAGCCGCCAATCTCTGGTCGCTTATAGTTTCCGAGGTGCACCTATACACCATTGTATCATCAGCATTTTAGTTTTCTGTGCCTCACCATACATCTGCCTTGCTCAGTGATGTAAAAATTTGTCTCAAAATAAGGATTCAATTAAGAACCTTGACAACACAATCTCCACTTAACCACTCGGTGGAAATCGTACCTACAATGTCATGGTAATCTTTTCAGAACAGTGGCCAAAATCATTTTTATTTTATTTTATTTTTTTTAATTTTTTTAATTTTATTTTTTTTTTTTTTGGTTTGGACGTTACCTAAAAAATAAATGTTTCTATCGAAAATTGAAAAGGGGACAAAACCCACGACAAGCAAAATGCATTAAATAAAAAATTATTTTTATATTTAATTTTTTATAATTTTTTATAATTTTATTATGATAATTTTAATAATAATTATCTAATAATATTTTTTTTCATAACCGTTTCACCCCAAGGAAGGTAAGACTACCACTGGTGCGCAGAGGGTTACAGTGAGAGAAAAGAAAAAAAAATGAAGAAGGTACAGGAGATGCCGAACAAGGATAAGAGAATGATGGGAATCAAGGAGGTAGAAGATGGCAATTGACATTGCATTTAAACTTTTAGAGATTGTACCTATTAGGTAAGAATTCCACAGGCGAGAAATGCGAGAAAAGAAGCTGATAGAGTAGAAATGCGATTATATTAGACTGTTTTGACGATAAAAAGGCGGAACCTAGATGCCAATCTAATAAGTAAATTCATATGGTCAGGACACCAGATCGTCAGAACAGAAACCATGGAAATATTTGTAGAAAAGACAGAGAGAAGCCACATCCCGTCTGTGAGAAAGTGACTGAAATTCATAATGATGATTATCTCGTAAAAATAAATAATGAATTTTTGTTTTTTATGAATAAAAAAAGTTACCTCGTAAACACAATAGTTCATTTAATTTATTCATTTATTTTGAATTAGGATTGCTCATATGTTAAACTAGCAGGATAGCCCGGCGTTGCTCGAGTGGAATGAAAGCTTTAAAACTAATCCATGGTCCTGCAGCTCAGACTCTTTGGATGTTGGCACGAAAGACTAAAAAGCAATAGTTGTTTCCAGTTAAAGCGAAACCGTAGACTGAAAAAAAAAAAAAATGAATGGATGTAAGTCAAATTTTGATTTCCTGGTATCGATATCAAATATTCTGCACTATTGTAAGAACTGCAACCTTGAAACTTCTGAATATCGTTTCTTATGTCTTTGTCTATGAGTGTATCAAATTTGATTAAAATCGGACTACTCCTTCTATAACCCAATTTTTTCTATTATCGATTTTCGATATTTATCGGGGGTATCTCGACACAAAACTTAGCTAAGAACACTCGCAGACGCTTATAGTACAACGGTGTAAATTTTCAAGAAAATCGGTTCAGCCGTTTCGGAGTCGATAGGTAACGGACACACACACAGACACACGCACATAGAGACAAAGTTCTATTTATAAATAAGTTTAGATATTTTTTAAATTTGGATTCAGTAAAGAAACGTTTTGAAATCCAAAATGCGAAAAATAACACAATAAAATTAATAATTTCTTTTTTTTACAGATTTTATTTTGAATACTTGAAGAAATGTTCATTAATCCGAAATAAATAATAACATAAAACTACACGCTTGTGCAAATTAATTAAAACAAAACGAATAATGTCTTCCTAGGATCTTTCACACTTTCCCTGATCACGTATAGGTCGTCTCTTGGTTTGTTTTTTTTCTCTTCCGACCGCATGTTTTTTTTACGTTTTGGACTGAGATAGATAGATAGATAGATAGATAGATAGATAGATAGATAGATAGATAGATACTAACAATATCCACGACCTCTCTGTAAGGCTTGCCAGTGTGTTCGTGCAGCGTTACAATTTTCATACGCTTACTTGGAGTAACGTACATTGCAGACAATGGCCGTCGGACAACTTATCGATAGTCGAAACAATGGCGTGTGGGCGCGATAAAAGTCTGATTTAATCCCAAATGACGCAATATTTTTTAAGGCAAACAAATTTCATGATACACCCCCCTAATATCGATTAATTATACTGCACACCAATGCAAATAACCTAATCCGAGGAAAAAATAAAAATCGATTACACAATGTAACACGCAGTTTTTCAAAGGACATGTGATTTGGTAAATAATGTTGGTTTGTTATTGGTTGGATCTCGTGGGTGAAGTGTTGTTTTTGATGATGAAGTTAGCCGTTTAAAATTTAGTATTATAGATGATTAATTCAATTTTTATGTTTAATCGACGAGGTATTGCGCATCCCGCGAGATCCAAACGACAACGAACCAACATTATTTATGAATTCACGTGTCCTCTGAAGAACTGCAAATAATTATATCAGCCATACCACTACGAAACTGATTCGAAAACTCACACTACATCTCTCTCAACGGAGCTCAATTCGATCTCACTTAAACACACACGCAGACCTACCAAACCCTATTTGGAACATACTGGTTTTATTTTTATGATAAAAGCTTTTATTATTTGTAAATGTTTTTTTTTTCTTTTAGCAATTAGAAGCCTGTGTTATATTTAAATTTTCGACGTGTATACTACGTATGTTCATGTTTGTTCAAATCATAGGTTCCCAAACTTTTTGTTGCGATTACCCCAAAATACAATTTCATTATTATCCAATTACCCCAATGTACAAATACCCGTAATACAGGAAATTATATCAGTGACAACAATTAACAAAATTTGACTATGATTGCAGTTCTATGATCTGGTGTCTAAAAGGTGGAGAAATTTTGATTTTTTTCCCACAAGGCTTGAAAGAAAGATACTTTAAGGGAGATTGGGGTAGAGGGAATTCTTCCTTGAAATGTTGTCTCGTTAATAATTTGGCACCGTGTGAAATTATAAGCTGATTGCCTCTTCCCAATCCAAACATCCAATACCCACAAAATATGGGTTCATTTTCCCACTGGGGTAATTTACTCCGAGGTTGGGAACCATTGGTTTAAACAGATTCTTATGAATCTTATATCCGGGAGATGTAGGTTCAACTCTCGCGATATGTGAGTAGTGTTATGTCCGATGTAATTATTCACGAATTTGTTTTTGTCAGAGACGAAGTTGCCTACGAAGAATCGGAATTCATAAATAATGTTGGTTTGGTAAATTTTCGTTTTAGTTCCCGAAGGCTTTTCCCCCTTCAAATTTATCCAAAATAGCTTTATTTCTGTGCAAATGTATATGCTGAACTCAAATCAACAATTAGTTATTGAAGAAACCTACCTTTATTGATCTTAACGACCAGAAAAAATCGAACTTCATTTCGCACTTTTTGTCTCCCGTAACTCTCACGAAGTCATGTAATTAACTGCTGAATGACTTTCGGCGTAGGCAACACATTTCGGCCTATTTTACTTCCTTTACTGAAATTTCCGCCTATTTACTTTCTGCAATGAAAGTAATACGCTTAGAAAAAATCGCGTATTACTTTCATTACAGGAAGTAAATAGGCGAAAATTTCAGTAAAGGAAGTAAATAGGCCGAAAATAGGTAGAAATTTGCTCCCTACGCCGAAAGTCATTCAGTAAATTTACCGTTGGTTTTGTTTATTTTAGATGTCACTGAAGAGTTATTGTTGCTAACAATAAAAGTAAAATTTTTTACTAATTAATTAATTATTACCGCTAATAGTCTGGTACTCCTGCTATATATTTAGAGATTCTTGATGAAATCCAAAGAATCTGCAAAATTATTAGTCGTGATCTAACATATCGGCTTCAGTTATTTTCCTACTATCGTAAAGTAATTTCTCTGGGCTGTTAATAATTAATAAATACTTTACATGGTAATTGTTCTGGTTAACTTTCTTTTTTTGTATCCAGTCTCTATGAATTTAAGCGCAGTACGTGATTAGCGGCATAGTCCTATCATTTTTGCAGTTGAAATATCTAGATGTAACCATAAGTTCTATGCTAACAGTTTCTTCTATTGTACTTCTCGCTTGTGGCACTCACTTCCTGCCTCTTGCTTCCTAGTCAACTTTGAGCTTCAAAAATGAAAATGCAATGTCAATCGTTTCTAAATTCTTGTTTTTTTTATTGTCCGCTCTTTTTAATAGTTTTTCTCATTTTTTTTCTAATACTGGGTAACCTCTTGCGTCTTAGTGGCTTTATTGCCTTGTTTGAGGTGAAATGATTAAAAATGCATGTAGACCTTTTCTATTATATGTAGATTTTATTTGTGCTATTTTGTTATTATATAGTGAAGTACTTATTACATTGTTGGATGTGATGGGGGATGTCTAGGAATGGTATTTTGTTTTTATTGCTAAGTTTGTGAATAAGTTTCTGAACAGACTTTTTTTTAAGGTTTTGGAATTTTGTTTTATTGCTGGTTAAAGTGAAAATATCTTCTATATTTTTTCCAGTGCGATGTCCGTTCAGCATGTCGACAATCATTAATCTCCACAGATTCGTTTATAGTAAGTAAAGTTCTATAAATTCTCGGAAAAGATAGTAATGTTTCCCCATTGCCATCTCCATGAATTGTAATTCAGACTTTTCCTTCTCTTAGATTGGTTGAAAACCAAAACTAGAAAACGCATTCAACCCTCTTATTTAACCCATAACTTGGCCGGGAAGAAACAGATTAATTCCTTTACAAGTGAATTTGATTCTACTTTATGCGTCAATATACGTCGTGGATGTGTGCGGGGGTGGTGCAATGGATATCGGCACGGAATGAGAAATCGGAGAGCGGAGTTCAAATTTCAGTTAAATTCATTGCATTTATTTATGCGCAATTACCTTTGGGAAAGGTATTAATCCATCTCTTCTCCCTCCAGCTATGGGTTGAATAGCCACATAGATTCAGTTACTATAGCATTGGCTTGCAACCAGTCTACTGCAGAAAGAAATGGCAACCTACTGCGAGAAAGTCTTCTGCCTAGTCAATCATGTCACTTTCGAGACATGATCGCCCAAGCGTATATCACGTATGGCCCTTAACTGATACGCTAGCCACACAGTCTAATCATTAAAATATTGTACTGAAATAAGTCTGTTTTCGTACACAGAACAACTAAGTGCAGATAACTCTGTAAAAAGCCAGAGGTTGATTTTGCACTGTATCAATATATTGAACAGAACACAATTTTCAAACAAACAAAAAGGATCAATATTTATTTTATTCTTATGATTCTCATACAGTCACTGAAGTCAAGCAATGTTGAGCCTAGTCAGTATCTACATGGGTGACCACTTGGACAATGACTCGAAGTTGGAAAGCTAAATTCCAATTCCAGCTAGTTTCGTTATATTCACGCAAATGCACTTGGGAAAGGTATGAAGCCATTCCGATCCCCACAGCTATGGGCTAAAAAGTAGGACTTGAACTGATATCATCCTTATCTCCGAAGAATTCTTAAAAATCTATTAAAATCTTTTCCAATCCTGTTTTTTCCAATAGTTGTTCGAAAAAAATCAAGCCATTCCCTAAAAAAAAATTCTATTTTTTTATTCATGGTATCTGGTCAGTTTGAATGAAATAGGAATATCAGCAGTAAGGGTGGAGGTGCGGGTGGTGTAATTGTTAATGGCGCGGAACGAGAAATCGGAGAGCCGAGTTCGAATTCCAGTTGAATTCGTTGCATTCACTTACGCCCAAGTATCCTTGGGAAAGGTATTAATCCGTTTCTTCTCTCTTCGGCTATGGGTTAAATAGCAGGATAGATTGGGTTTTGTATCCTTGGTTGGCAATCAATCTACCGTAGAAAGTAATCGCAACTTACTGCGGGAAAATCTACTGCCCGGTCAAGCGTGTATCACCTCAAAAATGTATTGCTAGTAATATTTCTTCTTCAAAAATGTACAGCTGGAAATATTTTCCGGAAATGGGTTGGTATTGTGCGCATGCGTGTGGCTCTCTGAACAGTTGACTGGATTATTGAGCGTTGTAAGCAAATGGATTAATTCAGGGACAAGTTCCGGAATGCAAACAGTTGGCAATTATTGTCGACGCCAATTTACAAAGGACAGAGATATAAAACGACCAATTTACCGGAACTCTCAATAGGGCGGGAAGTATATTTATTTGCTTGTTATTCGTTTTCTGTGGAGACTGCTGAGTCATGTTCGTATACGGATAAGTAAGCTTATTATCGGATGAAGTTTTACACACACACACACACACACACACACACACACACACACACACACATGTATAGGCATTTGCTGTTATCTAAACTTATTTATAAATGGAACTTTGTCTCTGTGTGTGTGTCTGTGTGTGTGTGTCCGTTACATATAAACTCCAAAACGGCTGAACCGATGTTCTTGAAAATTTACACAGTTGTACTATAAGCGTCTGCGAGTGTTTTTAGCTAGGTTTTGTGTCGAGGTAGCCCCGATAAATATTGAAAATCGATAATCGAAAAAATTAGGTTGTAGAAGGAGTGGTCTGATTTTAATCAAATTTGATACACTCATATACAAAGACATAAGAAACGATATTCAGAAGTTTAAAGGTTGCAGTTCTTACAGTAGTGCAGAAAATCGATAATATATATATATATAAAAGGCAAGATGTTTGTGTGTGTGTCTGTTTATCTGCCTATATGTTTTTTTTTTCAGCCCTTTTATTTTAGTTTTTGCTTCGGGTTTGGCTATAAGTAGGTATAATTGTAGTTCTTAGTTTCAGGCATGATACCATTTACTCAGAGGACTTATTTAGCCTTCAAAATTCAGTTTACGACGAAAAAAACTATTTGATATCGATACCAGGAAATCAAAATTTGACTTACATCCATTCATTTTTCTTTCAGTCTACGGTTTCGCTTTAACTGGAAGCAACTATTACTTTTTAGTCTTTCGTGCCAACGTCCAAAGAGTCTGAGCTCCAAGACCATGGATTAGTTTTAAAGCTTTCATTACACCCAAGCAACGCCGGGCTATACTGCTAGTGAGATAATAATTTTGCTGCAATAGTAGAGGAAAAATGGACACTTCAAGGCGGATGTCCGACACCGGTGTCAGTAATTGTCGAAGCGTTTGTCTATATATTATGCATGTATTTTAACCCAATGGACTCCCCCCCCCCTGTGGAATATAGAACATTATCTTGCTCGTTTATCGATCAAAAATCTCCACATCCATATCAGAAGCACCAGACCATATGTGACTGGAATGTACAATGGACGGATATATGGTAGACCTACAAAGACGTAAGACAGATTCTGGCTAGGGGGGAGGGGGGAAAAAAGAAAAAAAGAAAAAAATGGAAAAAAATCACTGAGAATGACATGGCAAAGCAAACTTCCTAACAACATACTCAGCAATTCTCCGATTCAATACAATTGTTCCAACTGGTGTTAAACCTACAAAACAGATTCTGTTTTAAAAAAAAAATGTCTAGAATGACACGGCAAAGCAACCTTCTTAACAACAGACCCAGCAATTCACCGATTCAATAGAACTGTTCCACCTGGGGTCAGTGGAAAACGCCAGCTTAAGTAGACGCAATGAGTTAGTCCTTGAGGCCAGTTTCAGCTACACCGATAAAAGGTTCCCTAAAATGGTTAAAAGAGAGCAATTTTTGTCGGGGGTGTTAAAATTAAAAAGCCATTTCTTGCCCTAGTTAACAACTGATTTATAGGGTATATACTTATGGAATATTTTAGAACATTACTTTAATGAAAATGTTCCTTTTTTTTTTTTTATAGATTTGTTACTATATGTATAGTAGGGGAAAAATAAAGAAACGCTTAGAAAGAAATTAAAATTTCACTATATCAAAAAATATATCTATATTCAGAAACACAAAACTATCCAATTATATTTCGACCAAATAATCAGAATCAGAAATCGTCCCAACCAGGATAAAAACATCCTAGTCTAGCGAACGAATCAGAAACGAGAGCTGTTATTAACCAGGATGTAAGGTTACTAATTGTGAGTACACGAGAAGCGAATTCTTTAGATATGTATTAAAAGTCAACCTAACTCAGAATCTATGAACAGATTTTATTCATTTTCTGAGGTAGCAGTCATTGTAATATACCAAGAGCCGAAATGCAAGCCCATGCTGAACTTAGACGTTCACAAAATCTTGCGTTAACACTAAGCATACATACTCTCTCTCTCTCTCTCTCTCTCTCTTTCACTATTTCTCAGCAGGTTGCTGCTACATTTGAACACACACACACACACACACACACACACACACACACACACACACACACACACACACACCCTAGACACTCACTCTTGTATATAGCAGGATATTTACATTCGAAGACTTGAATATTTACATTCGAAGACTTGAATTTTCAACTTATGATTCGATCCTTGCATATATATGTATATGGGTTTTGTATCCTTGGTTAAAAATCAATCTACCGTAGAAAGTAATTGCAACTTGCTGCGGGAAAAACTTCTGCCCAGTCAAGCGTGTATCACCTCAAAAATTTATATATTATCTAATGTCAAAACCTAAATATTTTCATAAGTGTTATTTAATACCGGAATCTAAATATTTTGATTGGTTTGGTTGGTTGATTTTGTTTAGCAGCATATCAACCTCTATGGGTTATTTAATGCCGAAATCCAAATATTTGGATTGGTTTGATTGGTTGATTTGTTTAGCGGCATATCAACCTCTATGGGTTATTTAATGCTCAAATCTAAATATTTTGATTGGTTTGATTGGTTGATTTCGTTTAGCGGCATATCAATTATCATTGGTTGCGATATGTAAATATTTTTACACAATTCTTTAATTTATTTTTATAACAATTTTAATTATACAAGTCTTACTAATTAACCCATAACTGGTGGGAGAAGAGGTGCTTTCTTATTTTTTCTCAAGTATATTTGTATGTAAGTAAATATAAGAAACCCAACCAGAATTGGAACTCAGCTCACTGATTAACAATTCCGTGTCATTATCCATTAGAATAAATACGCATCCAAGCTTAACCCACCTGTTATTCTCAAGTGGTCACCCGTCTAAATACTAACCAGGCTCAATGTTGCTTAACTTTGATGGCCGTATGGGAACCAACGTTTCAACATGAAGTATTCGTAAGACTGGCCGAGAACGATTATATTTAGGGATGCGTCTGAAGATACCATGGACGGAACCTGTGAGCAACGACGAGGTTTTGGAGACGATGGACACGATAAGGAAACTGATACTTAACACCAAGAAAAGACAGCTGAAGTTTTGGGGACATGTATTGAGGAAGGATAGCTTGGAGAATCTGAGGCTCACGGGACGGATAGAGAGGAAAAGAGATAAAGAAAAGCTACGCATGACATACTTGATAGACTTGTTCTGGTGCCCTATCTATAGGAATGGACTCTTCCTCCGTCATGCGTGACTTTCGAGGACGCAGCTGTGAGGCAGTCGTGAGACAGTCGAGACGCAGCGTAACGATACCGTTCGGACTTACACTTCTATTTTGCTAACTACTAATACTTTACTTTGTATATATGTTCTGTTAATCCAATACATTGTTTGAACCTACCTTCTTGTTTCCGTGTCTTTCCTCCTGGCCCTAACAACATAGAGACGAAGGTTCGCCACAACAGGACTTGAGCAGATGGATGTTGGAACAGGGATTGAGTGTTATAACAAGAAAAGGGGTATTAAGAGCGACAAGAGATCGGGAGATGTGGAAGGCCATGATCGCCTCCGTCCTGAAGGGACACTACACATAGAAGATTTTATTAGCATTTTAATTCATTCATGTTGTGTTTATTGCTATGTGAAATTATCGTGTGGTTTTATTGCTATGAAAAACTCTCTACTAAATACCACATTAAGGCGGTAGTTTGATAAACATCGTTTTTTGAAGATAACACTCAATATTTCAAGTATATTTTATTTCATTCGTGACTTTAGAAAAATGCATAGTGAGTTTATAGATACCAATTATCAAGATAAATAATGTTCTTTCATATTCTGCAAATATTTATTTCATAGTCTCTTCATATCTATCGATCTCTTTTTATGTCTATCTATCTGTATGTCTCTAGTCATATCTATCTATCTATCTATCTATCTATCTATCTATCTATCTATCTATCTATCTATACTTTTTTATGGTATATCTATCTATCTATCTATCTATCTATCTATCTATCTATATTTTTAGCATATCTATCTATCTATCTATCTATCTATCTATCTATCTATATTTTTATGTATATCTATCTATCTATCTATCTATCTATCTATCTATCTATCTATCTATCTATCTATCTATACTTTTTATGGTATATCTATCTATCTATCTATCTATCTATCTATCTATACTTTTTTATGGTATATCTATCTATCTATCTATCTATCTATCTATCTATCTATCTATCTATACTTTTTATAGCATATCTATCTATCTATCTATCTATCTATCTATCTATCTATCTATCTATCTATACTTTTTTATGGCATATCTATCTATCTATCTATCTATCTATACTTTTTTATGGCATATCTATCTATCTATCTATCTATACTTTTTTATAGCATATCTATCTATCTATCTATCTATCTATACTTTTTTATGGCATATCTATCTATCTATCTATCTATCTATCTATACTTTTTTATAGCATGTCTATCTATCTATCTATCTATCTATCTATCTATCTATACTTTTTTATGTACATATCTATCTATCTATCTATCTATCTATCTATCTATCTATCTATCTATCTATCTATCTTTTTTGTAGCATATCTATCTATCTATCTATCTATCTATCTATCTATCTATCTATACTTTTTTATAGCATATCTATCTATCTATCTATCTATCTATCTATCTATCTATCTATCTATCTATACTTTTTATGGCATATCTATCTATCTATCTATCTATCTATCTATCTATCTATCTATCTATACTTTTTTGTAGCATATCTATCTATCTATCTATCTATCTATCTATCTATACTTTTTTATGGTATATCTATCTATCTATCTATCTATCTATCTATACTTTTTTATGGTATATCTATCTATCTATCTATCTATCTATACTTTTTTATGGTATATCTATCTATCTATCTATCTATCTATCTATCTATCTATCTATCTATCTATCTATCTATCTATCTTTTTATGTATCTATCTATCTATCTATCTATGCTACTTTTTGTAGCATATCTATCTATCTATCTATCTATCTATCTATACTTTTTATGTATCTATCTATCTATCTATCTATCTATACTTTTTATGGCATATCTATCTATCTATCTATCTATCTATCTATCTATCTATCTATCTATCTATCTATACTTTTTTATGGTATATCTATCTATCTATCTATCTATCTATCTATCTATCTATCTATCTATACTTTTTTATGGTATATCTATCTATCTATCTATCTATCTATCTATACTTTTTATGGCATATCTATCTATCTATCTATCTATCTATCTATCTATCTATCTATCTATCTATCTATCTATCTATACTTTTTTACTTATTTATCTATCTATCTATCTATCTATCTATCTATCTATACTTTTTTATGGCATATCTATCTATCTATCTATCTGTACTTTTTTATGGCATATCTATCTATCTATCTATCTATCTATCTATACTTTTTTATGGCATATCTATCTATCTATCTATCTATCTATCTATCTATCTATCTATCTATCTATCTATCTATCTATCTTTTTTATATTTTTTATGGATATCTATCTATCTATCTATCTATCTATCTATCTATCTATCTATCTATCTATACTTTTTTATGGCATATCTATCTATCTATCTATCTATCTATCTATCTATCTATCTATCTTTTTTATACTTTTTTATGGCATATCTATCTATCTATCTATCTATCTATCTATACTTTTTTATGGTATATCTATCTATCTATCTATCTATCTATCTATCTATCTATCTATCTATATCTTTTTATGGCATATCTATCTATCTATCTATCTATCTATCTATCTATACTTTTTATGGCATATCTATCTATCTATCTATCTATCTATCTATCTATCTATCTATCTATCTATACTTTTTCATGGTATATCTATCTATCTATCTATCTATCTATCTATCTATACTTTTTTTATGGCATATCTATCTATCTATCTATCTATCTATCTATCTATCTATCTATCTATCTATCTATCTATGGCCCAGAAATTAGAATATAATAGAGGATTGAGGAAATTACAAAAAATGAATGGGATTAAAAAAGAAGATAAAAAATGGCGATTGGCGTTGCATTTAAATTTTTGAAGATTGTAGTTACCAGGGAAGCAACTAAACGGGTGGAAGTTCCAGAAGTAAGCAGTGTGAAAAAATAAACTGTTGGTGTAGAAGTAGCGACTGCATTTAGGTATTTCAACAGTAAAAGGGTGGGACTTACAAGCCAATTTAGTTGCACTCTTAAATTCATGTAATCGAGCCACAAGGGAAAAGGCTACTCAGAGCAGATACCATGAAAATATTTGCAGAAAAGACTGACCGAAAGCACGTCACGTCAGTGGGAGAGTGACTGAATTAGATATGCCAACTCAGGATCGATTTCATGAGAGATCCCTCTTTGGATTTCCAGAACCATGAGATGAACCTCATGACCAGATATGGCAACAGTATTTAATGCACGGACGAATGGTAGATTTGTAAATGTGCAAGATGGATTCTGACGAGAACCTCAAGATGAATAGCAGGAGCACCCGACCAGATATGGCAACAGTATTAAATGCACGGACGAATGGTAGATTTGTAAATGTGCAAGATGGATTCTGACGAGAACCTCAAGGTTGAATTTATTACTCAGTTATAATTGATTTAGTGGGAAAAGCGTGTTAATTGTTACACTACATGGAAGTTCTCAATTGTTAGAGATTTATATGCTACAATATTCTTCTACTTCTTCTATGTGTCTTGTCCCTTCAGGACGTAGGCGATCATGGCTTTCCACGTCTCCCTATCCCTGATGGATCTCAGCACGCTTTTCCCTGTTACACAGCGCAACCCCCGTTCCGCCATCCACCCGCACAGATCAGTCAAGTACATTACACGCAGCTTTCCCCTGTCTCTCCTTCCCTCTATCTGGTCTGTTAGTATCAGGTTCTCCAAGCCCTTCTTCCTCATTGCATGTCCCAAAAACTTCAGCTGTCTCTTTCTGATGCTCAGTATTAATTTCCTTTTTTTTCCATCCTTTCCAAAACCTCATCATTGCGCACATGCTCGATTCATAATATCCGCAGCATCCTTCTGTAGAACCACATTTCAGCTGCTTCAACTTTTTCCTTCATCTTCGATGATATTGTTCAGCATTCACTGCCATATTGAAGAACTGACATCACATAGGAATCTAGTACTCTCTTCTTTGTTTGTAGTGAAACTGCCCTGTTTCTTAATACTCTTCTCAGCTCCTGGAATGCATCCTTGTGCTTTTAGATCTCAGGAATAAAAATCTATAGAAATTGCTATGGCCACAAAGTGAGGGGTCAGTTTATATATTGATTGTAATATGGAACTGATCCCCCACTTTATATCCAGTATGCTTCTCTAGAACCACATTTCAGTTGCTTTAAGTTTTTCTTTCATCCTTGATGATATTGTCGAGCGTTCACTGCCATATTGAAGAACTGACATCACATAGCAATCCAGTACTCTCTTTGTTTCTTGTAAAATTTTCCTGTTTCTTAATACTTAATTTCCTGGTTGCTTCCTTCTCCATGACAATTCGCCTTCGGATTTCTGTGTCGCACCTTCCGTCTTCTGTTAGAACACTTCCCAGGTATTTAAATTTTTGTACCTGCTTGATTTTACTGTTTTGCAAACATTTTGTTTGTTTACTATTATATAAACTGTCCATTCCTTGAAAATTCGTTGTTCGGAAAACCTAAATAATCTTGCGGTATGTTTCTTATGCACAGAATGGCGTTCCTATTCTTGAAAAAATATTCCCAGTTTCAGTTCCCCATTCTAGACATTAATATATCCACAATATGGTAACACCTTAATGCATGGATGGAACAGAATAGCTAAAAAAAAAAACGAACTGAAAAACATGTACAATTCTCAAATATATATACACACCTGTCACTAATTCGTCACACACAGATAAATTATAACATATGTATACACAACAGTGTAAAACATTTTGTGGGTTAATTGCTATGTAATACTTATTTTTCTGCCTAAGTGGTTAGGGAAAATAAAAACTTATGTCTTGTGGGATTTGCATGATTTATTTTCACATACACACTTTTGTCCATTCTTTGTGAAAATGTGTTGTGTATTTATTATGATGTTACCCACCGTTTACTGCCTACGCAAATGTAGAACCTCATATTTTTCAAGATTTATAAAGCATATTTTTTTCCTGCATGATTTATCGTATTCCCAATGGAAAGATATTTTTATCGTTTATCATTTTTTATTCCCTATCTCGTGAAATATTAGAACATACTTTTATTTTGGGGGATCTTTCTGTGAATTTGTCTAAATTTATGAGATGAGGTAGTATTTACAGTATTTACATTATCTGGACTATTGTCCTGATCTTTGTTGCCATTTGTAAGACTTTTAATAATAAATCATTCTATTTGTCTATATTCCTGAAATGAGGTAGTATTTACAGTATTTACATTATTCGTACTATTGTCCTCATATTTGTTGCCATTTGTACGACGTTTCGGCCGTTGTACGCTTTGGCCTTCTTCAGGTGCTAGGAATTTTGAACCGAACTCTTTATTACATTCACTGGGGTATATCATCCTCATTCCTTGCGTAAAACTCGACTGGAAGTCATGTCATGAGATTTCTCCCTCTAACTCTGCAAGTCACTTGTTCACCAATGCTGTAGCCTGGTATTAAAGTCACAACTCTAAGAGTCAAGTCAGGAACTATCCAATATATCACTGGGCCATGTGTCTTAGAGTTGTGAGTTCAATACCAGGCTAACAAGCAGTACATTAGAAGATGGAGAGTGAGTTGTGAATTACCGTGGCGGGTGCTTTATGGAGATGGAGCTCCGCCGAGACGAGCGTTGTGAATCGTAGCTGATCTGCCAACTGACTGCCGAAGAAGCCATTTTGATGGGTCTTTATAACCTTTTCTTAGGCTCAGATCGGCTTCAATTTTTTTTTGTTTCTTTTAGCGGGAGTGGGTACTATTGATGAAAATTCTGGATTCTATTTTTCTTTGAGTATATAAATGAAACCAAAAAGATGAGCGAAACTTATGCACAGTTAACGAAGTTTTTAGTTCAGCTTTGGGTTTCGGAGTGTTCACATCCGACCAGTAGTGGAAATTTGTGCAACGTGAATCAGAAGAAGATCTGGTTTTAGGAAGATTATAACACTTTTAATTGCAGAAACTATGGTCATTAGCAAGAGAAAAAGCCCAAGATGCGATTTAAAATTTGGAGATATCAAGAGGCACAGGGGTTCTTATATGTGGGAAGCGTTTTAACGGTGGATGGCAAATGCGACACCGTGATCCGAACACACATTAGACTAGTGAAAGAAGCAATCAAAAAGCTAAGTATTGTTGTGAGAAACAAAAAATTGTTAGAAACGAAACAAAATGTGCTAGATTGCTATGTGTTATCGGTCTCCTTATATGGCAGTTAATGCTAGAAAATTTCCTCACGGATACTAGGAAACATGGAGTAGGAGAAATGTGGTTTCTATAGAAGGATAATGAAAATTACATGCACTAAGCGAGTAAGCAACAAGGAAGTCTTAAAGAAAATGGCAACAGAAAAAAGACACTTATATTATTTACTGTTTATATTGTTCGAACTGTTGTCTTCATCTTTATTGCCATATTCACGACATTTTGGCCGTTGTATGCTCCGGCCTTCAGGTACTTGGAATTTCGAACCGATCCCTTTATTTCGATTCTGAGGTATATCATTCTCGTTTCATATGCCATGCCACTTCCAGATGCTATGTAGTTATCTTTCTTTAAACCAACTCTCTAAATTATTTTTCACCACTGCTGTAGTCAGGTATTGAACTCACAACTCTTTGGGTCAAGTCACTGGATCTAACCAACGCTTTTATCCACTAGTGTCCTTAAATGAAGATAACTACATGACATCTAGAAGTGGCATGACACATGGAGCAAGAACGATATACCCCAGTGATCGAAATAAAGGGTTCGGTTCCAAATCCCAAGCACCTGAAGAAGGCTGGAACATACAACTGCCGAAATGTCGTTAATATAGCAATAAAGATTAGGACAACAATGTAAATAATTTGTAGGGGTTTCGGTGATACTTATCAATTTGGCCTTGTGCCAAACATAACCAAAGTCCCCAGAATTTAAAATATCAAATGGTTGAATGAATGGTTGAAAGAATAAATGTTTTGTTTCTACATTAAATTAATTTTTTTATTATTTAAACAGAAATGACGAATTTGTAAAATAAGTGAAATTATATTTACTGAACAGAATAACATAAATGTTTAAGAAGAAAATGTTCAAATAGAAATAGTAGTAAGTAGCAGATTGCGTGTTTGTAAAAAGATTAATCAGGCTACTTAACTAATAAATTCTATGTTCCTTTCCCTTTTCTGGTTGGCGAGAGATGTAAAAAGTTTTTATAATGCAGGGAAAAATGTCTTGTTGTTATTGTTTTCTTTGGCGGTGTGTGGGTGAAGACGAAGAAAGGAAAATTGGAAGAGAGGTAGAACGAATGCATGTCGACGAGACATGACCGGGTCGGCTTCTTGAAATTTCTTCCTTACATTGTAACGAGTACCGCTCCCATCTGGGACTGATTTGACCGGTCAAGCGACGTAGTTAAGTAGTGGGTTTTAGGCATGTGATCGGCTCCGAACAGCATACCCATTTTTTAGGTGGGGAAAAAATTGACCGAGGTCATAGATCAATTTGCTATTTCCTATTCAATCAGAATCCAGAATCTTCATTTTCACACCGACTTGTGAAACTTGCCTTGGTCAAAATGTTTTCAGTCATTTTGATCCGATTTTGCAGGTGTGCAATTTTACTTTTTTCGTTTTAATTAACTGTTGGGTGATATAGGATTTGTATCCTATAAATGTAAATACTACCCCATCTAAGAATTATGAACAAATACAAAAAGAACATTTATACTCAGGATCATAAAAAGACAACTGAAATTCCTTGGATATATAGTGGGGACGAGTTCTTTTCTTTTTCTAGTTGTAGTGAAGGGTAGTTGTATACTGTTGCAGGTTAACGGAATTTGGCCTTGTGGTAGATAGCCCACTATAAGTTACAAAATGATTATAAAATCAAGAAAAGCAAATTGAGTTGAAAATATCATTTTTATATATACACATATCAATTAATTTTTTTTACAATTAAAGTAATAACTTGAAGTATAGGTCCAACGGAGGTTAAAATATTCATGGCAAATAATAAGCTGAAAGAGAATTAAGGCTTAGGAATGTGGGGAGCGTGTAACTGAGGAATGTATTTGATGTAGTCGCTCCTTAGGTCAGTAAGTAGTTTTGAGACAGGGGAGAAGGAAAGATGCAAGCGTAGTAGCCGCTTGACTTAAGTCAAGGGGATATTGATTACACTCTTCTCCTGAGGTCTGCCTGCTGGGGTCTGTCTGTATCTGCTTTTTATATCTTCTTTTTGGATCACAGCAGCTCGTTTGGTATTTCACACTTGTATTTGATTCTGGGCTTCCCATTGGCTGATAAATAAAATTCGCGTAGGCTCACGAAATGGAAATTTAATATTTGATTAATTTTTATTTTTCTACCGGAACGTCTGCGCGGATCCACCTGCGCAGAGACGACTTTTGGTCATTTGCTTTCTGGTCGTTATAGAGCAAACATCCGGTCTCTCGCTTTTGCTCGGTATCACCACAGATACATAACGCGGAAGGGGCCTTCGAAAACTTAAGCCTAGCAGGGTGTCTTTTTGAGCGAGAGATATAAGGAGATAGCGGGCCAATTCCCTGACATGCTTATGTGAATGGGTGATGGAATGGGGGAGGAGGCTTAACGAAGGGAGAAAAACTGCTAAGAACCACAAGAAATAGGAAGTTGTAGAGAGCTATGATCGCCGATATCCTGAAGGAACGCGGCACACAGAAGTCGAACCCTGATGTAAAGCACAATGTCTACCTGTCTAATCAGATTCAAGCTCGTTCGTCTTCCTGACGTCGTTATACACATAACCATTGTGTCACTGAATACCCAGCCCACCCAGGCCGAGAAAGTTAACATTGCAATCTACTCCCACCCTACATACCTACACTCAGAGTTTATATGACTTCTTTTCTCCACTGAACGACTTATCTTCTTTTTCACACAGAAGTGTGCATCTCAGTTTTCAAAGACAAAAAAACTTAAAAGATTTTTCTGTATTATTTAAAATAATTATTGCTACTTTATTCGAAACCACAATTTTAACTTATTGCTTTTTTTTTTTTTTTTTTTACTTTTTTTTTCACGCGTATGCTTCTTGATTGATTGGATTAATTACAACCTTTTACTTTTAATTCAGCTTTGAAATTATTTTTTTGTGTGTGTGGAAGGTAATTTATTTCGAGTTTGATACGATTGTCAACTCAGACACACCCTGACAAAGCTCCTCATCAGAGTAGAAGCAGAATAAGAAAATAGTCGGTAAAAAGAATTTACATTTATATAATTTATGTTATTCAACAAAAAAAAAAAATCATTAAATAACTAATTTAATCTAAGCTGCAATTGAATAAATTTAATTTGTGTACAACGGACCCTAATAACTCGACAACTAGCCATTGTACGAAGACCGACACGATTATTTCCCTTTAAATGTTTGTTTGTTTTTTTATGTATCGGCCACAATGACCCATTTTTAAAAAATCAGCCGTCTTCATTTAACTTAAACAAAAGACAATTTATTCAAACAATTTTTCAACGGCTGATTTAGATATTTTGAAGAAGTTAGTAACCTTGTATGACCTTTAGATTATTTACATTTTTATTTAACAAACAAAAGTACTGCGAAATGTCATGGCCGTAACTCTTTAGTGTGATGAAGACTAAACAATAAAATTAAAATTATTTCTTATTTAATTTTCAACATATTTCTAAAATAAAATATGGAAGACTTTTCTATAGTCAAACCAACAATGAATTTTTACAATAGGTACTCCATTTTTCACGAGAAATTTGCGATTCCTAAGTTTTAAAATGAACTTTGACAAATAAAAAAAGTTTTCTTGAAGCTTTAATTTTATGTTTTGTAATTGAAAGCTAAAAATGATTTAAATTTCCTATTTCTAGTAAGTAAACAAAATACGTTGGTATACAAACAGAAATTATATTAATTGGAATCTAAAAATTCTCAATTTTTAAAAACATTTTAAAATTTTTCCGCCCTTTTTTGACATATTTGTAAACGTTGATTTTTCGGACCTTTGATTGATGAGTGATTGATGTGTGATGACAGCCAGATTTGGGGATAAACTAAGTATGGCTTACCAGAATTGACATGTCAGTCAGTCAAGTGACATACGTAATACACGCTTGGACGATCATGTCTCGAAAGGGACATGACTGACTGGGCAGAAGATTATCCCGCAGTAGTTTGCCATTACTTTCTATGGTAGACTGGTAGCCAGCCAAGGCTATAAAACTAAATACGTCCTATTATTTAACCCATAACTGGAGGGAAGAGACGAATTAATACCTTTCCCAAGGGTATTTGTGCGTAAGTGAATGCAAAGAATTCAACTGGAATTCGAACTCGTCTCCCCTATTTCTCGTTCCGAGCCGATATCCACTGCACCACAACGCAATTTTTTTTGTGTAAGGAGAAATATCCTTACGCACAAATACCCTTCAGAAAGGTATTAATCTGTCTCTTCCCTCCAGTTATGGGCTAAATAACAGGACAGATATATATATTGTCATCTGCAGACCAATCTGTTTCGCTGTATCACAGCTCATCAGTACGGTTAGACAGCCGATTGCTTTTTACCCATGACTGAAACCCGAACGAATTGGCTTCAGTCGGCCATTCTACCTCTGAGCTCGGTAGAATGAGGCAGACTTTTTAGCGTGTATATCATCATTATACACGCCCAATAGCTGAGAGTGTTCTAATTTATTGCTGAATGAACGATATCCCTGTTTTTATTAGCGACTTACTGGCAAATTAGTAATTATGATACGGCTTTTAGCTATATTTTTCACTTTTATTAACACGTTATCTACATTTAAAAATGATCAGATTACTGTTTGTTAGGAGTGTGTGAAAGGTTAGTTGAATGCCCGTACGAATAGCATGAGAGACGTTGCTGTTCAGGCAGCGTTCAGGCGCGGGTGTGTTGATGTGTAATACACAGGCGTGCCAATATGTAGTCAACGTATTAAGAGATTATACAATCTTTATATATTTTTCCTTGTCATTGTACAGAATGCAGATATAGTCTATATATGCATGCTGTCATTCTTGACGGTACGGATAAACTAGTATATTTATAATTATTTAAATGACTCACATAATTAGAATGAGTAGTAATATCAATTAAATTTTTTCTTGTTTTTTTTTTCTATTTTCATTTTCTAATGAATATTAATTCTTAAGTTAAAATACTTGCCTGTTCCATAACAACCAAATACCCGTTACGGCCTATCACGTTGAATACACCGGTTCTTCAGTAGTAATAATCAAGAATGAAGCAATATACAATCAAGTAACAATCAAGAATGAAGCAATATACAATCAAGTAATAATCAAGAATGAAGCAATATACAATCAAGTAATAATCAAGAATGAAGCAATATACAATCCTCTGGGATTTAAAGGAATCGCCCACACCAGGCCAGAAGACCGAATCTGGTAGTCAGAAAAAAAAAAAAAAAAATGCCAGATTTGGGATTTCGCTTTTCTGGCACATCTCGGCATTGACCTGAACCGGAGCCGACACCAATAACATCACTGAACATTTTTCTTTTCTTTTTTTTATAATCGTGTAGCTCCTAAGCAAGGCATTTTACTGTCACTGTTGTGCAGGGGGTTACATAGGAGGAATGTTATGAGAAAGAGTGACAGGTTACAGGGGGTGTCAGGAAGAGAGTATGAGAAGGAAGAGAATACTGATGAGTGGGGTGGACAGTGAAAGAAGCATGAAAGAGAGAGGATGTAAATTAGTGAAACAGGAGATGACTATTGACTTTACATTTGAGTTCTTGAAGATTGTAGCAAAGCAAAGTAAATAGTCATAGAGAAATGCAAACAAATCACGACTTACATTGAAGGAAATCAACTCTGAATAATTTCAAACATACGCACCGTAGTGGGGGGCGCTAGAGGATGTCGTCAGTGATGTTATCGCGAGGACCACTAGGGGGTTTCGGGTCTTTCAACATCATACCTCGCTCACCGCGCCGACCCGACCCGACCAGAGATGATCAGTTTCTGGTCCACCCTCGATAAGCGCTTTCAGACACTGGGAAAATTACGTTTGGGCCCGGTACGAAACCTTGCAAGTGCTTCTGATTGGCGACAGTCAGAGCTACTTTCCATTTAGAGGCGAACCGTACATGAGCTCGTCCGAAAATGTGAAACAATTTACCTATTTTACAGGCTAAAATAAAAAAAAAAAAAAGGAAAAAAAACTCGACTACGAATTAATCACGATACATTAATTTAAACTTATTTATGCATTTTATCTTATTTACGAGTACTAATAAAATGAAGAGAAATCAGAAATGCAGAATTTCGGGGAATTAATAGAATCTATCCCACTGGACATGAGAGAAAAAGTGGCGATTTTTAAGAGGTGGGGAGAAAAAAAGTTTTTACTTGTAGCAAAGGCCAATAATCGGACTTGGCTGGGGAATTAGATATCTTACTACACCACTACCCTATCTATAGGAGTGACCCACTAGCAGCTTCCTAGGAACGTGAAATAGCCAAGTGAATAGCTGATTAGACGGCGACAGTCTTGGAGTTATCACGGACTTTTTCTTTGACTTGGCTTATGCTGGGTTCCTATATTTCTTTCATGTGTCAAATGTCAGGTTGATTTACGCATGCGCGTTAGGTTGGGTATCTCCTCGGAACGAGAAATCGGAAAGCTGAGTTGGAATTCTAGTTAAATTCGTTGCATTCACTTAATACTCTTAGGAAAGGTGTTAATCCGTCGCTTCTCCCTCCGGCTATGTGTCAAATAGCAGGATAGATGTGTTTCTGTAGTCCCAGTTGGCAACTAGTCTACCGCAGAAAGTAATGGCAACCTAGTGCGGGAAAATCTTCTGCTCAATCGGTCATGTCTCTTTCAAGACATGATCACTCAAACGTGTATCACGTATAGCACTTAATTGACTGACTGAACAGAATCCGAGAAAAGGTTTTTTCTGATTTTATCTCCTGCTATCACAAACTGGAAGGATTATCCAAATTCTTGACCCTAAAGGATTATCCGAATTTTTGATCCAAAGCAGAATGGTGTTTTTCTAAGCGTAGCTTAGATGTGGCTCAAGGCCAAAAGTATGGGAAAATCAGGATTACTTAGTATTAATTAGACTAGCGAGACAAGCTTGTTAACCGTAACATCACGAAAGTGACCGAAACAAAATAGAATGTGGTAGAGAGTATGAAAAAAATAATAAAACTCATGACTGAATTTCGGTCAAAACCCCAAAAAGTTTATCTCATTTATTAGTTGTCTACGGGTTCTTTGTTTCAATAGCCCTGCATGAGAACTCGAACTTACAATACCGGCTGTAATTATTAGGCAACCCCAGTTTTTAAAAAATGATGTATTTCATACTATTTTTAGTATTTATTGTACTATTGTATTAATTCTAAATGAAAATAGAATGATTCTTTTGCTAATACTGCACAATAATATGTGCATCAAATAAACTGTTCCGGTGTCCAGTTTTTGTGCTCTCTTCCCCATGCTAGTCTCTTCTTCTTATTGGCTGGCTGAAGCAAAGACTTCCTGGCTGCCTTGTAAAATTTTGCAAAGTAATAATAACAAAAGAACCATTCTATTTTCATTAAGAATTATCCACTTGGTAATAAATACTAAAAATAGTATGAAATACATAATTTCTTTTTAAAAACTGGGTGGCCTAATAATGATGGCCAGTAGTGTAGATTCCCCCATTTTAATTCAATTTCTTCCACAAAGTCAGTTTTTTAACCTTTTCTATGTTTATAATTCCCCTGTGGTACATTTGAAAACTTCACGATTTTCATATTTGAATTTTTCGAAGAATCAATCCTTAACGACTGGTACACATCGAAAGTGGTGTAATGGTTAACAAGCATGTCTCGCTGGAGTCAATTACGACTGAATCCAATTTTCTCTGGGTGCTCTATACTTTCGGTCTATTGCCATATCTAAGCTACGCTTCGTAAATTACCATATTTTTTAACGATAGACTATACACCTTGCGAATTCCATAACAATTAAATACTCTTGGAATTTCTCCTGTCACACTGTTAAATATTTAACTACTTTAACAAAATATTGCAACAACAATCATAAATATGAATGCAGGTCATTGCTTTAGGAAGTAAGAGGGTACAAATGAAAAGATTAAAAATTGACAAGATTTTCCATTTCGAATTCCGTAAACCCTCGGCGTCGTATGGGAACTACACCTACTACAGTCATAGCATCAGTAGTGTTTGATGAGTAAGACATCCTGACGGAGTCCAACCCTCTCTAAACTAGTTTGAATTCTTCTAGACTAGTTGCTAACCAAGGCTATAGAGCTCAAGCTGTCTTGAAAACTATCCATAGCTGGGGAAAGTGGTGAGTTCATACCTTTCCCAAGGGTATTAGCTCGAATGGAATTCAAACACGGCTCTACTCATTTATCCACTTGTTTTTCACTGAAGCAGACGTTAAATGCATGAGAACATTGTCGACACCTCTTTCTTATTATTATGCATACTTACTTTTCCTTGTTGAATTGAAAGCCATTGCTTCTGATGTACTAAAAAAAAATTGTGAACATCTGGTTAATATTTATCACAAAGATCTGAATTATGATGACTTTGTAAATTAATGTGAGCATATCAAGCACTGCACGGCTCTTGATGAAAACTGAGAGGCTCTCCCTTCACTGGAAAAATAATTTCTAAAAAATTAAAATCTGTATTCCAGAAAGTTGAAATTGCACTCATTTTCATGTGTTCATGTGTATAATGGTTTCCAATTGTACAGGGGAACGTTCTTTTTCAAGACTGAAGCATATAAAAGATCTTCTTCATAGCACAATGGGACATGAAAAATGACATCTTATTCCTGAAGACCATTGACTTCAAACCAAGTCGGACTTTATGTGTTTAACCGTATAAAGCCATTGCATCGCAAAGCAAATCAAGGTGAAGAGAAATGTTCAGATAATTATTTACCATCTTTTAATCTTTGATTGCAAACACTTCCTATCTCAATTTGCTTTATGCCACCGAAGACGCCCATAAAATTGATTTTTATGAAAGTTTTGTAATTTGCTTGAAGCATTGTGTATATTAGGTATATGTTTAGGTCTTGACGGCTGTCACAATGCGTTTAGTAAAATAAAGAAAGGTAAAGAAGTTTTGGGGTATTACCTATTTATTATACATTAATATTTCGAGATGAAAATATCATCTTCAGAATGGCAGAGGAGCCTGTGTCTATCCGAGTGAGTCTGTGCCTTTCAAGGAATCTGTCATATCCTTTCAAGATATGAACGATCATGATCCTCCAAAACTTATTATGTTTACGGCCGCATCACGTTGAAATATTGGTTACCGTAGGATTACCGAAGTTAAGCAAAGTCGAACCTGGCTAGTACTTAGATGAGTGACCACTTGGAAATACCAGGTGCTGTAAGCTTGGATGTCTAGGTGGTATAATGGATGATTGCTTGGAACTTTTAATCGGAGAACATATTTATAATCCCACTTGAATTCATTAGATTCAGTAACACGCAAATAGAAAAGGAATGAATCGCTCTTTTCTTTCTCCAGCTATGGGTTAATTAGTAAATTTTGTATCACTAAAACCGTTATTATTCCTACAAAATAAAATTGCGTACAAAATATGTGCTGTTGATATGCCCCTAAACAAAATCAACCAACCAAACCAATCAAAATATTTAGATTTCAGCATTAAATAACCCATAGATGTGTTGATATGCCCCTAAACAAAGTCAACCAACCAAACCAATCAAAATATTTAGATTTCGGCATTAAATAACCCATAGAGGTTGATATTCCCTTAAACAAAATCAACCAACCAAACCAATCAAAATATTTAGATTTCAGCATTAAATAACCCACAGATGTGTTGACATGCCCCTAAACAAAATCAACCAACCAAACCAATCAAAATATTTAGATTTCAGCATTAAATAACCCACAGATGTGTTGATATGCCCCTAAACAAAATCAACCAACCAAACCAATCAAAATATTTAGATTTCAGCATTAAATAACCCACAGATGTGTTGATATGCCCCTAAACAAAATCAACCAACCAAACCAATCAAAATATTTAGATTTCAGCATTAAATAACCCACAGATGTGTTGATATGCCCCTAAACAAAATCAACCAACCAAACCAATCAAAATATTACGATTTCGGCATTAAATAACCCACAGATGTGTTGATATGCCCCTAAACAAAATCAACCAACCAAACCAATCAAAATATTTAGATTTCAGCATTAAATAACCCACAGATGTGTTGATATGCCCCTAAACAAAATCAACCAACCAAACCAATCAAAATATTTAGATTTCAGCATTAAATAACCCACAGATGTGTTGATATGCCCCTAAACAAAATCAACCAACCAAACCAATCAAAATATTTAGATTTCAGCATTAAATAACCCACAGATGTGTTGATATGCCCCTAAACAAAATCAACCAACCAAACCAATCAAAATATTTAGATTTCAGCATTAAAAAACACATAGATGTTGATATGCCGCTAAACAAAATCAACCAACCAAACCAATTAAAATATTTAGATTTCGGCATTAAATAACCCATAGAGGTGTTGATATTCCCCTAAGCAAAATCAACCAACCAAACCAATCAAAATATTACGATTTCGGTATTAAATAACCCATAGAGGTGTTGATATTCCCCTAAACAAAATCAACCAACCAAACCAATCAAAATATTTAGATTTCGGCATTAAATAACCCATGGAGGTTGATATGCTGCTAAACGAAATCAACAAACCAAACCAATACAAATATTTAAATTTCGGCATTAAATAACCCATAGAGGTTAATATGCCACGTAAAAAAAAAATAAAATAAAACCAACAATCATAACTTCATATAAGGTTTACGGCCATGTCACATTGAAATACCGATACAATCACCGAATTTAAGTAACAGTGAGCCGTCTGTACCTAGATGGGTGACTGCATGAGAATACCACGGGTTGTAAACTTGGCTGAAAGCAGATGGTGTAATGAATAATGACTTGTAATTAGAAATCAGAGAACCATGTTCAAATTCCAGTTGGCTTCGTTATGTTTATTGCGGATTCAAATCAACCCACAAGAAAACAAATGGCTAAAAGGTTTTAAAATATAGAAATACTAGCAGTATAGCCCGCGTTGCTCGGGTGTAATGAAAGCTTTAAAACTAAGCCATGGTCCTGGAGCTCAGACTCTTTGGACGTTGGCACGAAAGACTAAAAAGCAATAGTTGTTTCCACTTAAAACGAAACCGTAGACTGAAAGAAAAATGAATGGATTAAGTCAAATTTTGATTTCCTGGTATCGATATCAAATAAGATTTTTTCGTCATAAACTGAATTTTGAATGCTAAATGAGTCCTCTGAGTAAATAGTATCATGGCTGAGACTAAGAACTACTATTATACCTACTTAGAGACAAACCCGAAGCAAACACTAAAATAAAAGGGCTGAAAAAAATACAGACATACAGGCAGATAAACAGACACACACGCAAATATTTTGCCTTATATATATATATATATATATATATATATATATATATATATTATCGATTTTCTGCACCATTGTAAGAACTGCAACCCTGAAACTTCTGAATATCGTTTCTTATGTCTTTGTCTATGAGTGTATCAAATTTGGTTAAAATCGAACCACTCCTTCTATAACCCGATTTTTTCGATTATCGATTTTCGATATTTATCGGGGGTACCTCGACACAAAACCCAGCTAAGAACACCCGCAGACGCTTATAGTACAACTGTGTCAATTTTCAAGAAAATAGCTTCAGCCGTTTTGGAGTCTATAGGTAACACACACACACACACAAAGTTTCATTTATAAATAAGTTTAGATATTTTCCGCGTTTCTTTATAATTAAATTCTTCTTAGAATGTTTGAAAGTTTTTATATTTATCATGTTACAGTCCTTTTCTTGTAATTGTTTGTTATGACGAAAAGCAATGTGATTTCTTCGTGTGTATTTGTGAGAAAGAGGCACGGAAGAAAGCGGGGAGGAAAATGTAAGTGTCCTGTAGCTTGGTGTGGAAGATGGGAATTTCTTTTAATCAAGTTGCCGTTGTCTCTTCTCACTAGTTTCTCTTCCTAGAAACTTTGCATAAATGTTTTTCAAAGGTATCACGAGACATGTTTTTTGTTTTATTATCGTTGACAGGAAAGCGACCTGTTGATTGAAAAATATTATATATTTATTTTCAAAGCATTAATTTATTAACCGGAACAATGCGCAATCCTCAGACTCAGAAACTCTTTTTTGTCATTTGGTGTTTGACTGTCTTGGTGTTTATTTCCGTCTTTTTTTTTTTTTTTTTAATCATATCACCCTGAATAAGGCGGTAACGCCACTGATGTGCAGGGGGGCTACGAAAGAGTGAAAAGATTGGAAGAGAGAAAGCCGGAAACCACATCCTAAACAGGAAACAAGGGATGAACCTCTTCACCCGTACAATAGACGTGGGTGGAGTGTGAACCGGGCGATAGTTTAGTCCATCTACTCCAATTGAAAGAAAAACAGAGTAAAAGATTGGAAAAGACGAAAAGATTGGAAAAGAGAAAGCCGGAAACCACATCCTAAACAGGAAACAAGGGATGAGCCTCTTCACCCGTTCAATCGATGTGGGTGGAGTGTGCTTTACTCTACCTATTTGCTTAAGCACAAATACTCTTGGGAAAAACATGAACCCTCCTCTTCTTTCTACCCCCAGGTTAATCACTAAATCAGTATTATCTCTCCCCTTCAAATCCTCACAATTAAAAAATATATTTTGGCTTTAAATAACCTGTAGTCGGTTGATAAGCCGTAAAAACCAAATCAATCTGTCTGTCTGTCTGTCTGTCTGTCTCTCTCTCTCTCTCTCTCTCTCTCTCTATTAAGTCCCGGTTGTTAAAAAAAAAAAAGAACGAAAGCTTGTTGGCTAGATTTGCCCTGCTATTCAACCCATAATTGGAGGAGAAGAGATGAATTAATACCTCTCCCAAGTATATTTGTGCGTAAGTGATTAAAAATGAATTCGACTGGAATTCGAACTCAGCTCTTAGGTATAATGGGCAGTGGCTCGGAATAAGCAATCAATGTGCTAAGTTCGAATTCCAGTCGAGTGCATTACATTCATTTTCACGTAAATATCCTTGGGAAAAATATGAATTCATTTCTTCTTCTATTCAGCTATATAGTAGAGCAATATGGGCTCTTTAGCCTTGGCTAGCAGTTATTCTTGGCAAAGGACAACTCTGAAGTCAAAACCAGTTTTGGCATGACACTACTTCATCTTGTTAAAAAAAACTAAGCGCCGCTTAGATGTGGCACGAGGCCGAAAGTATGGGGTACCCAGTGAGGATCGATTTCACTACTCAGTTGTAATAGGTTTTAGCGAGACAAGCTTGTTAACCATTACACCACGTCGAGGTACCCAAACTGCTTAAATAGAAAACACAACAGCAATAGATTTCATTTTTTACGACTTATCGACCTTTTGCGTGTTATTTAAAGCTAAAAAAATACTAAATTACTAAAAATAGAATCTTCGAATCTGGCGGACTGGCGCTATACAATCACAAAGAATTGTAACAAATAGCAGAAAGCGCATTACTAGTAAACTTTCAATGGTAGCAACAACTAAAATACATTTCCCATGTAACCCGAAGAGAAAATAGTGACATAAGCAAAATCTTTAACCCCGCAAAATTCAGTCAGTCACTTAAGTGCCATACGTGAAACACACTTAGGCGATCGTGTCTCGAAAGAGACATGACTGACTGGGCAGAAGATTATCCCGCAGTAGGTTACCATTGCTTTCTGCGGTAGATTGGTTGCCAGCCAAGGCTATAGAACCCAATGTGTCCCGTTATTTGACTTATAGGTAGAGGGGGAAGAGATGTATTATATTATTAAGTAGTAATTAGTAGGGGAAGAGTTTATTACTTCATAACAATATAAAACTGATCCCCCACTTTAAGCCTTAATCGTGTTACCAACTATTATATTCAGTCAGTCAGTTAAGTGCCATACGTGAAACACGCCTGGGCGATCATGTCTCGAAAGAGACATGACTGACTGGGCAGAAGATTATCCCGCAGTAGGTTGCCACTGCTTTATGTGGTAGACTGGTTGCCAGCCAAGGCTATAGAACCCAATCTTTCCCGTTATTTAACCCATAACTGGAAGGAAGAGATGGATTAATACCTTTCCCAAGGGTATTTGCGCGTAAGTGAATGCAATGGATTCAACTGGAATTCGAACTCGGCTGCGCGATTTCTCGTTCCGAGCCGATATCCACTGCACCACAACGCATATCCCCGCAACACTACTTCGAACAAAAGGTTTGGAAAGAAACCTTCATCAGTAATGAAAAGAGCGATAAGAGTTAGTTACTGAACTTGAAAAACAATTTTTATTTAAAGAGAAAGATTTCCCCGAAATGAGCACTGGCTGCTCGGTTAATGACTGCCAAATGTTTCGTTTTGGGGAAACGGCTAACATTATCATTACCATCCTATATGTCATCGTCCTACCACTATGGTAGGACGAGATAAATAAGGTAAAGAAAATTCTAATAATGAAAACTCGTCTCACCCACGTAGATTCTTCTCCTTTGCTAAAAATCAGGAGCACTTCCGGTTGTCTCACACTCGACGATTTTCTTCATGCATCACTTCCGGTTTTGCTTATGCCTACACTCTAGTTCCAAAATCACTGATCATAGCACTCAGAAAAATGCTACGTCAGCCCAAACTCCGCGGCGTTGTAACATCTGTGCAGAGTGCCAGAAAAATAGCGCTTAGTATTTTATTTTTAATTTGTTTATGAATAATTAAAACTCTAAAGAATTCTCCTTTCATATATGTTGGAATTTAAATAATAAAAATAGTAGTCTGGTACAAGGCTCTGTAGTAATAAATAATGGAGTAAGGATTGAACTCGCTTCCATATGTTCACAATCAATGGCAAGCTTGCTAACAATAGGTGTGCAAAGGGGCGTCGATTGACATTTTGATGGCGGGATCGGTTGAAGGTCAAACAAAATGATCTTTGAAGAAGACTTATAACATATTTCTCAATTTTCTTTTTTTGCAATTAAATGAGTTCAATTATATACTTTCTTATTTCAATTTTTTTCACTTAAAAAAATTCTGAAAAATTTATTTACAGTACGATTGCTGAAACACCCAATCAAAGTTACTGTGTGTTTACTCCATTAGACAACCGTCCCATTTTTGGTACGGTGGGCATTATATGTTATTGGTAGAAAATGTCCTAATACCAAATTTTATGACACTAACCGGATTTTTTTTTAATAAAACCGTAATTATTGCTGGACTTTTAGAGCATTTTTCTCACAATTAATACCAGATTTATGGGCATTTTAAAAAAAAATTAATATTTATTTTTTATTTACGGGCTTATTTATTTATTTTTGTGACGTGTGAGTGAGACAATTTAATGAAGAAATGAAACATAAATGCTAATTTGTCTATACAGACTTTAATTATAATCAGACGTATTTGAGTTTTTACTATGACTAATAATTCATAATGAAACGTTTTTGAAATCACCCAACGAATATCGTCTCACTGCGTCAATTACTAAAACCAAGGGCAGATAACTCGATGACAACTTGAAATAAGTTGTGGTTTACTTGAAAAATAAATTGAATAAAATTGGTATTTTAAGCCCCTTGAAGAACTATTCAGTTTCTGATTGACCGAAGTAAATCAAAATAACCGAATTAAAAACAAAAGCACAATTTTGTGGAACCCAGTGAAGCGTAAACTCACTAAGAATGGTTTGCAAGATCAAAATTTTTCTCAATAGTCAAGACAATAAATGTAATCAGCGTCCTGAGTGACAGTCAGGAGATAATTTTATATGGGAGGGGAAAAGTAAATATAGCAAGTGATTTATTTAAGATTAAACTTAGCAACCGAAATACAATATTTCTAAAGAATAACATTTATCATTTATACAGCACGAGGGTACTTTTTTAAGACTGAGAACTGAGCAATGGAATCCTGATTTTTGGGACTAAATAAAAATATTTGCGTAGTAGTAGTAGTAACGTTAATTTGTCTGATTCAGTAATAAAAAAAAAGCATTTAAGACCTATTAATTATGTTCGTTAGCAAAAAACTGACTGCAAGACAAAATATTAAGCTTTGATTCTAAATTCAGAAATATGTCCGCTCTTTTTTCGGTAACGATAAATTTAATTAGTGCATTTTTTTTTTCTTTTTTTTTAGATTTATGTATGTCTGTAGTGGAAAAGATAGTAATTTAATTTTTTTAGTAAATGTGATGTGAGTGATTGTCTTCCATATCAGAATAACAGGTCTGCAAGAAGAAGCAACAAGAATTGTTATGTTAAACTCAATGTAAGTAAATAAACGAGTTGAAATACCATCGAATGCCTTTTTTTTTCTTCAACACATTCACAACCTAGATTAATTTTAAAATTAGTTTACATTTTTTTCTTTTTTTTAAGGGAGGTCATTTATTTTTTAAAATTTGATCCAGGTTGGTAGGCTCATATGATTTTTATGAAGTTTCAGTCAAACGAAATAATTTTTTTTTTTAAAAAAAAAAAAAAAAAAAGGAAAACCTTAGGCAAGTTTCATCTTTTATCGTGAAAAAAAATTGTTTCATCGGCGTAAGAGGCTGGCGGTCTACCGCCACCACCAAGACAAATGTACAATTTTCAGGGCAACTTTGAAAATTTTCCGGTTATTTTACTCCTGCCCCTACACAGTAAAATTTAATTTCTAAATTTAAAAAAAAAAAAGCTAAAAATTTTTAATTTGTAACTGATTATACGCAGCTTTTTCTCCCCCTCATTTTTGATGGGCATGTATCATAACGAACCTTTTTTGTTTTTTCTCTCCAACCGAATCGTAAACAAGTGGTGAAGAAGATTTTTCAAGAAGAGTTTATAAATAACATGACTCACTACTTCAGAACTGGGTTTCTTGAAGTAAGTCTCTTAGTCTTTTACTTTTTATAAGATCTGAACAGAAAAAAGTAGTATAGCTGACTCGCCATTGACTTGAGCAATTATTTATTTAATCATTGCGTACTAACTGAATTTTTTTACATTGGTAGGAAATGTTGCTAACTTACATTAGCGACCCAAGTGACAACAAGTTTCAATAATTTGGTAACTAATTTTCTTTTTATGCTGCAGTCGGAGTAGTTACAATTCATTTTTTTTATGTTTAATATCAATGATATTTTCATAAGCCTCTCTTTTGGGATTATTATTTCCCATATGCCTATGTACAACACTTAAATTTTTCATACACCAATAATTTTTCAATTCTAATTAATCAAGGACCACACACACACACACACACACACACATATATATATATTTGGGGGGGCGGACCTGAAGCAGACTACCACCACGTTTAATTTCGTTGTTTTTTTTTGTTTTGTTTTTTACTTTTTCAGCGCAGTTCTATCGATTGTTACTTAAATTTTCCGATTATCAAAAAAAATTTTGAAAAATCACAATATTTAAAGAAATTTGTGGCGGGGTCAGTTTCTCATACAACGTTATAGTAAATCGATCCTCCATTTTCAATCCACTCGCGTTGGGGTCGCTTTGTTTATGTTAATTTCGTTGTTTCATTTTATTTTATTTTATTTTTTTTACTTTTTTCAGCGCAGTTCTAGCGATTGTTACTTAAACTTTCCGATTATCAAAAACATTTGGAAAAATACAATATTTAAACAAATTTGTGGTGGTGGTCAGTTTCTCATACAAAGTTATAGTAAAATCGATCCTCCATTTTCAATTCACTAAGGTTGTATGAGAAACTGGTCCCCCACTAAAATTGTTTAAATATTGAAATTTTTGCAAATTTTTTTTTTTTTTGTCATTCGTAAAGTTTAAGAGATAATTTTGCACTGAAAAAAGTCCAAAAAATTTGATAATGAACAAATTTACAGGTGGCGGTAATGTCGTACCGGCGACTGATTTCAAAATGGAGGATCGATTTACTATAACGCTGTATGAGAAACTGATCCCCCACCGAAAATGTTTCAATATTGAAATTTTTCAAATTTTGTTTTTGTCAATCGTAAAGTTAAGTGGGTAATCGATAGAACTGCGCTGAAAAAATGTAAAAAAAAACCAAAAAAAAAAACCAAACAAAAAAAAAACCCCAAAAACAATGAAAATCAACTAAATCAAACGTGGTGGTAGGCTGCTTCAGGTCTCTTTTTTTTTTTTTTTTTTTTTTTACTTTCCAACCAGTGTCCCACTAGAGCAACAACGTTCGTTTGTTGACATAAGTTATTCATTTTTTTTTTTAATGAAAACTTGTTTGATATTGACTTTTTTAGCAAATGCACAGGCACAAATGCAAAGGCACAATCAATATAGAGTCAAAGACAGGAGTTTTCGTTTTAAAATGTTCGATTTCAGTTGAGTAAAGAAAGAAAGACAAATAGTTTATCAAAATCTACTCTCAACAAAAAATCAATTATGGCCATTTATGAGTCAGTCAGTTAAGTGCCATACGTGATACACTCTTGTGCGATCATGTCTCGAAAGAGACATGACTGACTGGGCAGAAGATTATCCCACAGTAGGTTGTCATTGCTTTCTGCGGTAGACTGGTTGCCAGCCAAGGCTATAGAACCCAATCTGTCCTATTATTTAACTCATAACTGGAGCGAAGAGACGGATTAATAGTTTTCCCAAGGGTATTTGTGCGTAAGTGAATGCAATGAATTCAACTGGAATTCGAACTTGGCTCCCCGATTTCTCGTTCCGAACCGATATCCACTACACCACAACTCACATTTATGAGACGATGATTTAATTTAGCTTTATTTGCTAAACGACAATTTGCATTTTAAGATAAAATTTCGAGGCTACTTAGACTGGTTCAGTTTTTATTTTATTTACGCATTTTTTTACGAATCAGATTCCTTTTAAAATTGAAGAATGGACGCTTTTAAGTACAATTTTTTTTTTTAATTAATTAATAAAGGTATAAAAAAATATTCAGGTATCAATGAAAAAGCACATTTTCAAGGTACGATAACAGCTATTCTTGAACGGTAACTCCGTAACTCTAGGTAACACGATTTGGCATTGTATCAATAATTCAATATTATGAACAGTACCTCCCTTCTTAATCGATTAAAAAAATAAAATGCAATAGTTTTGGATTCTGACAAATGTCGCAGTTTGAGGGAGATCTAAATGCTAATTTAAAAATTATTTCCAAAATATTTATTTCTTTATTTTTTTTTACTAGAGGACCCATAAGTAGTTGCGAAATTTTAGTATCAAACTTTTTTTCTATTTTTTAAGAATATATATCTTTAAGTTATTCAACTTGATCGAGCTAGCATTCATGTTAAACAAAATAAATATTTAAAAAAATAGATTTAAAAACAAAAAAGTAAAGAAAGGGTATTTGTGTTAATGTGATATTGTGACATTTTTGTGACATTGTCATCTCTATACACGATAAAATAGTTTTACTTTTATTTTTATTAAAATAATTGAATTTATTTTAAATAAATGTACACATAATGACAAAGGGAGAAGGTTTAAAGTTTATTTTCTGGTACAAAGCCAAAATATTGCGAGGCTCTATGAGAAATCGAACACACCATCATGGTGACACGCACTGATCATTTGAGAGATGTGCTTACAAAGCACTACTCCAAGGCAAACGCCAAAAAAACAAAGGTATACGGTTATTTTTAAGCATAGCTTATTACGGCACAAGGTGATAAAAAAGGAGCATAGGAGCGATCTCACAGCACAAACGAACTGGCGTGCAAGATGAACTAAAAGTGAATCACAATGCTATGCTAGGTGCCTAAAAAACAAAATTGCTTTTCCGTATTTTTGTAGAAAATAAAATGTTTCTGAAAAGTGAAAAGGCCTTTTTTTTCCTCTTCTTTTTAATAATGGCACATATAGATAGTACATCATTTTTTTATGCCAACCTGCCTGATGATGGTGAAATGAAGAGTCGGGACGTGTTTGGTTTCTGTTTGAGGTTGCGTGGAGGATTACAGAGAAGTTGATAAACATTAACTGATGAAAAAATCTTATATATATATATATATATATATATATATATATATATATATATATAGATTAAAAGAGAGAAAGAGAGATGTGGCAGTTATAAGCGCGAATGATCAGTGCGCGTGCGCGTATGTGCGTCTGTCTGTCTTCTTCGCCATTTAAAAAACAAAAATCTTTTTATTGTTGTTGGTAGTAGCAGTCTGAATTTGCTTTTTCTTTTTAGCGGTTAGAGCGAAAGAAAGAAGAATCAAGGTTCAGAGGTCCCATTTCAGGAGCGAAATTTCAATTTAACTCGAGTTGCCGCCTAAGAAGACGTGAAAATGCTTTGAAACGATTTGTTTTTAGGGGCCAGCTAGCAAGTTTTCATCATTTGCTTCAACGGCTATATTCATTAGCCGTCAGCACAAAAAAATACCAGCATTTTTGGTTAAATTACGTTTTCCTTAGTTTAAAATGTATATAAATATTTTTAGCTTTATTTTACTTTTAGTTGCACTTATGTGAGGTACAAATAAAAATCTTTGGAAGTCAAAATTTATTTAGAATTATGAATGCATACAAAAAACATTTTTTGTTTATTACCGTTTTTTGTTACAAAAAACATTGAATGATTATGTCAAGAAAAAAAACGGATAGGCTGTCTTTTCTTACTATCATTTGTTTTGCAGATTTAATTTCTGATGCAGGTTAATAATAGAAATGTAATTATTTAGAAAAATATATGCAATTAATGCTGCAATATATGCATAGTAATTTTAGACAAAAATATATTTTTTTAAAAAGTCCCACCAAAAGAAAATTCGTATCGAAAAAATGAGAGCGAATTTAAACGGCATTTTATTTTATTTTTTTACGGAATAACGAAGTAATTGAAATTTTATATATTATTTAATTTTAAATATCAGTTTTAAATATACATGCATGTAGTGAAGGAGACATAATGTTTTAATTTAAACAATATATCAGGAAAATCTTTTTCAAAAAATAAATCTTAAAAAGGATAAATGTTTGTTTGTTGCAATGAATCGGGTTTTGATTACTTCATTAATTAATAGCACATGAAAAGTTATAAAACTGTACTGTATCCTATTCTCTTAAAAGACTATATTATTTTTAATCAGAATATTATTTTCTTCTTGAATGAAATTGAAAAAGTTTTTTTTACTAAAATGTTTTTCGCAAAATTAAAATGTTTCACAAATGGTTACTTTCCTCATTCCAACTGTTTTTTCATGTTCAAAATAAAAAGCGTATTTGTTATTTTTTTCTTCGTTTCAAGATGTAGATGTTTAAAAGCTAAATAAAACAGCAATTTAATGTTTTAAGGACCATTAATAATAAAGAAATATGAGAAAAAATTTAATAATAGAAAGCAAAATAAATTTGATAATATTTCAGAAAAATAATCGTTGACTTATTTTTTAATGAAATCGACAAGGATTTTTCATTTTCACATTTTCTCTGTGGTAAAATTATGAATAAATAAGACAGTTTGGTCGATTTTAAAAACTTAGAATGAGTTATTTCTTCAATTGAATTAATAATGGGTAAAAAGTGTTTTTCTAAATAAAACTGATTAAAAAATAAATTAATTTTGGACAAATGAATCTGACTCGTTTGTTATAGATTTTGTAGTAGTGATGCAAACTCTGCTGGGCCAACACAGTGGCAATAATAGATTTGAATTAAGAGAGTTTTTAAAATACAAATCCAATGTAAGCTTTGTTTATCAACTTTTTCTTATAAAAAAATTAATGATCTTCAACTAGTTACATGAGCAAGAAACAGTAGAAGGAATTTTTAAAAGAATTTTAAAGAATATATTTTCGTTTGGTTAAAACTGGAAGCGAGAAAAATGGCGGAGCTGAAAACGAAATTGTGTTTGTTATGGTAATCGGACCCCTCATAGCTGGCATATATAAAAGTGTCAGATCATAATTTTTTTCCAGATGGTTACCATATGATTATTTTTTCAGTTGATAACAACAAAATACGAATGCATGAAATCGATTTCGTAATTTTCAACTTTGAATGAAGCCCACCCTGATTTCGATGAATCGACAACACGTCATATTGTTTGAAATAACAAACGAGAGAAAGGAATTAGATGAATGATTTCTTTTGAGGATTGAAGATTAATGTCTTGGGATCGATATGGAACGTTGGTTGAATGTGTTTCTATGATGGACATCACCTTAATCATCTGGGAACATGTCACGAAGAAACACATCTGTGGTAAAACAGCTGCCATTTTGATGTCTCTGCGTCGGTTGTGTTGTGTGCCTACAACTACGTCCGCGCGTCGTCTATAAATAAAGAAGTGGCAGGCACCCAGCAACATTGCTGACTTGTACGGCACACCGATCGCTTCTCTACACGTTGCGCACAGTTTTACCAAACTTTTTCTATCGACGATATGGCTGATGCCGATCCTCCAGCTGCCCCGGCTCCCGCCAAGACTAAAAAGGCAAGCAAACCCAAGAAGCCTTCATCTCATCCACCTTATGGTCAAATGATTCAAGAGGCCATCACAAATTTAAAAGAAAAGGGTGGTTCTTCTCGTCAAGCCATTCAAAAATTCATCATTAATCGTTACAAACTCAAAGATGATAATATTTTGTCGACCCAGCTGAAGCTTGGCCTCAAGAGAGGAGTCGGCAGTGGTCAACTTAAACAATGTAAAGGAACTGGCGCTTCAGGTTCTTTCAAAGTAGGAGAAAAGAAAACTGAGAAAAAGAAAACAAAATCTTCGAAAAGTAAGAAGCCCGCCAAGAAAGCAGCCACTAAAAAGCCCAAGACTGCGAAGAAGACAGCCAAACCAAAGAAGGTCGCTGCTAAAAAAGCCAAAAAACCCAAAGTAGCAAAACCCGCCGCTAAGAAGCCAAAGTCTCCAAAGAAGGTCAAGAAAACCGCTGCTAAAAAAACCGCTAAACCAAAATCAAAAGCCGCCAAAAAATCAAAGAAGTAAAAAAAAAAAAAAAAAAAAATTAAATTAAAAGACAATGGACTAATTTATGTGAACAAAAAAGACTTGTAAATATTTCGTACAGGGTTCATTCATGGGACTAAGTTTCCTCAAATCCTGTATCTTTTTTTCTACCCCACCCCAACCAAGAGACTTGCTCTAGAATTAGAAAGATTTTCTTTGAAAATCTATCATCTATCATCATCCGAATATCGATCATCGTTTTTTATTTTAAAAAGACGGTTTTCTGACAATGTACATCCTTTTTTTTTTTTTTTTCACTGCATAAAGATGAATTTTTAACTTATAACATTTGTTTTGTTTTCCAATTTTTACTCACAAATTTTGATGACGTGGTGTTCAGTTTTTTTTATGACACCTTTTTCTGCTTTTTTTTTTTTTTTTAATTTTCTGCTTTTATTTGCAAAGTCTCGAAACTTTTTCTTTACCATCGGAAAGCGTGCAAATGTTATTCCCGCCCACTTTATTTTATTAATTTATTTATTTTTGTTCAAAACCCCTCCACCTAAGCGGAACCGTTTGCTTCATAACAAAGCAAAGTTTTCGCTCTTTCCGATGATTTTAAGAAAAGGTTTCTGACGAAGACCTGTTTCTTTACTAATAACATTTTTAACGTCAAAGACCGGCACAAGACCACAGCCATGAAGTGAAGAAGGCCAGCAGAATAAACAGGTACGTGTACTTTTTACCAGAATTCAGTCTGGGTAAATCATTTTAAAAGCTTAGTTCTCTTAGCAGATCCAACCTCATAGTTTGTTTAGAAATCAATTCAATATCTTTGCAGATAATTTCTGCTCTTTTTTAGACTCTTTAAGGCTAAAATTAATTACGGACATGAGCCCGCCTTTCACATTAAATTCGTATACGATGTGGGTTCAGCCCGGGCCTCCAGACTGCAAAGACCGTTCTGCCAATCGATCTGAGCTTAACGTTAAGTCGGTGCTATACAACGTTAGCTTGGTCTGGCACAAGGTAATCAGAGGCTGCTATATATTTCCTATCCTTGCTAATTAGTCTCCGTGCCACTAATGATTTGTTCACGTAAAAACAGTGGTTATGATTTTGGAGAGGGAATTTTCGTTTTTTCCCACCAAAAAATTAACGTTCACAATTAAAGCTTTAAGAAACTATTGTCCTGAGGACGGGGCGCCGCACCGAATCGGATGTGTCACCGCGCCTGCTTTCTGCCCCTCCATCGTAACCGTTTCGATCAGTCCCAATCGCTATCTTCAGAGAGACTCTTTCCGTTAGCTTTTCGCATACTCGTTAAAACACGAATTAATACGGCATTAAATGCAAAAAGTATTATTTTAATTGAATTTCATGGAAACGGTTTACAACAAAAATTCATAGTAAATCGATCCAACATCTAAAAAGTGTTTTATAATTAAGGCTACTGTCACATGTTTCATAAGAAATTCTAGTCTCCCATAAAACCCGATTATATGCTAAAGCCTCAATCTGAATTAAAAGTTACCTGAATTTTTAATTTAAATTTATGACATTGGGAATATGCAATAAGTGCTCTAGGTTCTTTCCTGTGCCCTTTTTTGTGCTACTATAGCGTGAGGTTTGCAGCTATATCGTCTACCCAGGTGCAGGTCTACCGTACCCCCTCCACAGGAGCACTCAGGCAATTGAGCGATCGTGGTTGGATGTTAATCGGTGATTCTCAAGAAAATGTCAGGTGTTGGTAGTCAGCTATTCCTGTGGCATCATCTTGACCATTTTTGCTGGAAGATGGTGAAAAAAAAAATTCAAAAAACTATTCTTGCAATTCATAGAAGATATCTGCAGACAGATTGTTTCGTAGCTCATCAGTACGGTTAGACATCCGATTGCTTTATATATATATATATATATATATATATATATATATATATATATATATTGTAACTAAGTTGGTGAACTCGTAGGTTTATTTACCTTTTTGTTCATGCATTTACTTTTATAATGTAGAGCGTTATAAAGGTCAGTTAGTTAAGTGTCATACGTGATACACGCTTTGGGCGATCATGTCTCGAAAGAGACATGACTGACTGGGTAGAAGATTATCCTGCAGTAGGTTGCCAGCCAAGGCTATAGAACCCAATTTGTCCTATTATTTAACCCATAACTGGAGGGAAGAGACGGATTAGTACCTTTCCCAAGGGTATTTGTGCGTAAGTGAATGCAAGGAATTCGAACTCGGCACCCCGATCTCTCATTAAAGGTAGAAAGATAATATGCTATCAAATACAATAACACACACACACACACACACACACACACACACACAAAAGCGCTTTGGTGCTGTTAGGGTTCTCGTCTCGGGTTTTTTTTTTCTTTTCAACGAGTATTTTGACGTTATGTTCAAGTACTTAGATTGTTTGTGTTTTTATTTCCCCTTCGCGTTTATACTCGGTGGGTTTTTCGAGACGGATTGAAATATATTATAACAATTATTATTATTATTATTATTATATATATATATATATATATATATATATATATATATATATAGTCATGACTCTCTCTCTCTTTCTATATATATAATCAAGTGATATAAGCACACTTGATATACAATCCAGGTAAATTCCGATAGAGACAAACCCAAGAGAACTCAATGTTGAATTAATTTATTTAATTTTAACAGTAATATAATTTATAAATTATATATATTGTAAAAAAGTGAAAAAAGACGTAAACCCACTGTTCAAGCATTTACTTTTATATAAAGTGCTCGATACAGAGTAGAGCTTTATATTGTAATAGTTGTTACAATGGTTATCTATGCTTTTATAAACCAATAAACTTCTGTAACAACTATTTCAATTATATAATATATATATATATATATATATATATATATATATAGTAACAAATATTACAATATATACATTATATATATATAATAGTTGTTACTATATATATATATATATATATATATATATATATATATATATAGTGTAATGGTTGTTTTTTTGTGTAGTGATACTATGAATTTAAAAACATTGTAACAACCATTAGTATATAGATATATAAATATTGATATAAGGTTTAGATAAATATGTATACACATCATACAATATTATATTTATATTTTGATACTGTGGTAGACCTTACGCTATAGTAGTACCCGTTTCTTTTTATTTATTGTTTTTAAACCTTGATTCTGGCGTTTATCATGAAAGAAAAAACGGAACTATCGAATTCTCAACAATACCTATACTTGGATTTAGTTAATAACTAGCATCATAGCCCGGCGTTGCCCGTGCAACTGAGAACATTTTAGTAGTAAGAGAAGATGCCAATGAGAGGAGTAGATGGAAACCATTTATTGAAATTTGGAAAGGAGAACTGAGGCTGTTAGTAACCATTTTCAGCATTTTGAAGAAGGCATGTTTTATGTGACATTGTAAACAACATTGCGTTTGTTTTTGTTTCAAAATTACGGAGGAAAATATTTACATTTTTTGTTGACTAAAATAATTAATAAAAATTATTTATTTTGTTAAAGCTTTATTTTTTTAAATTTTATTTTCTGAAGTATGAAATATTAAATCTGAAAAAAAAAAAAAGACTTAAATAATTTTAAATTAACCATTTTGTTTTTGTTTGAAAAAACACTTTTTTAAAATATTTCTTTTGTTTCAAAAAATCACTTGGAAAAATATTCACATTTTTTGTTGACCAAATGAATTTTTAAAACGCCGAAATAAAAATTAAATATAAAGGCTCATTTTGTTCATTTTTTTTTTAATAAAAAATATTTTATAAATTTAGCAACCATCTTAGATCTTTAGATGATTTACAGAGCAAATGTAAACAATCGGCTCCATTGGCCAAAAGGTGCGAAAGGGAAAATTGCTGAACTTAAACTCAAAATGTATGTGTCGACCTGACTTCCCTCTAGATATGTGTCCGTAGAAAGTTTGAATGGCGTAGCTTAAAAAATGTAGGCGTCCATAGGAAACAGGCACACACAGACTCACAGATTGCCTTTTATATATATAGATTAAAGGCCTTATAAGGTTTATTTTATATTTGCGCCAAAAATGTTCACAAGCAACGTACCGTATACAAAGCTGAACTTAAGTGTTGATAGATATTATTATTATTATTATTATTATTATTCGTAAGATAATTCCGGATTAGTTTCCGTGTCCTGAATTGATTTCTAATCGGAGAAAGGTAAATTAATTTAAGATTTATAGGGTTTTGTTCGTTTTCCGATAGAAATTCACTGTAACAAATAACGAATGGTTACGTGACCTCCCGAGGATAAAATAAACCAATTATTAAATAAATATAACTACAGTTTTGAAAATTAAAAAAAAAAGTTAAATATTTTATCACCTTGAAAAACTAATCTTTATAAGAAACTTTAATGTCAATTTCGTTTTTCATCAGAATTGAAATTAATGAAGTTTTCTTAACCTCATTAAATTCAAGAGAGGATTAGGCCCGTCAAAGATTTATTATATGGAAAAATGCGCGTATGAAAAGTAATATTCTTAAGATTATATTAAATCTGGAAAAGAACAGGACAAGTTATTAAACCTAGAAAAGTAAAGGACAAGATATTCTAGTCAAGTAAAAAAAAATATTTTTAACTTAAAATATTGCAGCTAAAAATAAAATTTGAGTTATTTTAGCTGCAATATTTTAAGTAAGAATTTTTAAATTTTTTACTTCACTAGAATATCTTGTCCTTTACTTTTCCAGGTTTGATAACTTGTCCTTTACTTTTCCAGGTTTGATAACTTGTCCTTTACTTTTCCAGGTTTAATAACTTGTCCTGTTCTTTTCCAGGTTTAATAACTTGTCCTGTTCTTTTCCAGGTTTAATATAATCTTAACAATATTACTTTTCATGCGCGCATTTTTCCATGTAATTCATAATTTTTCCAGGCATTGCTATTAATTTAATATAAATTTAATGCTGAAAACCGCATTCAAAAATATTTTAAAAAATTATATGCAATTGATTGAGAAAAAAAACAAAAAAAAATACAATAAGAATTGATTATTTCTAATTAATTCTGATAATCAGTTCTGGTAAAATGATAAGTGATAAGCAAAGTTTGACAAAAATGATAAAAGATATCAGAATTTAAATGTTGAAAACCGCATACAAAAATATTAAACAGAAAAAAGTTATAAAGAATAAGATTTATTATTAGAAGTGTTAGTCACTCACTTATGTAGTTGGTCTCCCTTTTCGGACTTCACATATTTTGAGTAATTTTTTTTTTTTTTTTATTGAACCAAAGTTCAATTTTTTTTTTTCAAAATGTAGTTAAGGGGGTGTCCTATCTAACTCTGTAAACTGTTTGAAATTTGGTTGAGAACTGAATTAGTGGTGAAGCTTGAAAGCTGCCTAGATTCACTCAATGTCGGACTTAATATATTTAACGACTGTCGTGGTTGAATGATACAGAGGGTTACCTATTTGATGCATTCGTCAGTTATTTTATTTTATTATTTAATTGTTTATGGTACTTGAATAAATTTGCTGTAACTTTATTACCGGTCAGCATAAATTTATAGTAGCCAGAATTGTGAATGTTTTCTTGTGATTGCGACAACGTATTTTTAACACGGTTTTATTTATTTATTTATTTTGGTGGTGGGGGGATATTTTCTAATAAAATACATTTTATTCTTTAAAATTAATATTTTACTTTTTATCGTCGGATAGTAAACATTAATAATTACGAATATTGCTTCTATATTGAATACAACAAAGTTTGTTTTTTTTTTATATTTCAAAAGTGGGTGTTAGAAATGACCAAAAACAATTTAATAATATAAAAAGACAGTTTAAATTAGAAATATTAATTAATATTTGTTTTTTCGTCTTTCTATAAAAGACAATTCGAGACATTTTATGTGGCTGTACAGGAAACAAACCTTATTTCAACACAATTATATTCCTACCTACATACCGGATTAAAACAGGTCCAAACTTTATTTTTTACCCACTCAGTCAGTCAGTTAAGTGCCATACGTGATATACACTTAGGCGATCATGTCTCGAAAGGGACATCACTGACTGGGCAGAAGATTTTCCTGCACTAGGTTGCCATTATTTTCTGAGGTAGGTTGGTTGCCAACCAAGGCTATAGAACCCAATCAGTCCCTCTGTCAGGAGAAGTGACAGATTAACACCTTTCCCAAGGGTATTTGCGCGTAAGTGAATGCAAAGAATTCAACTCGAATTCGAACTCGGCTCTCCGATTTCTTGTTCCGAGCCGATATCCATAGCACCACAATGCCTAACAACATTGCAAACATGCCACAAGGTTACCACAATTCAATAAACCGTTTAAATTAAAGAATCTATGGGTTAGAAATTAATACCACCATGTGAAGTGTTTAACCAATCATTAAAAAAACTAAAACCATATTTTCTCGAGCCTACTTTCGGGGAAAAAATTCTTATCAAAACTCACAGACTTTGACTTTCAGCGGGCAGAGATGAAGTTGTTTCCAAGTGAAACCCAAGAGAAGATGTGACTATATAGCGATTTTCTTCCTTTACAGCGTGTGCCGAAAGAAACATGTCAGCTACTCAAAGAATAGAGGCGGTCAGTGAATCTTTGCTGACGATAAAAATATTTTCTTAATCATAGCTTTTTTTTTTTTTCAGTGGACCAACTGTTGAAAAGTCTTTTCTAAACTAAAGTTTTTTCTATGAATCAGTCAGTCAATTAAGTGCAATACGTGATACACGCTTTGGGCGATCATGTCTCGAAAGAGGCATGACTGAATGGGCAGATGATTATCCCGCAATAGGTTGCCATTGCTTTCTGCGGTAGACTGGTTGCCAGCCAAAGCTATAGAACCCAATCTGTCCTACCATTTAACTCATAGCTGGAGGGAGAAGAGATATATTACTGGATATGATAATGTAATATAATCTAAGTAGGGGAACAGTTTATTACCTTATAACAATAGAAAACCGATCTCCCACTTTATGTCCAGTATAGTTTTAATTATGTTTCCAGTTATTATATTCAGTCAGTCAGTTAAGTGCCATACGTGATACACGTTTGTCTCTGGAAAGAGACATGATCGGCAGAAGATTATCCCGCAGTAGATTACCATAGCTTTCTGCGGTAGACTGGTTGCCAACTAAAGCTATAGAACCCAATCTGCTCTATTATTTAACCCATAACTGGAGGGAAGAGACGGATTAATACCTTTCCCAAGGGTATTTGTGCGTAAGTGAATGCAAGGAATTCAACTGGAATTCGAACTCGACAACCCGATTTGTCGTTCCGAATCGATATCAACTGCACCACAACGCACATCCTGTGAATGAACCACCCTAAAACTTTAACTCAAATAAAGACTTTTTTAAAATCATTTTTAGCTCTTTAATATGTTTGTAAATAAAAGAAAATGATTTATTTAACAGGCAAGTTCATATTTTCTTTATTTGTATTTTATTACTATTTGGAATTCGGATGTTCAAATTTTTAAAATAAAAAAAAACAAAAAATGAACGACTGAGTTTCCTACAAATGGTGACCTCGACGATGATAAACCAACCTCCTGACGTCTTTACACGCATAACCTTTAACATTGTCAGACGCCGCCCTCACACAAATGCTAACAACCGACTTTAAAACATTTCTGAAACCGCCGAAACGACAATGGCCACAGAATTAAACACCGATTCCGCAACAGTCGAGTTGACTTTAAATCTGCCCGCATACAACATTGCAAAAACGCAAACTTAGTTTTCCACGCTACAGGAAATTGGCGGACCCGAAGGAGACTACCGCCACCTTTAAATTTGTTGTTTTTTTCATTTTTTTTTTATTTTTATTTTTTTTACTTTTTATACTTTTTTCTGTGCAACCTTATCGATTACACCCTAAACTTTCCGATTGACAAAAAAAAAAAAAATTGTAAAATTTCAATGTTTAAACAATTTTAGTGGGGGGAGGGCTCAGTTTTTTCATACAACCTCATAGTAAATCGATCCTGTGCAATTAACTTTTTTGCTTGTGCATATTCAACAACTGAATCCTTTGCGAAATTTTTAATAAAGCCATTCTTGAAGTTTCCAAGGAAGATGACATCGTAAGAACTGAAGAAAACTTGAGAAAGACAAAAACAAGAGCAACACCTCTCCACACCCAACCCAAAATGAAAAAAAAAACAAAGCGACCCCAACGCTAGTGGTTCCAAAATGGAGGATCGATTTACTATAACGTTGTATGAGAAACTGAGCACCCCCTCTAACTTGTTTAAATATTGAATCTTTTTCAATTTTATTTTTTTTTAATAATCGGAAACTGAATGTTATAACCGATAAGACTGTGCTGAAAAAAGTAAAAAAAAAAAACAATGAAAAACAACAAATATAAAGGTGGTGGTAGTCTCCTTCAAGTCCGCCAGGAAATCTTCAAAGCCAAGTGGATCATATCGCAACATACAAACACGTGGTAGAGAAGCTTCCTCACCGCGTTCCAACGGATATAATCGATTTACTGATGTACACGCAAAAGGAAAAGCCATATGACACGCCATTAAAGAATGCTATCATCAGACGCACGGCCGAATCAGAAACAAGGCGTCTACACAACTTGTTTAACATTTTAAGTTACAGCGATATGAAACCTTCGCAGATATTCCGAAGTTCTTCTAAGGACAAACTCCATGTCCAACATGATACTTAGGCAGTCGTGGAGCAATAAACTTCAAAAACATATAACAACTGTACTCGCTTTCTTAGCTGAAGACATGGACTTAAAGCGAGTAGCAGAAGTTGCCGACAGGAAAAACGACGGCGACCCCCAGAAAGGTGCGAATTCAACAACATCAGATAGTTTTTTTAATCGTTTCACCCCAAGCAAGGCAGTACCTCCACTGATACGCAGGGGGCTACATAAGAGATTTAAAGTATTAGGCAGGACGAGACTGTAGAGAAAGACGAACCAGCTACAGGGGGTGAAAAAGAAAGGGCAAGAGAAGGATGGGAACACAGGTGTGAAGACAGTTGCGAAGGTAGAGAGAAAGGAAAAGAACAATATATACAGGGTGATGTAGAAAGAACTGGAGACAAGTGGATAAGAGATGGGTATTGACATTGCATTTAAATTCCTGACAGTTGCAAAGGCAGAGAGAAAGGAAAAGAACAAGATAGAACAAGATATACAGGGTGATGTAGAAAGAACTGGAGTCAAGTGGATAAGAGATGGGTATTGGCATTGCATTTAAATTCCTGACAGTTGCAAAGGCAGAGAGAAAGGAAAAGAACAAGATAGAACAAGATATACAGGGTGATGTAGAAGGAACTGGAGTCAAGTGGATAAGAGATGGGTATTGACATTGCATTTAAGTTCCTGGAGGTTGTAGCCGTCAGGAAAGCAAGTATATGGAAGGGACTTCCACAGTGCGAGAAAAGAAGCTGATGGAGTAGAATTGTCGGCTGCATTTGGTTGATCTAACTGTAAATGGGTGGGGCCTCGTTGCCAGTCAGATTGCACGAGTCGATTCTTGTGGCGGGGGCACCAGTGACCTAAGTTCTTCGGAGAAGAAGCCATGAAAATACTTATAGAACAAACAGAGGGAAGCCACACCCTACCGGTGAGAAAGTGGCTGGAGTCGAGCTGCCAAGTCGGGACCTATCACATTACAGATTCTCCTTTGTGCTTACGGCATATCACGTTGAATACACCGGTTCTCGTTCGATCACCGAAGTTAAGCAACGTGAGCCTGGTCAGTACTTAGATGGGTGACCGCTTGGGAATACCAGGCGCTGTAAGCGTTCAGTGACGGATGTGCGTTGTGGTGCAGTGGATGTCGGCTTGGAAAGAGAAATCGGTGAGCCGAGTTCGAATTCCAGTTGAGTACCCTGCATTCACTTAAGCACTGGTACCCTTGGGAAAGGTATTAATCCGTCACTTCCCTCCAGTTATGAGTTAAATAACAGGATGGGGCCTGGAGGCAACCCATCCAGTGTTGGTGTCACAATAAAAACACCCTTGGTAGCCATGGCGAAGCATCAAGTATTCAGCTATTTGACAAGATTATGAATATCGCTATAAACTGCGCCAGGGTTCCAAATGCTCAGGGAATACTGGAGAGGTGTAGTGAGTTCTATCTCAGTCAAGGCTGCAGGACGACGATGTTGGAGCCTGTCGAGAACACCAACGGATGGATATTCTAACAATCTTGCGCATTGAAACAAATATGGAGCTGTTAATAATTCAGCCCCGAAATATAATGCAAAGACAAAATAACCAGAATTTCCGACGTTCCCGAGCGGATTTCAGGAAGCGGTTACGTAGAAGCAAGAATCAGTTGAACTATTTTCGAGATGCCTGTTGGTATTACTATAAATTTGAGAATGAGGCTCGAAAGTGCGTGGGACCCTGCGTGTTCTATAGAGGAAATCCCAGCAGCGCATAGAAGCAGGAAAACGCATACCCCGGCAGCAATTTAAGACGACATCTGTTGGGAGACACCACAAAAGTCTTCTGTTCTACATCCAGGATAAAAAATACCAGATATCTCTTCTTAGCTGTCACCGTCGCACAAATCAGCGATATTCGATCTGATCCTAAACAGAGACTCACCCTGTCATCATATACTCTCCAGGCAGCGAACAGATCTAACATATGGAGAAAAATCCCTAACATTAAATTTGGGTGGCAGCGTTCTTTTCTCTGGATCTCTACAGAAGCCAAAGTAAAAAAGGTAAATTTTTTATTTGTTCCCCGAAGGCCTTTACCCCATCAAAACTTTTCTAAACATCCTTAATTCCGTGCAAATATATATGCTGAAATCAAATCAATAATTGTTTATTGAAGAAACATATCTTTTTTCATGTTATCGACCATAAAAAAATCAGACTACATCTCACCCCTTACCACCGTTCTCATATCTGATTCACCGTTGAATGACTTGAGGCGTAGGATACTTATTTTGGCCTGTTTACTTCCTTTGAGCAATTACTCTGCGATTTGTTTGGTTTCAGAACTCAAATTACGCGCAGTAATTGCAAAAAGGAAGTAAAAAGGCCGAAAAATCGGCAAACTACGCGTGAAATCATTCAGCAGTGAATAACATTTTTGAAGCGTGGTTACGGGGTGAGATAAACAGCGAAAAGAAGTTCGATATTTTTCTGGTTGTAAACTTGAAAAAAGGTAGGTTTCGTGAATAAACAATTATCGATTTGAGTTCAGCATTTACATTTGCACGGAAATAAGGATGTTTTGGAAAGATTTGAAGGGGTAAAGGCCTTCGGAAAACAAATAAAAAATTTACCGTAAAAAAATCCTAACCTTGGTGCAGATTTTTGTTAGCCCATGTTCACCTTTCAGTGGACATGATCCTCCCCTTCATTGACAACGATACAAAGTTGACAACTAAAAAATAATTTTTCAACAGGAATTAGTTCTGCTATATCAACAGATACTGTCTTATTGGATTTGATAGAGAATGCGCTTACTATTGCCACCCTTGACACTGCACAAAACGTTATATAAAAGCAGCTGAACCTCACGACACTGCACAGATTTTACCCGGACAAATATAAAATAACAAAGAATGAGATTCGGCTTATGTTATAAATAGGCATCCGTTGTGGTGCAGTGGATATCGACTCGGAACGACTAATCGGGGAGCCGTGTTCGAATTCCAGTTGAAATCCTTGCACATTCACTTAAGCACAAATACCACTGGAAAAAGTATTAATCCGTCTCTTCCTTCCAGTTATGGGTTAAATAATAAAATAGATTGGGTTCTATTGCCTTGGCTGGCAACCAGTCTATCAGGCGTCCAAGTTTTGACACCACTAACAAATCAGCTTCAAAATCAGGAAAATAAAAATGCAAAGATGACCCTTAAAGGCGACGTCTTAACTGCTTTTCATGAAGAAAAAATGTGTTAACAGACATTAGGAAAGACGAAAACTCAATACTAACGTAGACGACTGACACTTTCTCGAATTCTATCGGATCTGTTTTACACCAAGAGCAAAATGGCGTAAGCAAACCGATTTCCATTTTCTCCATAAAACTCAATAACGCCCAAGAAAAATCCAGCACTTTTTTTTTCTACTCGCAATTTATTTCTCTACTAGCTGTACCCGGCCACGCGTTGCTGTGGCTCAGTTTGGTTAAATGGAAAAAAAAAGAAGAGAAAGCTCACATTTAATTTCCCAATACTTGTGGGTACATAATATTTTTAGTTGTTCCATTGCCTGTGCAGATACAGAGATTGTCAGGTTTGCAGAGAGTCGTGTTTGACGTTGATCTGCTGTTTCTCGTTGACGTCTTTCGGCCAATCTCAGCCTGCCGCGTTCATTCTGTTGAGAACGAAGCAGATCTGAAGCTGCAGAACGCAACTGCCGTGCTCGCAATCGTGCATCCTCAGGTCTGGCTTCACGTCGCTCTGCTGCTTCCTCGGCACGTATTTGAACCATTCTTTGCCGCCTTCGCTGATGCCTGTTCTTCCTCACTCTGATTTGCAATTACTTGTCGCACTTCTTCCGCTTTGCGAGTACGACGACCTAAGTTTGACCTTCTGCGAGGCATTATCATTGTGAATTGAAGCAGAGTTTTTGCACTGAGATTAGGAATCTGAAACAAACAAAAAAAAACTAACAAAATAATTAAAAAAAAGCAAATTGACCAAAATCGCCACTTTAAAATTTTGAGCCTCCTCCTCTTCATTTTTGACTATATAGAAAGGACAAAAGGAAGTTTGTATTTTTCTGTTTATTTTGAAAAAGAAGTATTTCTGAAAAAAGCTAAAACAACCAAAAATGGGAACTTAACCCTTGAGGTTTACCAAAAATAAAAGCAAAAAAATGGGGGATTGATTTTACTATGAACGTGTATGACGAAGTGAGCACCCCCATAAAACTCTTAAATTAATAAATTTTTTCCGATTTTTTTTTTTACTTGAAAGTTTAGTGTCTTATCGATAATAATTCGTTGAAAAAAATGTAAAGAAAACTTTTAAAGAGTCTGTCATTTAGGCCCGACAAAAAAAGAAATAAAAAATTGCTTAGGTTTAAAAAAAAAAAAGGAATTTATTTACTAAACCAATGAACTAAATGGGTTACCGATAATAATTCGTTGAAAAAAAAAATGAATAGAAAACATAAAAGGAGGGATTTCTGTTGTTTACGCTCGCCAAAACAGAAACAATAATCAAAAAAGACTTCGTTTACCTTAAATGTGGCGTTTTCCTATGTTTTTTATGAAATAACAAAGTTGTCTGTAAAGGCGTCCATATTGAAAATGAAAGTTTTTTGGTTCGGCTCTAATCGACTTTGTAAAATATATATTTTTTAATATTGTAATATTTTTTTAATATAAGGTATATAAAAACACGCTCGTATTCGAGTAAAATTTCAAAACAATTAGTGCAGCCGTTTTCTAGATTAACGGATAAGTACATTTTTATTTATATAGATACCACGTATTAGTCATTTTCTCGAAGGTCAAAACTCTCACATACGTTTACACCTGAACTCGGACAAATAGAAATGCCCACCAACTGGATTATATATCCCAATTTACGTCGGACATAAATTATACTAAAGGCTTAGACATTGTGATAGATATTTTCTATTCCTCTAGATTTTGAATTGTTGTGGTATTCCCCTCCTCCTACAGAAAAGAATTCTATATATGGGGACTAGTTAGGACTTCATGGAGATTCTGAGGTATTATGGTGGATGTTGTAAGAATGGTAAGTAGGAATGTGTTGTTTTGGTGTAAGAAATACTGCGGTGTGTTTTGGTCCGTGATTGTGTCCAGTTAAGTTTAATTATAAGACAGATGAAGACCAGACTTTTTTGGCCTTGTGTAAGATTTTTGTATTGGTACAAAACAAATATTTTATCGCCCTCTTCAATACATTCTGTAAATTCTGAGACCCAACTTAGACTTCATCGCAAATTAACAAAACGAAGACGACACATTAGAAAAAGTAAAAGAAGAAACACCCTGGGATTTTCAGCACAAAATCACGGTTGTTTGATGTGAATTCAGGTTATATATTCCGCCTTCACTGAAACGTACAATTTTTTTTAAACATGTTCACAACATCGAGTTACGGTTAAATCAATTAGCAATTAATTTTTCTGATCTAACATGCAAACATAAGAAACTGGAAAAAGACATGTTTAAACTGTCAAATAAATAAATCTCAGCAAAATTATGTTCTTAAACTTGCAAAATTTTGCTTTTAAACTTCCCCTAAGTCTTACTTTCCATGTGGAATTAGATCAAAACAAGATTTAGGATGTACATCACTCGAAGTGGTTTTCAGCATATCAGTAACACTACCCGGACAATTCTACGATAAAACTAACTACTTCGAACCAACAACGTTCTTTATAGAAAATTTTAAACAAAGAATGAGAGGTATAATTTTTGCACCAAAGAGGTCACAATTAAAAGAACAAACCTACATACTTTAGCCCCAGACGTGACGCCTTCTTTATCAGTATATGGTTCACGGGAACCACAGATAGCTCCGGTCGGCTGAAACGTTCAATACTATAGTTGATCAATGAATTGGTCTCTTCGACTCCTGACATGTTCTGCCCACACGTTTCTATTAGTTTACTCGCAGGCAGGCAGGTCAAGATTGGTCGTCATTATCTTCACCTCGGACCAATTTTAATAGAATGAAGACGTACAGTGATAAAAATAAATACTCGAAGAAGAACGAAGGGAAACAAATATCGGACGCGACTCTTGGTTAAACTGGTAGGGTTGGCTTGTGTATATAAGGAAGTTAGTTTAGTTAATTTTGGTAAGTCTAGCTCAAGGCTGATGTCGGAGTTACGCTTAGGCAGTTAGTCACGTGCTGACTTAGGCGATCTCCCGTCAAAGTCTCCGTCCGTTCTATGATTTATCTCCTTATTCGTTTCGCACATTCATTTTTATTAGTGTCTGACAAAAAAACTAGCGTGGAGATATGAGGTAGTTAAGGAATTGGCATTTTCCCTACCTATTGTCTTCACAAAAAAAAAAATTATTTTCCAAACTTGGTAGTCTTCCCTTTCTCGGGTAATGTTTGCAGGCAACCCTTCTCCCAGAACATCTTTCTTCTTGCTCAGTGGGCCGCCTATGCCTTACCTTGGCGGATGCAGGTAAGTCTTCCTATCTTGTCTTTACTGAAAAAAAAATTCGTTCACACGCAACTTTCTTTTTCTCTTTTCTGGTCTGAAATATGAGTGCGTTGTATTGGCTTTCGCAGGGTGGTTATCAATCAGTGGTTGTTAAAATCTCGCAATTTGTTTTCACTAAAACGAATTTATCACCTGAGTATTTTCCACTTAGTGTGGCTTCAGATACTGACCACCTGGTTTTTTCGTTAAATAACCTTTTCACCTCTTAACTGGTACTTAGGGGTTTACGGTTTTATCAACCAACTGTCAACATCCAAATTAGACTTTGTCACCTGGCAGACATCTGGTTTGTTTTCATAATTTTCAATCTTTGGGAACGAATTATGTAGTTCTGTATATCTTTCGAAATAAAAAAATAATATTAATTACCAGCAACTAAATAGTGTCACACAAATGGTAGTTCGGAAAACTACATATTGATATAGTTGGATAATTACTAGAAATAAATGGTCATTCCTGTCTATTGACTATTATCAATTGATGTACATGATGTCGTTGTATATCTGAAGAATGTATTTTAAAACTTAATAGCTTAATTGCCACGTGTTTGCTCTTTAACAGTGCCTAATTATTTTACTTTTTTGCAATAATTATGTTGTCGAGTAGTGAATAATATATATATATATATATATATATATATATATATATATATATATATATATATATACAAACTTATTTATAAATGGAACTTTGTCTGTGTGTATGTGTGTGTGTCCGTTACCTATAGACTCCGAAACGGCTGAACCGATTTTCTTGAAAATTTACACGGTTATACTATAAGCGTCTGCGAGTGTTCTTAGCTAAGTTTTGTGTCGAGGTACTGCCGATAAATATCGAAAATCGAAAATCGAAAAAATCGGGTTATGGAAGGAATAGTCCGATTTTAATCAAATTTGAGACACTCATAGACAAAGACATAAGAAATGATATTCAGAAGTTTCAAGGTTGCAGTTCTTACAATAGTGCAGAAAATCGATAATATATATATATATATATATATATATATATATATATATATATATATATATAAAAGGCAAAATGTTTGTGTGTGTGTGTCTGTTTATCTGCCTATATGTCTGTATTTTTTTCAGCCCTTTTATTTTAGTTTTTGCTTCGGGTTTGGCTCTAAGTAGGTATAATTGCAGTTCTTAGTCTCAGCCATGATACCATTTACTCAGAGGACTTATTTAGCCTTCAAAATTCAGTTTGAGACGAAAAAAACTTATTTGATATCGATGCCAGGAAATCAAAGTTTGACTTTCATCCATTCATTTTTCTCTCAGTCTACGGTTTCGCTTTAACGGGAAACAACTATTGCTTTTTAGTCTTTCGTGCCAACGTCCAAAGAGTCTGAGCTCCAGGACCATGGATTAGTTTTAAAGCTTTCATTGCACCCGAGCAACGCCGGGCTATACTGCTATATATATACAACTGTGTACTGGTCTAATTTTATGACCAAAAACTAAATAATTAAACAATATATATATATATATATATATATATATATATATATATATATATATATATATATATATATCCTCTCTATCATACCAAAGACCGTTATATATTACAGTATATATTTGTGTACATACACTAACGCCATATTTATTAGTCTACCCCAGTTATTCTTTAAAGAAATGATGTATTTGGTATAATTTTTAGTATTTCTTGCCAAATGAAAATAGAATGGTTCTTTCGTTATTATTATTTTGCAAAATTTTACAAGGCAAGGAAGCAAAGATGAACTCATCCGAATCACTCTAAATTTTCTTCATTCTTTTATTGATGAAACTGTGATATAAGTAATTATTAAATATTTATAAATTCATTTGATGCACATGCTATTGTGCAGTATTAACAAAATGACCATTCTATTTTCATTTACAAGTATTCTTCTTCTTCTTCTTCTTCTTCTTCTTCTTCTTCTTCTTCTTCTTCTTCTTCTTCTTCTATGTGTCCTGTCCCTTTAGGACGTAGACAATCATGGCTTTCCACGTTTCCCTATTTCTGGTGGCCCTCTCCTGTTACACCATGCAACCCTCGTTCCGTCATCCACCTGATTAGGTCCTTCAAATATGTTATCCGTTGCTTTCCCCTGTCTCTTTTTCCCTCTATCTGGCCTGTTAGTATCAGGTTCTCCAAGCCCTCCTTCCTCATTGCATGTCCCAGGAACTTCAGCTGTCTCTTCCTGATCAGTATTAATTTCTTTTTTGTTTCCATTATTTCCAAGACCTCATTATTGCTCACGTGCTCAATGCATGATATTCGCAGCATCCTTCTGTAGAACCACATTTCAGTTGCTTCAAGTTTTTCCTCCATCTTTGATGATATTGTCCAGCATTCACTGGCATATTGAAGGACGGACAGCACGTAGCAATCCAGTACTCTCTTCCTTGTTTCTAGCGAAATTGTCCTGTTTCTTAATACCTTACTCAACTTTGAAATGCTTCCTTCGCCATGCCAATTCGCCTTCGGATCTCTGTGTCGCACTTTCTGTCTTCTGTTATAACACTTCCCACGTATTTAAATTTTTGTAACTGCTTGATTCTAGTATCCCCGACCTGTATTTGGCATATTGGGCTGCCCTTTTAACCGATGACCATGCATTCGGTTTTCTTGCTGTTTATTTCTTGTCCTTTCTTGTTACTTTATTCAGCTACCTTCTGTAGGAGGTCTTGTAGTTTCCTTTCTGTGTCTGCTATCAGCACTGTATCATCTGCGTATCTTAGGTTGTTTAAATTGTGGCCTCTGATTACGAATCCAAGCATAACTTCTAGGGTCCTCAAAATATTTTCGCTGTACAAGTTGAACAAATCCGGTGAAAAGACACATTCTCGTCTTACTCCCCTTTCTATCTTTGTATATCTACTCAATTCATTACCTGTCCGTATGCAAGCAGTTTGCTGCCAGTAAAGATTCTTGATTACTCTCTTTCCCAAATATGTCCAGGCTGCCGAGCATCTCCATCAATTCTTTGAGGCATATTTTGTCAAACGCCTTCGTATAATCAATAAAGCACAGGTATAAGTCCTTCTTCATTTGTATTTCCCTTTCAGAGAGCATCCTAATCATACATATGGCATTCTTTGTTCCTGTGTCTTTAACGAAACCACACTGTTCTTGTCCTATCTCTTGCCTGATTCTGCCTCTCGCAAAAATACTAAAAATAGTATGAAACATATTTTTATTAAGACACTGGGGTGACATAATAATTATGGCCGGTAGTGTATATATATATATATATATATGAGAGAGAGAGAGAGAGACCAAATCTACAGGGTGCGATTGGTAAAATGTCGCTATTTGCCTTGTAAAGTAATAATAGCAAAAGAACCGTTCTATTTTCATTTAGAATTATTCACTTGGCAATAAATATTAAAAATAGTATGAAATAGATCTTTTTTTTTAAAACACTGGTGTGGCCTAATAATTATGGCCGATAGTGTGTGTGTATATATATATTTATAAACCAGGGCACTTATATTATAAAAAAAACTGCTTGCCAAAATACACTTTATCAGTAAAACCACTGAAAGAACAACAACCTTGCAGCTAAACTATCACAATTAAACGGTGTGTGTGTGTGTGTGTGTGTGTGTGTGTGTGTGTGTGTGTGTGTGTGTGTGTGTTCTCTTGTCATATTCGGGGATAACCTGTGAGGAATCAGCTAATAATCTTCTCAAATATTTTGCCGTCATTTTTGTTGGCAGGGATCAATCAGTCAGTCAAGTGCCATACGTGATACACACTTTGGGCGATCATGTCCCTTTCGAGACATGAGTAACTGGGCAGGAGATTTTTTTTCGTAGTAGGTTGCCATTACTTTCTGCAGTAGACTGGTTACCGACCAATGTTAAAGAACCCAATCTGTCTTGTTATTTAATCCATAACTTGAGGGAAGAGACGGATTAATATCTTCCCCAAGGGTATTTGCGCGTAAGTGAATGCAAGGCGTTCAACTGGAATTCGAACTCGGCTCCCCGATTTCTACTTCCGAGACGATATCCACTGCACCACAACGCACACCCAGAGGGATACACTCGGTATAAAAATAAATTATTAAAAGAATCAATTATTATTGTAATAAAGGAAATCGAAAAATGCAAAATAAAATGAAGCAGTTTTTGTTTTTAATTATTTTTAATAAAGTAAATCGTAATGTCATTTATTTTTCAAGAAATTATATTTGACATTCTAAAATACTTTTTGTAAAAAATAAATTAATCATTTACAATTTACTATAGGTCCCACCCTTTTACGACGAAACCAATAAATTGTAAACGTAAATTCTACTCCATCAGCTTCTTTTCTCGCACTTCCCACCTGTGGAATTCCCTTCAGTTTACTTGCTTCCCCGACAGCTACAATCTCCAAGAATTTAAATGTAAAGTCAATTGTCATCTCCTATCACACTGACTTGCATCCTCTCTCTCATGCTCCTTTCTTCGTACACTCCACTCTCATCAGTATTCTCATCCTTCTCTTACCCACTTCCTGACACCCCCTGTAGCCTGTCACTCTTTCTCATAACTTTCCTTCTATGTGACCCCCAGCAAAACAGTGGCAGTAAAATGCCTTGCTTGGGTCATCTCCTATCTCACTAACCTGCATCCTCTCTTTCATGCTCCTTTCTCCATCCACTCCACTCTCATCAGTATTCTCATCCTTCTCTTACCCACTTCCTGACACCCCCTGTAACCTGTCACTCTTTCTCATAACTTTCCTCATATGCAACCCTCTGCAAAACAGTGGCAGTAAAATGCCTTGCTTAGGGCGATATGATTATTTAAAAAAAAATTTCTATGCTATTATAATGTGGTTATAAAGTGGGTGATCTATTTAATATTACAATAAATATATAAACTGATCCCTCACTTTATGGCCGCAATCATCCTTTTCTTATCCACTTCATGACACTCCTTATAACCTGTCACTCTTTCTCATAACTTTCCTCCTATGTAACCCCCTGCAAAACAGTGGCAGTAAAATGCCTTGCTTAGGGCGATATGATTATTAAAAAAAAAAGATTTCTATGCTATTATAATGTGGTTATAAAGTGGGTGATCTATTTTATATTACAATCAATATATAAATTGATCCCTCACTTTATGATCACGGTCATCCTTCTCTTACCCACTTCCTGACACCCCCTATAATATGTCACTCTTTCTCATAACTTTCCTCCTTTGTAACCCCCTGCTATATGATTATAAAAGAAAATAAGTAAGAACAAAAAACTAGTAGATATTTAACAACACCTTTTCAAATGCTTTATTTGACGAAAAGTATTCATTAATTAAATGTTTTAATCTTTGATAAATTCATTTTTATTCGGTTATTTAAAAAAAGTTATGTTTTGCGTCACGACACTCCTTGTATAATGCGCACTCGTCAGGGGAAGATCTCTTGGCCTCCGTCTCGCCCGTATGCAAGCATTCCAAGGACAGGAAAGATCGGCGGGTGTCCTCCTTCTAGAGTTCGCCTTCTTCCCCTTCTTCTTGTGTACACATCCGACCCAGGAAGTTCAAGTGGAGAGAACGTGTTGGCGGGTCTCAACGCTTGGCGACCAGAGAACACCTTCAGCGGGATGGAGGCAGCAGACCTAGCGATTTACCAGTGACTTGTCTCTCCAAAGGAAGCTGGAGTAGTCCCAAACGAATTGACTTCGCCCATAGACGGCAGTGGAAGAACGGAGAGCCAGTAAAAGATGAGAGGGGGCAGATGTACGAGCCGCACACTTCCAATCTCCGTTTCAAGGAAAGACTACTTCGTGTCCACAGTCGCACTGCTTCCTCGACCCGCTTCCAAACAATTCAACTCCAGCTGGAGGCCGGGACCGAACCAGACACCTAGTATCTTGATCGGCCCGTCTGTCTAGGCGAAGGGCCCGGGTAAAGAAGCTCCCTTACTCGACCCGCTTCCAAACAATTCAACTTCAGATGGAGGCCATGACAGAACCAGACACCGAGTATCTTGACCAGCCTGTCTATCCAGGCGAAGGGCCCGGGGAAAGAAGCTCCCTTCTACTCGCCCAATCGCAAACCGACAGACTTGTCACTGTTGAACTTCGCTCATACCTGCAAATTTCTTTGCCGGCTTCGTGTATCTCAGTGGCATTCTTTACGAACATGGACACATCGTCAGCATAGGCGGAATGCTTGGTGCGTTCGGGGTCACCAAGCAAGGTAATCCCACGAAGCACCAGATTCGCTTTTAACCTGTGTAGAAAGAGCTCCAGCGCAAGAACGTCCAGCATAGGCAAAAGCGGACGACCCTGACGAATAGGACGAGACAAAGTAAAAGGTTGCAGCTTCACCGTCGAATTTTTCTATGATCTGGTGAACCATGTGAAAGTTGTCCTGAACAGTCCTACTCTTCACAGAGCACAAGTCTGTTCGGGTCCAATCAGACTAGGCAGGACAAACTGCAAACGACTGACCAAGACCTTCGCCAAAATCTTCAAGTCTGCGTTTAGCATAGTCAGTCAGTCAGTTAACTGCCATACGTGAAACACACTTGGGCGATCATGTCTCGAAAGAGACATGACTGACTTGGCAGAAGATTATCCCGCAGTAGGTTGCCATTAATTTCTGCGGTAGAACCCAATCTGTCCTGTTATGTAACCCATAACTGGAAGGAAGAGACAGATTAATACCTTTCCCAAGGGTATTTGCGCGTAAGTGAATGCAATGAATTCAACTGGAATTTATGGACGATAAATACTTAACCCATCCCCTCTGCTTTTGTCCTTGTGTAGCAACTTGATGACTCCCCTGGTGAAGCGTTGGGGTATATTCCCATTCCTCAACCAGTAGTTGAACATCAGTCTCAGAAGTGGGACGAAAACGGGCGACAGTATATCTCGTAAGGAAAATGCTCAAGACCCGACGTTTTGTACCGGCCAGCCTGCTTCAACACGTTCAAGATCTCCTCGGTGAGGGCCCCTTCAAACCCAACCGCTTTGATCGCCTCAAGGCGGAGGAAGTCAGCTAAATAGGCATCGAAGACTGGCCTCAATCATGTTCCTCGGTGAACAGCTCGCGGAAGTAAGATTAAAAGGACTCACAGGTGCCTTCGTTTGTGGTCACTCAACGTTCGTCCGGTGTTGTGATGCTAGGGAAGTATCGGTCAGATGCGCTGCGCAACTTCTCTTGCCAAAGTTTATCGGTCATGTTCGTCGCCTCGAAAGACATTCTCTTTAATCTAGCCTTAACTACCAGAACTCGGTCCTTCTTGATAAGCGAAGAGGCTAATCTGGCTACAGCCACACTATCACCTGATTGTTTAGCCACCTCTAAACTAGATTCGGCTTCCGTTTGTGCTGCTAATTTATCTCGGTTGAGTCGTCGACTAAAATCAGCTGAAAACAACCTGATGACCGACTTAAGTGGCTCCACACCACTTGTTCCTCACCACAGACTCCGTCAGTTCTCTCCGAATGTTTAATAACAACTTCTCACGAAAATCCTTCAAATCCAACAAGGATGTGTTACATTTCCAATAACCAGTCATCCTAGACTTCTCTAAGTGTACCCGTATCCGGACGAGACTATGGTCCGTGTAAACTACCGAAAAGAAACTTGGACACCCTAGGTCGACTCTCCTAACTAGCATCCGGTCGATGTAGCTCGTACGAACTACCGTGTCCGGGCCAGCCACTATTTGTTCAAGTCCATGCTGCCTGCTCTGGGTGTTCATTTCTAAACTCATCGACCAGATCGGATCTGTCGATAAAGTCGCAAAATGCTTTCACGTCAGGGTTATAATTACCCAGTGTAGTCCCACTACAATCTCGGTTGGGATCAAGGACGGCGTTCCAATCACCGTGAAGTATTCAAAAATGGCTCAACCCACCGAAAAAAAAAAAGATTCGCCCTCCGCCTGGTCGTTAGACGTAAAAACCCCAATGAAGCGATGAGACTTACCTTTTATAATGGCGTCTAGAACACAAATGCTGCCTTCTGAATCCGTGAATACAAGGGCATACATCACTGTCAAGGACCTGCTGGTCAGCCAAGAAACACCTCTGGAGCAGCTATCGAAATATGCTGATGACGCCATCTTGTGATATGCCGTCAACGTCCATGTTAATTTTAGGGCCCTATAGAAGGAAGGGTGAATAAAAATAGGGTTCCTGCCACCACAAAAATGTTTCAGTTTATGCAGTTCTTGATTGTCTGTGATTACAAGTGGTGTCTCTTTTGTGGAACTCTTCTTTGCTTCCTGTACTATCTCCCAGACTAGTGTTGTTCCTACTCCTAGGCGGACTACTGTGAGGTACATCTTTGCCTTTGAGCAGTTGATGTGGTCTTCGATATCCTTAAAGACTATTTCTTCAAGGCGAGGAGGGTTCTTAAATTGTTGTACCTCCTGCCATAATCCTTGGCTCTGTCCTCTGCTGTGGTAGCTATCCGGCAGATGTCATTCCCTGTGTTATGGGGAAATTTGGCTTTTCTCCTATTCTATTCCGCAGAACTCCTCTGTCTTTTGCCGTTTGTGGTGCCATCCTTTTTGGCAGGGAACGGATCTAGGGTTTTTTTCTCCTTGCGTAGGAGTAGATTCCTTCTTTCGAGGGGAAGATGAGTGGGCCCTTCTGCGGCAGGGCGATGGTTTCCCCATTTTCATTGGAGAAGATGAAACAGAAGAAGTGGGGCGTGCAGTCTGGGGAGACGCCGGTTTTATTTTACTTTTCTCTCCCAAGACAGCTGGATGTTCTGAATCTTTTTGTAAGACGGGTTGTTTTCCGTCCATGGTCCTTTATTCGGAGCATCCTCTTTACAGCTGCGTGGGGCTGGGCTGTCTTCCTTAGGGGTCATCTTCTCGAGAAACACAAGCACGTTTACCAAAGTCTTGTGTCGCCCCTGGCCTACCACCTGCCAATCTTTTTCCCCTTTCTTTAGCAAGGGGGCTCCCTGGACAGAGGGCCTCGGCGCATCAGAGGTAGGCTGTTTCCCATCGCTGGTCTTTTTGGTCGCAGAAGTCTGGGTTGGGTTTTGGTCAGTGGAGAGCAGTAGGCTGGAGGTCTTTCTCTCAGGGCACGATGGGGCCAAGTGTCCAGTCTTGCCACACTTCCAGCTTGCGTGCTTTCTGCTGGAGAAAATGACTGGCAATGACCTCCCACTGATGTCGAAACAGATGAAGATGGAACTGAAGGACTGCCTAGACAGCATGATGTTAAAGCTCCACTCCCTGAGCTTGCAATCTGATGAGACGCTGAGAATTTAGCCGAACTGCTTGAAGTACGCGGCCAAAGTTTTGCCCTTGACATGTGCAGGCACTTCATAAATTGCAACAGTGGCCTTCTTTATACCCTGGTACTCAGTCCAAAGAATCAGGTTCTTGGTGATGAGATCACTGTTTACCATTGCCATGTAGTCCTCAGGCATCAGCACATCCCAAATGAACGCTCCAACACCTCGGACGATCTCCTAAGGCATAAACCGCAGGGACGTCAAGGCCTTGAAAATGTTCTGTTTGTTGGAGCAGCATATCTTTCTCGATCGCTTATCCTTTACAGAAATAGACACAGTTCTGAACGCAAACTTCTCTGCTTCCTGGGGATCCACAAGTAAACCACCTTCCTTAATAGGGCTTACAGCCATATCACGTTGAATACACCAGTTCTCGCTCAATCACCGAAGTTAAGCAACGTTAAGCCTGGTCAATACTTAGATGGGTGACCACTTGGGAATACCAGGCTGCTGGGTTCTGATCAATTCCACTTTCTTTATATCTTAGCAAAAGACCTTTTCACATCGACTTGTTAACTTCTCTCAGTTTTGTAAATTGATTCCTTTCATTGGTTAGAAAATTAATTTGCACCATATTGCAAAATTTTGCTTTGTCTTTTTCTTTCACTACAGGGTCATTCCTTTTTTTTCTATTGATCAAAATTAGATTTCACACAGGATTGTGAAATTTGTAAAAAGTGAAGAGAAGTGAGTTACTTATAATTCTGTATTCACCACAAATCTATCATTACCTCATTTTTAACGAAGACCAATAAACAAAACTTCTGCTCCTGTGCAAAAATGATGAAGTTTCACAGTTTCTAGAAAAAGACAAAATCCTCTTTTTTGAAAATTTGTATCAGAATATTGATCAACATGATTTTGTCTTCAAAGTTACATGTTATAAATCAAACAACCAGCTGTTCATACAATCTGTTGATTTATTTCACTGGAAATATTCCAATGTTTTCAATTAAAATCTTTGAAAACTTGAGATTTGAATATTACAATGCTGGTATGCAACCTGTTTTTTCTCTTTCAAAAAGTGAATAGCTGTGTTTCGGCACTGGTCAAAAAATCAATGTGACACTCCGTTATCTTAGTAACTTAAAAATTGATAAGAAAAAAATTAAAAGAGCATATTAATGTTATATCACCACAAATAACTGGGACAAAACATTATGATTCTGATATTCTGATCAGGGCATTAGAATACTTTGTTACATCTTGGTCACTATATCACAGACTTCTGAATGTTTTTTAATTACCCAGTGTGAGAACATTAACAGCTATATCACAGACTTCTGAATGTTTTTTAATTACCCAGTGTGAGAACATTAACAGCTATATCACAGACTTCTGAATGTTTTTTAATTACCCAGTGTGAGAACATTAACAGCTATATCACAGACTTCTGAATGTTTTTTAATTACCCAGTGTGAGAACATTAACAGCTATATCACAGACTTCTGAATGTTTTTTAATTACCCAGTGTGAGAACATTAACAGCTATATCACAGACTTCTGAATGTTTTTTAATTACCCAGTGTGAGAACATTAACAGCTTTCATATCAGAAGTTTCAAAATTAGACGACCTTAAATTTTCTTGGTGATATTTTAGTGAAATATCTGAAAATCAGAAAAAAGTGCATTCTTTTTGTTGATGAAGTGTATGCCAAGGTTGCTCTTTCATGGGAGAAACATATTTGGTTTGGTTGAAAATTTAGGAAAAAATGTACTGGGCATCATGGTAAAATTTTTAAATGGAGGACCAAAAGTTTTATTTAAAATGATCCCAGTTACACAATTAGAGGCAAATGTTTTTAATGAAAAAATGTTATATATTATTGATGCAATCAATTGGTCAAGTAATTGCAATTGTATATAAAAATAACAGAACCCATCAATCTTTTTTCCAAAAGATTGATGGTTTTAATAAGCTTTGGAGAACTAAAAATGGCTTAAACTTTTAAATTATGTCCACCTTTTTATAAATATTTAGAATAATTAGATTACTGAATTTACTTTTGAATTAATGTTTTATTCTGAAGGCAAAAAATAACAGCTAATTGGGAAATGATAAAAGTTTTTTGAATATGGAAAAACTCAGTTCGTTAAGCAATCAAAACTAACTAATGTAGCAGTTTACCCAAAACCAGTTAAGTGAAAAAATGTTTTCCATTGTTTAAAAGTGTTTTGCGACCAAACTGTAGCAGCCATGAAAATGAACTCATTGTTAAATGAATAGGATCCTACAGAAACAGTTAATTTTATTGATAAAATGAAAGTTTTGGAAAATTGTGTGTCAAAGAAATATATTGTGACACTATAAAAAATGATCCATTGAAAAAGGTAATATCAGTGTTAGATGATTAATGTCTGTTAATTTTTTCTAATTCTGAAACAATGATAAAGAATTGAAGGAAATTATTGGGAATTTCCCAATTTTAATTGGTAACAATATTGTGATGCCGACAAGAAAAAAGGAACATAAACACAGATGAAAATGTTATAAACTTGTATTTACAGGAAAAGAGAGAAAAGAAGAAAGGATAGTCTCTTGCAAACAGTCAGGTTTGTGGAACTTATCTGAAAGATGCGTTCTTTTAACAGTCTATATTCCCTGTGTCGTTATGGCTGGGTTGAAGAAATAGAGCCATGACTTCTGTGATTCAGTTGCTGTCAAATCCCTTCACGTATCCTGGATCTAGATGACGGAGAGCAGACAGGGACATCTTGTCTGTAAGATCCCAACAAGCAAAAGAGAAAGGGAGTTTGTAAAACCCACTCATGTGGGGAGTTTGTTGAAAATGTAAAAAGGTAGCCCGTGATTGGTTGACTTTCATCCAATCACGGGGCACCCAGTTGGCGACTCTGTAATAATTTCAATAAAATCAAGAAAAAAGAATGAAATCATTAACAAGAGATACTAGTTTAACCATTGGACATATATGCAATGGCTTAATTGACATTTGTAATCACTTGCTAAGTAGTGGGTTTCCTTTTGTTTTGCTTGGTGAATTTACCATAGACTATTTAGAAAATGAATCTGGAAAATTAAGACTAGATGCACATATTTTATATCAGTTCAAAATATTATTGAAAAATTTCAATCATGAAAAAACTAAAACTACTTCTTGAATGTTGATGTCAAAAAATACAACTTATAACCACAATTGCTGAAAATGTGGATATTTGCTGGATGAAATGAGATGCTAAACATTTGATACTTTAACCAGAGCTTGAAACTAGGATCTCTTCTTCTTCTTTTATGTGCCCTGTCCTTTCAGGACGTAGGCGATCATGGCTTTCCACATCTTCCTATCCCTGGTAGCTCTTAGCATGTTTTCTCCTGTTGCATCATGCAACCTCGTTCCGTCATCCACCTGATCAGGTCCTTCAAATATGTTATACACTGCTTTCCTCTGTCTCTTTTTCCCTCTATCTGGCCTGTTAGTAATAGGTTCTCCAAGCCCTCCTTCCTCATTGCATGTCCCAGGAGCTTCAGCTGTCTGTTTCTGATGCTTAGTATTAATTTCCTTTTTGTTTCCATCATTTCCAAAACCTTATCATTGTTCACATGTTTGATCCATGATATCCGCAGTATCCTTCTGTAGAACCACATTTCAGTTGCTTCAAGTTTTTCTTTCATCTTTGAAGATATTGTCCAACATTCACTGCCATATCAAAAAACCGATATCACATAGCAATCCAGTACTCTCTTCTTTGTTTCTAGTGAAATTTTCCTGTTTCTTAATACTTTACTCAACTTCTGGAATGCCTCTTTTTGCCATGCCAATTCGCCTTCAGATCTCAGTGTCGCACTTTCCGTCAAGGATATTAAAATACCACTTTTGTATATACCAGGCTTTGTTACAATAAAATTTCATCCCACACAAGAAGAAATGTTTAATATTAGTTTTTATTTTCAAGAATATGAATATTTTTGATAGAAAGAAATTGTGGTAATTTAAAAATTACCATAGGGATACCAGATATTTTTTATTTTCAAATTTTCCTTTTTTACATATATTTAATTGGTTAGCTCTCCAAATTGTCCTGTTAATTGATTGAATTTTTTAAAACTCTGTATTGGTAATATCTGTTATTGTATCATAGCAAAATAAATATTTCTTCATTTTTTATGAAACAATTTATACATGTAACAAAATTACAAGAAATTTTGTAACGATTATCAAAATTATTGTTTCTGTGAAATTCAAATTTTTTGTTTTGTATTTTCAGACTTTATTAATACACAGTTTTGTAAAATGCTAAAATTGCTTTCTGATTGTATTATACAATTATATTTTGTGTAATCAATTAACATAAACAAATTAACTCACAATTTATGTAATTTTATCTAAAAATGTCTAATTTATGGCCAATAAAGTTATTTTTGAACATTTATGGTATTTTTATGGTATTTTAGTTATTTCTTTATACATTTGCATTTATGAAAATAAGTCAATATTGAAAGACACTTTCTAATATTATATATAGTTGCTAATTTTAACTGGACATTAATAACAAGTTCCTAGCTAAAACTGTTCTCAGTAATTGTTATTTATTTACTAATTTAGGTCTCCCCATGACCACCTCCAGTTATGGACCCCTGTCACATGGTTGCCAGGCCTGGTATAAGGATTGCCTTGGTTTAAACATAAAAAAATGTGTCTTTTTGCTTACCACTTTGTGTACTTTTTTTCTCACACATTGTTTTATAAAATAAATTACCTGTCTACAAACGAATTGTTGCTGATAATTGATTTTTCTAAATATTTATTTGAGAAAAGAGGATTAGCTGAATTGTGTCGTCAATGATGATGAAGATAAACCTTTCAATGTTATTCATCTTTATTTTCATGGATTTGTGATCCACCTGGTTTTATAGCTGAGTTGGGAGTTTAGTAAAAACTACACGCATTACACAACTATTATTAAACTATGGTCAAAAACCAAGACTTTAATTAAATGTGGGAATACACACAAGAAGACAATTGATAGCAAGAGGTCTGAAAGGGACTGACAAAACACAAATAGCATAGTTTGGCACAAGGCTATAATAGTCAGGATCTCTAGTATGTTTGGAACTTATAATGAGAATGGGATATTAGAGTAACTTCCTAAATATTGCTCAATATCAGAGATCCATTGTAAAATATGCACACATAGACATTGTTACTTTTTATGTTTGCTCTGAGTATATCAATAGACACTATATACCTTGGTGTGGTGTAATGGTTAGCAAGCTTGTCTTGCTAGGACTTATTACAACTGAGTAGTGAGTTCAATCCTCACTGAGTACTCTGTGCTTTCGGCCTTGTGCCACATCTAAGCAGCGCTTAGAAAATCAACTATATCTCTGATATTGAACACCCTCCCACTATAAATATAGCACATTTTTACAGTGTGTGTGTGTGTCTGTCTGTGAGTCTTTAAAGACTATATAAAGTCAGTCAGTTAAGTGCCATACGTGATACATGCTTTGGGCAATTATGTCTCTTTCGAGACATGACTGACTGCGCAGAAGATTATCCCACAGTAGGTTGGCATTGCTTTCTGCGGTAGACTGGTTGCCAGCCAAGACTATAGAATCCAATCTGTCCTATTATTTAACCCATAACTGGAGGGAAGAGATGGATTAATACCTCTCCCAAAGTGAATGTAAGGAATTCAACTGGAATTCTAACTCTGCTTCCCGATTTGTTGTTCCAAGTCGATATACACGATACCACAATGCACATCCCATAAAGTGTTTATATAAAGTGTCACATCACTTTCTGTTATTGTTATACTAGCAGTATAGTCCGGCGTTGCTCGGGTGTAATGAAAGCTTTAAAACTAATCCATGGTCCTGGAGCTCAGACTTTTTGGACGTTGGCATGAAAGACTAAAAAGCAATAGTTGTTTCCAGTTAAAGCGAAACCGTAGACTGAAAGAAAAATGAATGGATGTAAGTCAAATTTTGATTTCCTGGTATCGATATCAAATAAGTTTTTTCATCGCAAACTGAATTTTGAAGCCCAAATAAGTCCTCTGAGTAAATGGTATCATGGCTGAGACTAAGAACTACAATTATACCTACTTAGAGCCAAACCCAAAGCAAAAACTAAAACAAAAGGGCTGAAAAAAATAGACATATAGGCAGATAAACAGACACACACACAAACATCTTGCCTTTTATATATATATATTATCGATTTTCTGCACTATTGTAAGAACTACAACCTTGAAACTTCTGAATATCATTTTTATGTCTTTGTCTATGAGTGTATCAAATTTGATTAAAATCGGACCACTCCTTCTATAACCCGATTTTTTTCGAATATCGATTTTCGATATTTATTGGGGGTACCTCGACACAAAACCTAGCTAAGAACACTCGCAGACGCTTATAGTACAATTGTGTAAATTTTCAAGAAAATCGGTTCAGCCGTTTCGGAGTCTATAGGTAACACACACACACACACACACACACACACATACACACACACACACACACACACACAGAGACAAAGTTCCATTTACAAATAACTTTAGGTATCCCCTTTCTACTCCCATCATATTTAATCTTGATTGCTGGTATAAGAATATATATATATATATATATATATATATATATATATATATAATGTATACTTTGAGTAATATGTGATTTTCTAAAAGTAGTTTAGATGTGGTAAATGAGTTTCTAGCTTAAATGCAACACATGACTGAAAATATGGAGCACCCAGTGAGGACCGAACTCAGTACTCAGTTGTAATTGATGTAGCAAAAGAAACGTTTTAAATCATTACCCTACACTGAAGTGCCCTGTTTTAGGTGGTGTCCATTTTTTTAGTTGGTTTCAGAAATCTAACAAGTTTTACAAGGAATATGCCTTTATAAAAGATGAAAAATCTTCTTTGAAATGTATTTAAGCAAATTTACATCAGCTATTTTCTCTTTTGATTTCATTTCATTAATCCCCACCCACAAAACTAGTCTCCCACCCACAAAATCGAATTCCTGCTTATGTTAATCCCTGCAAGGATTATCCCAAATATAGGCAGATTATCTATTTTTGTCTTTTAGGGAATTATGAGATAACTTGTTTTTAAAATAACTTTTGATTTTGAATGCAACCCAAAATATCTGGGTATCCTGTTTAAAGACACATCTCGCCTGAACTTCTTACCTCTAGCAGCAACAATTTCTCAAGACCAATACCGACAATCAAGATTACTATTTAAGTTATTTGTAAATTAAATGTTGAACTTTTATGTTTGTTATAAAGCCGACAGACTGATTTTCTAATTATTGCCTCAAATCCATATTTTGAGGCAATAGCATTCTGAAACTAAGAATTAAATTTACCAATTTATGGATGCTTGTCTTGTGTTTTTCAGGATTTTTTTTATTAACTAGTCCCAATTTATATTCTTGTGTTCTTATATTCTTGTGTTCTCCTATACTTATATTCTAATATTCTAATATTCTTATATTACTAGTCCCTATTTATCTTCTTATGTTTTGCTATATTTATATTCAAATATTCTATATTAACTAGTCCCAATTTATTGTCTTATGTTATTCTATTCTTCTATTCTAATATTCTTATATTAACTAGTCCCAAGGGATTTTTATTCTTATGTGCTTATATTCTTATATTCTAATATTCTTATATTATCTAATCCCAGTCTATTAAAATATGTTTCAAAATGGTGGGGAAATGCAATGGTCATTATATGATTTTCTATGGATTAAGAAAATCTTTTAAGTCTTAAAGATTGAGCGTCGTAATCAGTTTCTGTTAATGTTTTGAGTGAAAGTCTTTCGTATAATTTCTGCTGACAAAATTCATAATATTCATCTAACTAATTATTTTAGTAAGAATTCAAACTATCCTCATTGTTGTTGTTTTGATAATGCTATTTTGGTGAATAACCGCATAATGAATTTTGTCTTGCATGGGCATGCCGCCACACCCTACTGTATAAATACTGGTGTCCCTCCAGGCTCTATCCTAGACTCAAGGCTCTTCCTTATTTTCATAAATGATCTCCTAGATGAGATCAAGTGCCAAGTAGGCATCTACACAGATGACACCACAATTTACTCCTGCATCAGTAAGAAATCCAGTGTGGCAGGCAAACATAACCTCACTGCTGATCTTGAGAGGGGTCTACATTGTGATAGATTGTGGTAAGAAGCGGCTTGTAAATTTCAATATGTCTAAGACCAAGCTGCTGTCTATCAATCATCATGGGCAACCTCTCCTGCCTCCCATAAGCACGGAGCAAGCAAGTCTCCCTGAGAGCAATACTCTGCACCTCCTCGGCTTTACCCTCTCTTCTGATCTCAAGTGGAACCATTACATTGAGTCAATAGCTAAATCCACTGCTAGGAAGGTTGGATCACTGTGTTGGGCCAGGATGTTTTTTCTGCCTGAATCCATCCTGCAGATATACAAATCAACCATTTGTCCGTGCATGGATACTGCTTTCATATATGGTCAGACGCCCTCGCTGTTCATCTCAGTAAAAATTGAAAGGCTCCAAAGGAGAATCAGTAATGTGATAGGTACTGACTTGGTGGCTCGACTCCAGCCACTTCCCCACCAACGGGATGTGGCTTCGCTCAGTCAGTTCTATAAATACTTTCATGGCTTTTGCTCCAATGAACTTAAGTCACTGGTGCCCCTGCAACAGGTGTTTACTCATGCAACCTGACTGGCAACTGGGTCCCACCCATTCACAGATCAACCAAATGCAGATGACGATTCTACTCCTTCAGCTTCTTTTCTCGCACTGTGGAACTTGCTTCCATATTCTTGCTTTTCTGACGGCTACAACCTCCAGGAATTTAAATGCAATGTCAATACTCATCTCTTAACCACTTGACTCTAGTTCTTTCTATACCACCCTGTATATCTTATCCTTTCTTGCCACCTTTACAACTATCATCACACCTGTATTCCTATCCTTAACTGGTTCGTCTTTCTCTTTACTCTCCTCCTATCTAATCTTTTTACTCTTATGTAGCCCCCTGCACATCAGTGGTGTTACCGCCTTGCTTGGGGTGATACGATTAAAAAGAAAAATATATATATATATATTTTTGCCAAATTTCTTCACCTATACAATACATCCATTGATCTTTGAAGAATTTGTTTTGTTAACTTTCCATTTAATGAAATTATTTCATAGATCCAAACTTAAAATATTTATAATATTTTATGCATTCTAGAAAGACAAATTGTCAAGATACAATGTATACCTGAAGAGGTTTGGGCTCCTCAGTGTGGTGTAGTGGTTAGCAAACTTGCCTTACCAGATCAGTTACTACTGAATAGTGAGTTCAATCCCCACTGAGTTCCCCATACTTTCGGCCTTTAAGTTATGCTTAGAAAATCCTAAAAGACTTTGATGTGGTGTAATGGTTAGCAAACTTGTCTTGCTAAGTTAATTAGAACTGATTATTTGTTGATTGTTGTCGAGTCCTTAGCTGTCAGTGAAGTTGTGAATGAATTTTCAGCCCTTTAGTGTAGAGCACCAAAAATTCATTCACAACTCCACTGACAGTTAAGGGCTCGACAACAATCAACAAATAACAAAATAAATTAATTGGAGTAGATAGATCTATCTATCGCCCGGTTCATACTCCACCCACGTCTATTGAACAGATTAAGAGGCTCATCCCTTGTTCCCTGTTTAGGATGTGGTTTCCCTCTTTCTCTTTCCCAATCTTTTCACTATTACGTAGCCTCCTGCACATCAGTGGCGTTACCAACTTGTTCGGGGTGATACAATTAAAAAAAAAAAATTCAACAATGCTGCTCAAAAGGAATATGAATACGTTGAAGAATTACAACTGAATAGTGAGTTCGATCTTCACTGGGTGCCCCATACTACTGGCCTTGTGCCACATCTATGCTGCGATTAGAAAATCACCCCTCTCCTCTATATACACATGCCAAGAACTGAGAGTGTTCTAATTCATTAATGAATGAACGATAAATATATAAAAACACATGCAAATATCTTTCTGGTCCAGCAGTTGCTGGCCAGAGAGTAAAAGTCTTTAAAATTTTGTACCCAAACTGTCTTGCTAGTGCATTATGAGAATTCTACTTCCTTTTCATTACTATAACCTAACAAATCAGGGGACACAACTCCTGCTTCTTGAATCACCACAGACTTCAGTCAGTTAAGTGTTAGGCATAATGCATGCTTGAGCGATCATATCTCTTTCGATCCATGAATGACTAAGCAAAAGATTTTCCTGCAGTAGGTTGCTATTTGTTTCTGCGGTGTGCCTATAGGACCCAATCTCTCCTGCTATTGAACCCATAGCTGGAAAGAGAAGATTCTAACCTTTCCCAATGGTATTAGCATGAACTCGACTGGAATTTGCCTTAAAAAATATAAATAAAATTAAATAAAGATCAGTGATTAATAATGAAATTGAAATTAAAACCCATCATCTTTATAACTACTGATTTCTGTGTGAGTGGAAAAAATGCATAGGAAAAATGTCACAAGTTACATTTTGTTAGGTTAGAAATAAATACAAATTATGACAAGTGGCACGAACCCACTAACATAATCCAGTTGTCAAGATCTAACACTGAATATAAAAGGCTCCAAAAATACACCATTAATATCCTTCTAGACAGTGGCATAGTGGATATAGTTATTGATTATGGATGTATTAGTATCATCTAGTGGTCATGAGTTCAATCCTTGGACTTCATTCCAGCATGAAAGAATAATAATTGATTTCACAGGATATTTCACAATAATCAACAAGATAATCCATATCAGCTAATCTATGGACACCTGATGATGACCAGAGGGTACTTGGTCGAAATGTTGTGTCTATTATAACACATATATCAATCAAGATGAGAACAAAAGTTTGAAATAATTCCAAGATTACTGAAAAATTACTCATCTCAGAAATAAATACAAATTAGAAAAAGAAGTCATAATTTTGGTTTGGGGGGGAGGAAAATTGTCAAAGAAAAAAAATTATCTTCATATAAAATTGAAAATACTTTTAATAAAATAGGCCAACAAAGCAGCATGTTTAAAAAAGAGACAAGAGGAAAACTATATTTTGTTTCAGTCGACACATTTTGTTCATTTGTCTCTTTTTTTTTTTAAACACACACACAATGATTTGTATATATTAATTCAAAGAAAGAAATAGTTTTAAGCTTATCTGTATGAAGAAACATCTTTTTGGGAGGTCTTTTATGAAAAAAACATCTTTCTGGTCCAACTGCTGGTGGCAAGAGAGAGAAAGTCTTTGAATTTTTGTACTCAAACTGTCTTACTGGTGCATTATGGGAATTTTACTTCATTTATGACTATAACGTATTAAAACTCCTGCTTCTTATTTATGAATTACTATGCTTAGGATAGCATTTCTGATCATAATGTCTAATGTATGTGTAGGGTCCTTTTTTTTATCTTTTGAGTGAATTTTTGTTTCATGGGAGAAAAATTTCTGCTGACAAACAGAAATTACTTACCTATTATGCCTGGCAAAATTCATTGAGAGTGTGAGTCATTCGCGTGTTGGTCCTAAGAGGAAGAAAGAAAAATGAGAATTCAATTTGTTTTCTTTCTGTCTTGTATTGGCTGAGGAGGAAGTGACGTAGGGTGTTTCTAATTGGTTGCTTGCTATTTCATGATCAGCAGTGGCAGTTATAACTAGACATATCCATTGTTGTGCGCTTGGTGATGGTTTGTTTCACAATCACCTGCAGGAAGAGTATTGTTCTGATAGCAACGCTTGGGTGAACAAGTATCATGTTGAAAAACCCAAAGCTTGTCATGACCCCAAATCAAAACATCACTGATGAGGCGATCCTGTGCACTTGTAAGAGTATATTCATGACAGACATAATACATTTCTATTTTTTAAATTTTAGAATTAATTAAGACTGCCATGGATTTAAAAAACAAGATATTATTTCAAAATGCAACTAGATGTAGAATTGTTGGGCAAGAAGAATATAGTGTTTGAAATTGGGAAAAAAAAACTAGAATAGAGATGACAGAACAATAAAAGTTAAATTGAAAACAGTGGCAAGTTAAAAAGAAACCAAAGTTGGCTTGAAGAATGTCGCAGAAAGAAGTTTGTAGTTGTAAAATGAAAGAAAATAGATTTTTCAGCCAAAAACTATTAAAAAAAGTCAATGTTGGGAAAGTAAATAGATAAAAAAAACATGCAGAATATTAAGACGATTGGGTCAGAACACATCAGTTAGTCAGTTAAGTGCCATACATGATACACACTTGGGCGATCATGTCTCTTCCAGGACATGACTGACTGGGCAGAAGATTATCCCATAGTAGGTTGCCATTACTTTCTGAAGTAGACTGGTTGCCAGCCAAGGCTATAGAACCCAATTTGTCTTGCCATTTAACTCATAGCTGAAGGGAGATGAGATAAATTATATTACATTATTATATTAAGTAAAATTAGTGGGGGATCAGTTTATTACTTCATAACAATAGAAAATCGATTCTCCACTTTATGTCCAGTAGAAGTTTTAATTATGTTTCCAACTATTATATTCAGTCAGTTAAGTGCTATACGTGTACATGCTTGGGCGATCATGTCTTGAAAGAGACATGAATGAATGGGCAGAAGATTATCCTGTAGTAGGTTGCCATTGCTTTCTGCGGCAGACTGGTTGCCAGCCAAGGCTATAGAACCCAATTTGTCCTGCCATTTAACTCAAAGCTGGAGGGAGAAGAGGTAGAATATATTACATTATTATATTAAGTAAAATTAATGGGGGATCGGTTTTCCATTGTTATAAAGTAATAAACTGATCCCCCACTTTATGCCCAGTAGACGTTTTAATTATGTTTCCAACTATTATATTCAGTCAGTCAGTTAAGTGCTGACTGGGCAGAAGATTATCGTGTAGTAGGTTGCCATTGCTTTCTGTGGTAGACTGGTTGCTAGCCAAGGCTATAGAACCCAATCTACCCTGTTATTTAACCCATAACTGGAAGGAAGAGGTGGATTAATACCTTTCCCAAGTCTATTTGCACGTAAGTGAATGCAAAGAATTCAAATGGAATTTGAACTCGGCATCTCGATTTGTCGTTCTGAGTTGATATCCATTGCATCACAACACACATAAATAACCAAAATACAATCTTTAAATAAAAGTCACAAAGAGAAAGAGAAACATGTCAATCTGTTGTATTGCTGGGGTGGCAGGACAATACCCAGAAGATAAGTATTGTAATTTTTTTAGTGATTAGATTTTATTTGGTTTGGCTCATTGTAGTGAACGAAACAAATTCTAAATTTAAAAATTCAAATCAGACACATTGTTAGAAATAAACAAATTTTCTCAAATTTACACACTTTGCTTAACACACACAGAACTTGTGAAATTTCACACCTCGATGTGAAATGTTTGTCATCCAATGGAAAGTGCAGAATCATATATTTTTTTTTAATCATATCACCCCCAGCAAGGCGGTAACGCTACTGATGTGCAGGGGGGCTACGTAAGAGTGAGAAAATTAGAAAAGAGAAAGCCGGAAACCACATCCTAAACAGGGAACAAGGGATGAGCCTCTACACCTGTTCAATAGACGTGGGTGGAGTGTGAACCGGGCGATAGTTTAGTCTATCTACTCCAATTGAAAAAAAAGAAGAAAAAAGTGAAAAGATTGGAAAAGAGAAAGCCGGAAACCACATCCTAAACAGGGAACAAGGGATGAGCCTCTTCACCTGTTCAAAAGACGTGGGTGGAGTATGAACCGGGCGATACTTTAGTCTATCTACTCCAATTGAAAAAAAAAAAGAAGAAAAAAAGTGAAAAGATTGGAAAAGAGAAAGCCGGAAACCACATCCTAAACAGGGAACAACGGATGAGCCTCTACACCTGTTCAATTAGACGTGGGTGGAGTGTGAACCGGGCGATGGTTTAGTCTATCTACTCCAATTGAAAAAAAACAAGTGAGAAGATTGGAAAAGAGAAAGCCGGAGTGATTTACCAAATGAAATATAAGGCGAGCCAAGTTTGACCATCGTCAGAAAGAAATGAGATGAGCATAGTTAACACGTACCCTTGATAAACGTCAAGCAAGCATATTATTATTGCCTCTCTCTTTCTCTCTCACCACCTTCTTCTTCATCATTCACCTGTCTACTTGATAACCGCACAGAACCCTTTAAGACAGGGCGAATACTTCAAAAGCACTCCTACCCAACAAACACTCATACATACTTACATACGTACACATAAACTCACTCTTGCAAGGACTACTATAAACACTACCCTTAATTTCTAGATAATGTTTCTAATTGAACATTAACTTCTACCAATTCTTGTTATTCTTTCTATCAATAAATTTCTATTCAAACATACAAAATGTATAATTTTATTCTTCCACGAATCCACACATTCCAGCCTCCAACTTACTGACAAACTTCTGATGATAAGGAATAATAGTAAGTTGTACAGAGTTTGATGTATGACACAAGGTCAATTCAATAAACATTAGCCATTTCCCTATAGCTTCACCATCATAAAAAGTGCATAGAAATAAGAAACAAGATCTACAGCACAATATCCTTGCTAAAGGATATTAATACAAATAAGACAAACACCATAAAACAGAACAAATAACAGAAGAGAGGAAAGGTTAACTCGTTAGAGTTGCAGAAAGCACAGTCCGATAATAATTGTCGATGACACTTGGAAATTCTCAACAGCTAATAGTCTTTATTTTTATAGCTAGCTTGAACCACAGGCCATTCCATTCTTGAGAGTGCCAGAGCGGTGTTAGCTGCTCTACAACACAATTACACAAAGACGTACGCAAAAATTGATTTCTCAAGTCATTTCTAATGAGGAATATAGAGCTACATTGGAATGACCTGATGATAAAACTAAATAGTGGATCATTCATTGAAATAGTTGACCAACATTTTTAGAATGTATTTTAGAAAATAGAATGGGGACCAGCATATATATATTATAATTTAGAACATATACAAACTACATGTTCTAAACTATAATATATAATAAATTTTCATAGCTCTATTTCTATATTGAGCACTGTTTTGAAAGTTGTTCATATTTTCTTCATTCCTTATTCACTTGGATATATATATATATATATATATATATTATGGGCTCTCCCGTCGATTTCGACATATGAGTGTCTAAATCAATTAGACTGTCGCACAAAGAATTGTTTTGAGTGGTGAAGGCTTGTGTAGCACCATCCACACTTTTTGGAACTGCTGATAACAAACAATCGGTGCAGAAGTTCGCCACGGATCGCATGAACAGCAGACCTCAGTTATTTAATCCATAACTGAAGGGAAGGGACGGATTAATACATTTCCCAAGGGCACCAGTGTGTAAGTGAATGCAGAGTTTTCGACTGGGATTGGAACTCGGCTCACCGATTTCCCCCTCCAAGCCAATATCCACCACACCACAACACACATCCGTCAATAAATGCTTACAGCATCTGGTATTCCCAAGCGGTTACCCATCTAAGAATATATATATATTGTTTAATTATTTAGTTTTTGGTCATAATAAAATTAGACCAGTACACAGTTGTATTAAAAAGTGTTTAATGCAATTATATTGTAGAACTTTTGAATATTCTTCATTTGTAAACGAGTTATAACGCGACCTAGGTTTCTACCATGTGGTGTCTTCAGGCGATTCGCAATAACTGATTTTACCTTTTGTTTTACAGTTTTTTTTTTGTTTTTTTTGTTTTTTGTTTTTTAAGAACGCTCGTGTATCGGTGATTTTTTTGAATGTTCACGTAACAGGGAGTTTTTGAACGCGCAATTTTTAAACTTAGAAGAAATAACGTTTTCATCCATGGTTGCATGAACATAATAGTTATTTTATGGTATGGTTACACTTAGTCATAATTTCTAAAATAAAAGAACGGAAATTATGACTAAGTGTAATCACTTAATATAAAATGTATAATTGTATAAAAGTATGAAACAATTAAGATGTATTAAAATATCTTTTTTCTTATACATATAAGCATTAACAATTCCGTATTTTACAAAATGAGTAATGTTAATATGTCTGGTACAAGGCTGCTTAGAAAAGTTTACTAATGTTCTTTGTCTGGTACAAGGTTGATAAGAAGAGTTTAATTTGTTGAATATGTGAAGGCAGTGATAAATTGAAATTTGATGAGATAATTGTGTATGAGTTGATTGGGGTAGAGTTGTAATCGTTGATGTCTTTGATGTGACCGATCAGTTAAATGTTCGTTTCATCTGTCATCTTCTTTGTGTCTGGCTTTACGAAATGTTCATTGAATAGAAGAAAGAAAGCGAATAGAAAGAAAGAGCGATAGAGAAAGCAGCAACAAGAGAGAGAGAGAGAGAGAGAGAGAGAGAGAGAGAAAGAGAAAGAGAGAGAGCTGCAACAAGAGAGAGAGAGAGAGAGAGAGAGAGAGAGAGCCTCACTTGTGTCGAGGGAAGCACTTAATTGGGTCCTCTGAATAAACTAGACAAAAAATCATTCATACTTATTTTTGTGGGGGGAGTCAAAAGAGGATCATTCAAAATATTGTCCTGTTCTCGGGATGGTTAATATATATATTTCTTTAAATTGTTTTTTCAACCAGAAGATCTGCTTCGATCCTCAAGTGAAGATACGCAAATATTTCCTTCTGTTTTAAGTCGTTGAAGATATAACTTCCTGTTCGTCACAAATCTATCCCTTCTCCCTCCAGCTATGGGTTAAATAGTAGGACAGATTTAATTCTGTAGCCTTGGTTGGCAATCGGTCAACCACAGAAAGTAATAACAATCTACTGCAGGAAAATCCTCTGCCGAGTCAGTCGGTCTCTTTCAAACATGGCCGCCCAAGCGTATATCACGTATGATTGACTGACGGATCAGAACCAAGAAACAAAATAGCATATTCATCTGAACAATGTTGCTTCACATTATGAATAGCCTTAAAAGCTGTCTATTGGCCACCTTGTTGGAGAAAGTTGTCAAGCATCTGAAATTAATGAATGCTCCAGAAAAAAATTAAAAAAAATGTTTAATTTCCAAATTTACGGTGAAAGTCATTAAAAGCCTTTGAAATTACGCAATAAAAAATATTTTCTCACACAAATAAGGAACATAATTTTTAAGTTTTTTTTAAGACTTAAGAAAATTAAAATATGTGAAAATATTAATTAATTAATTGTTAATTTGTTTCCAGGCTCATTTTTTAAATGAGCCTGCGAAAAATCAGTTATATTTTATAATTTACTTAAACCAAGGGCAGATAACTCGGAGCCGAATTGGAATAAGTTATGGTTACTGAATAAAAATGGTATTTTTAGCCTTTGAACTTCCATTTCTCATCGACGATGTTACTCCGCAGCCCCCACTTACAAACAATAGACCGTAAAACCAAAAAGTTAATCAATAATCAATATCAAATAATGAACGTTTCAAACCTTTGCAGGGTATGGGGAAAGAATTTCGTCAATATCTTTTTTTATTTCATATTTTTGTTTTACTTTTTTACTTCTTTTTAGTCTCTAGGAAAGGAAGTATGAAGCGAATTTATTTTGCAAAAGAAAGACTGATTTTGATAATTTAAATATTAAGAAAGAATATTATTTCAAAAAGCAATCTCCTTTTTTTAGGGTGTAACGTGGAAAGAGCGGTTGTTTTTAAAACTTTTTAACATTTATGATCCGTTACTGTGGAATATTTTGAACGCAATTTTATGCTCTTAACTGCAAATATTTTTTTGTACATCATACTTCTTGTGTGTAAACATATGTTTTATTGTTTGTAGATGACCCATTTCTTTAGGATATTATGTTGACAGTTTCATTTTTTAAAAATAGTTTTTTAACGTTGTTTCCTTGTATAATTTGTATCTTAGACAGTGGCGTGCAGAGGTCTGGTATCGCCTGGGGTGAGGATTATTGTGACTGGCGACCCCGACCCAAACTAAATGGCAACAGTATACTTAATTTATTTTCTATTGGACAGATCCATTGTTCACAAAGATTTTATCTCAATCAGTTACAGGGAATGTTTAAATAAGATGCAACACATTATACAAATTGGACAAATTTAATTTATTTATTTCAAAGTAGGATTTAAGTTTCTTTTTTGAAAAAATAACAAGCAATGTGATTCTAGTATTCAAATACAAAAATTCGTAAGGCAATGTGTATGTGTGTGTATGTGCTTTTTTTACCGACAAAAAAAAAAAAAAAAAAAAAAAAAAACGCAAACAATAAAAAGACAGTTAAGTGCCATACACGCTTGGCCGATCATGTCTCGAAAAAGACATGGTTGACTGGGCAGATTATTTTTCCGCAATGAATAGGTTGCCATTATTTTCTGTGGTAGACAGGTTGCCAACCAAGGCTATAGAACCCAATCTATTGTATTCTGTTATTTGACCCATAACTGGGGGGAATAGACGGATTATTGCCTTTCCTGAGGGTATTTGTGCGTAAGTGGATGCAACGAATTCAACTGGAATTCGAACTCGGCTATCCGATTTCTCGTTCCAAGTCAATATCCACTGCACCACAACGCACATCCAAACACTCAACGTAATTTACTGCATCAACCGCTGTCAGTCAGTCAGTTAAATACCATACGTGATACACGCTTGGGCGATCATGTGTCTTTCGAGACATGACTGACTGGGCAGAAGATTATCCCGCCATTACTTTCTGCGATAGACCGGTTGCCAGTCAAAGGTATAAAACTCAATCTGCCCTGTTATTTAAACCAGAGAGAGAGAGAGAGAGAGAGAGAGAGAGAGAGAGAGAGAGAGAGAGAGAGAGTGTGTGTGTGTATTTGTGGTAAGTGAATGCAACTGGGATTAGAACTCGGCTCTCCGATTTCTCGTCCCGAAACGATATCCATTGTACCACAACTCACATCCGTCAATCGCTGACGTTTTATTTTTAAAAAAAATTTGGCCAAAATTTCGAACGTTTTCAGACGGGATTAAACAAAGTTTAAAAATAATAAAAATACTCGAAGCGTTGGGTATGCGCGTTTCTTTGTACGTCAGGAGTCAGACTTAACCGAACTCCCCACAGCTTACAAGATTTATGCAGAATTATCATCAGAAAATTGGTTGTCAGTTGGAATGTGCGGATTAGTGTAGAAGAGTGGAATAATAAAATATACATTTTGTATGTTAAAATTAATAATTTATTAAAAGAAGGAATAAGTTGTAGATGTTAATGTTCAATTAGAAACATGATTAAGAGGTCAAAGGTAGAGTTCGTACAAAATGTTCTAAGGGTAGAGTTCGTACAAAATGTTCTAGTAGTAATTGTTGAAATAGATAAGGAGAAAGAGAAAGAGGACAATGTCCGAGCTGACCTGAAGCTTCTCTCGTTACATTTTAGCGGTGTCTCACGCTGCTCCCATCTCTGACTCTAGACTGACGACGAGGTCTTTTATATAGTCCTTTTGAATTTCACACTGGATCGCCAAGTTCTTCCAAGTCTTACAAGTCGCTCCCATTGGTCAAAAATCATTTTAACACCGACTTGCGGTTTCGATTTTTTCGTTAAGCAGATGGCCAATCCTTTTTCTATTTGGGAAAACCAGGATTTCATACATCGTTGTGAATTTTTGTAAAAGTGAAGAAGAAAGTTGATTTTAATTCTTAATTTCCTATCGCACACGTAAACACAAGGCCAATCCTTTTTCTATGCGGCAAAACCGGGAAATTCACACGTCGTTGTGAATTTTTCCAAAAGTGAATAAATTTGATTTTAATTAATTTCTTATCCCTACATACTTTCTCCTTTCTGCTTAATAATGAGGTTAAAACTGTTTTTATTGAGTTTGAAGCCTTTTATGCTTCTTTTAGCGAAAAAGCGGTCCGCTACATACTTTGTCCTTTCTGCTTAATAATTAGGTTAAAACTTTTTTTTGAGTTTGAAGCCTTTTATGCGTCTTTCAGCGAAGAAGCAGTCCGCTACATACTTTGTCCTTTCTGCTTAATAATGTGGTTAAAACTGTTTTTATTGAGTTTGAAGCATTTTATGCTACTTTTAGCGAAAAAGCAGTCCGCTACATACTTTGTCCTTTCTGCTTAATAACCAGGTTAAAACTGTTTTCATTGCGTTTGAAGCCATTTATGCTTCTTTCAGCGAAAAAGCGGTCCGCTAAATACTTTGTCCTTTCTGTTTAATAATGTGGTTAAAACAGTTTTTATTGAGTTTGAAGCCTTTTATGCTTCTTTTAGCGAAAAAGCGGTCCGCTACATACTTTGTCCTTTCTGCTTACTAATGAGTTTAAAAGTGTTTTTATTGAGTTTGAAGCCTTTTATGCTTCTTCTAGCGAAAAAGCGGTCTGCTACATACATTATCCTTTCTGATTAATAATGAGGTTAAAACTGTTTTTATTGAGTTTGAAGCCTTATATGCTTCTTTTAGCGAAAAAGCGGTCCGTATAGATATTTTGTCATTTCTGCTTAATTATGAGGTTAAAACTGTTTTTATTGAGTTTAAAGCATTTTATGCTTCTTTTAGCGAAAAAGCAGTCCGCTACATACTTTGTCTTTCTGCTTAATAATCAGGTTAAAACTGTTTTCATTGCGTTTGAAGCCATTTATGCTTCTTTCAGCGAAAAAGCGGTCCGCTAAATACTTTGTCCTTTCTGTTTAATAATGTGGTTAAAACAGTTTTTATTGAGTTTGAAGCCTTTTATGCTTCTTTTAGTGAAAAAGCGGTTCGCTACATACTTTGGTCTTTCTGCTTACTAATGAGTTTAAAAGTGTTTTTATTGGGTTTGTAGCCTTTTACGCTTCTTTTAGCGAAAAAGCAGTCCGCTACATACTTTGTCCTTTCTGCTTAATAATCAGGTGAAAAATGTTTTTATTGAGTTTGAAGCCTTTTATGTTTCTTTCAGCGAAAAAGCAGTCCGCTACATACTTTGTCCTTTTTGCTTAATAATGAGGTTAAAACTGTTTTTTTTATTTTTTTGAGTTTGAAGCCTTTGGTGCTTCTTTTAGCGAAAAAGCGGTTCGCTACATACTTTGGTCTTTCTGCTTAATAATGAGGTTAAAACTGTTTTTATTGAGTTTGAAGCCTTTTGTGCTTCTTTTAGCGAAAAAGCAGTCCGCTACATACTTTGTCCTTTCTGCTTAATAATGAGGTTAAAACTGTTTTTATTGAGTTTGAAGCCTTTTACACTTCTTTTAGCGAAAAAGAAGTCCGCTACATACTTTGTCCTTTCTGCTTAATAATCAGGTTAGAACTGTTTTTATTGAGTTTGAATCCTTTTATGCTTCTTTCAGCGAAAAAGCGGTCCGCTACATACTTTGTCCTTTCTGTTTAATAATCAGGTTAAAACTGTTTTTTTTTTTTTGAGTTTGAAGCCTTTTATGCTTCTTTTGGCGAAAAAGCGGTTCGCTACATATTTTGGTCTTTCTGCTTAATAATGATGTTAAAACTGTTTTTATTGAGTTTGAAGCCTTTTATGCTTCTTTTAGCGAAAAAGCAGTCCGCTACATACTTTGTCCTTTCTGCTTAATAATGTGGTTAAAACTGTTTTTATTGAGTCTGAAGCCTTTTATGCTTCTTTTAGCGAAAAAGCAGTCCGCTACATACTTTGTACTTTCTGCTTAATAATGAGGTTAAATCATTTTTAATTGAGTTTGAAGCCTTTTATGCTTCTTTTAGCGAAAAAGCAGTCCGCTACATACTTTGTCCTTTCTGCTTAATAATGTGGTTAAAACTGTTTTTATTGAGTCTGAAGCCTTTTACGCTTCTTTTAGCGAAAAAGCAGTCCGCTACATACTTTGTTCTTTCTGCTTAATAATGAGGTTAAATCATTTTTAATTGAGTTTGAAGCCTTTTATGCTTCTTTTAGCGAAAAAGCAGTCCGCTACATACTTTGTCCTTTCTGCTTAATAATATGGTTAAAACTGTTTTTATTGAGTTTGAAGCCTTTTACGCTTCTTTTAGCGAAAAAGCAGTCCTCTACATGCTTTGTCCTTTCTGCTTAATAATGAGGTTAAAACTGTTTTTATTGAGTTTGAAGCCTTTTATGCATCTTTTGGCGAAAAAGCAGTCCGCTACATTCTTTGTCCTTTCTGCTTAGTATTGAATTTAAAACTTTTTAAATTGAATTTGAAGCCTTTGATGCTTCTTTTATCGAAAAACCAGTCCGCTACATACTTTGTCTTTTCTGTTTAATAATGAAGTTAAAATTGTTTTTATTGAGTTTGAAGCCTTTTATGCTTCTTTTAGCGAAAAAGCGGTCCGCTACATTCTTTGTCCTTTCTGCTTAATAATGAGGTTAAAACTCTTTTTATTGAGTTTGAAGCCTTTCACACTTCTTTTAGCGAAAAAGCAGTCCGCTACATATTTTGTCCTTTCTGCTTAATAATGAGGTTTAAACTGTTTTTATTGAGTTTGAAGCCTTTTATGCTTCTTTTAGCGAAAAAGCAGTCCGCTACTTACTTTGTCCTTTCTGTTTAATAATGAGGTTAAAACTTTTTTAATTGAATTTGAAGCCTTTTGTGCTTCTTTTAGCGAAAAAGCAGTCCGCTACATACTTTGTCCTTTCTGCTTAATAATGAGGTTAAAACTGTTTTTATTGAGTTTGAAGCCTTTTATGCTTCTTTTAGCGAAAAAGCGGTCCGCCACATTCTTTGTCCTTTCTGCTTAATAATGAGGTTAAAACTGTTTTTATTGACTTTGAAGCCTTTTATGCTTCTTTCAGCGAAAAAGCGGTCCGCTAAATACTTTGTCCTTTCTGTTTAATAATGAGGTTAAAACTGTTTTTATTGAGTTTGAAGCCTTTTACGCTTCTTTTAGCGAAAAAGCAGTCCGCCACATTCTTTGTCCTTTCTGCTTAATAATGAGGTTAAAACTGTTTTTATTGACTTTGAAGCCTTTTATGCTTCTTTCAGCGAAAAAGCGGTCCGCTAAATACTTTGTCCTTTCTGCTTAATAATGAGGTTAAAACTGTTTTTTTTATTTTTTTGAGTTTGAAGCCTTTGATGCTTCTTTTAGCGAAAAAGCGGTTCGCTACATACTTTGGTCTTTCTGCTTAATAATGATGTTAAAACTGTTTTTATTGAGTTTGAAGCCTTTTACACTTCTTTAAGCGAAAAAGCAGTCCGCTACATACTTTGTCCTTTCTGCTTAATAATCAGGTTAAAACTGTTTTTATTGAGTTTGAAGCCTTTTACAATTCTTTAAGCGAAAAAGCAGTCCGCTACATACTTTGTCCTTTCTGCTTAATAATCAGGTTAAAACTGTTTTTATTGAGTTTGAATCCTTTTATGCTTCTTTCAGCGAAAAAGCGGTCCGCTATATAGTTTGTCCTTTCTGCTTAATAATCAGGTTAAAACTGTTTTTTTGTTTTTTTTGTGTTTAAAGCATTTGATTCTTCTTTTAGCGAAAAAGCGGTTCGCTACATACTTTGTCCTTTCTGCTTAATAATGAGGTTTAAACTGTTTTTATTGAGTTTGAAGCCTTTCACAATTCTTTTAGCGAAAAAGCAGTCCGCTACATACTTTGTCCTTTCTGCTTAATAATCAGGTTAAAACTGTTTTTATTGAGTTTGAATCCTTTTATGCTTCTTTCAGCGAAAAAGCGGTCCGCTACATAGTTTGTCCTTTCTGCTTAATAATCAGGTTAAAACAGTTTTTTTTTTTTTGAGTTTAAAGCATTTGATTCTTCTTTTAGCGAAAAAGCGGTTCGCTACATACTTTGTCCTTTCTGCTTAATAATGAGGTTTAAACTGTTTTTATTGAGTTTGAAGCCTTTCACAATTCTTTTAGCGAAAAAGCAGTCCGCTACATACTTTGTCCTTTCTGCTTAATAATCAGGTTAAAACTGTTTTTATTGAGTTTGAATCCTTTTATGCTTCTTTCAGCGAAAAAGCGGTCCGCTACATAGTTTGTCCTTTCTGCTTAATAATCAGGTTAAAACTGTTTTTTTTTTTTTGAGTTTAAAGCATTTGATTCTTCTTTTAGCGAAAAAGCGGTTCGCTACATACTTTGTCCTTTCTGCTTAATAATGATGTTTAAACTGTTTTTATTGAGTTTGAAGCCTTTCACAATTCTTTTAGCGAAAAAGCAGTCTGCTACATACTTTGTCCTTTCTGCTTAATAATCAGGTTAAAACTGTTTTTTGTTTTTTTTGAGTTTGAAGCCTTTTATGCTTCTTTTAGCGAAAAAGCGGTTCGCTACATACTTTGGTCTTTCTGCTTAATAATGATGTTAAAACTGTTTTTATTGAGTTTGAAGCCTTTTATGCTTCTTTTAGCGAAAAAGCAGTCCGCTACATACTTTGTCCTTTCTGCTTAATAATGAGTTTAAAACTGTTTTTGTTGAGTTTGAAGCCTTTTATGCTTCTTTTAGCGAAAAAGCAGTCCGCTACATTCTTTGTCCTTTCTGCTTAATAATGAGGTTAAAACTCTTTTTATTGTGTTTGAAGCCTTTCACACTTCTTTTAGCGAAAAAGCAGTCCGCTACATATTTTGTCCTTTCTGCTTAATAATGAGGTTTAAACTGTTTTTATTGAGTTTGAAGCCGTTTATGCTTCTTTTAGCGAAAAAGCAGTCCGCTACTTAATTTGTCCTTTCTGCTTAATAATGAGGTTAAAACTTTTTTAATTGAATTTGAAGCCTTTTATGCTTCTTTTAGCGAAAAAGCAGTCCACTACATACTTTGTCCTTTCTGCTTAATAATGAGTTTAAAACTGTTTTTGTTGAGTTTGAAGCCTTTTATGCTTCTTTTAGCGAAAAAGCGGTCCGCTACATTCTTTGTCCTTTCTGCTTAATAATGAGGTTAAAACTCTTTTTATTGAGTTTGAAGCCTTTCACACTTCTTTTAGCGAAAAAGCAGTCCGCTACATATTTTGTCCTTTCTGCTTAATAATGAGGTTTAAACTGTTTTTATTGAGTTTGAAGCCTTTCACATTTCTTTTAGCGAAAAAGCGGTCCGCTACATAGTTTGTCCTTTCTGCTTAATAATCAGGTTAAAACTGTTTTTTTTTTTTTTTGAGTTTGAAGCCTTTGATTCTTCTTTTAGCGAAAAAGCGGTTCGCTACATACTTTGGTCTTTCTGCTTAATAATGATGTTAAAACTGTTTTTATTGAGTTTGAAGCCTTTTATGCTTCTTTTAGCGAAAAAGCGGTCCGCTACATTCTTTGTCCTTTCTGCTTAATAATGAGGTTAAAACTCTTTTTATTGTGTTTGAAGCCTTTCACACTTCTTTTAGCGAAAAAGCAGTCCGCTACATATTTTGTCCTTTCTGCTTAATAATGAGGTTTAAACTGTTTTTATTGAGTTTGAAGCCTTTTATGCTTCTTTTAGCGAAAAAGCAGTCCGCTACTTACTTTGTCCTTTCTGCTTAATAATGAGGTTAAAACTTTTTTAATTGAATTTGAAGCCTTTTATGCTTCTTTTAGCGAAAAAGCAGTTCACTACATACTTTGTCCTTTCTGCTTAATAATGAGTTTAAAACTGTTTTTGTTGAGTTTGAAGCCTTTTATGCTTCTTTTAGCGAAAAAGCGGTCCGCTACATTCTTTGTCCTTTCTGCTTAATAATGAGGTTAAAACTCTTTTTATTGAGTTTGAAGCCTTTCACACTTCTTTTAGCGAAAAAGCAGTCCGCTACATATTTTGTCCTTTCTGCTTAATAATGAGGTTTAAACTGTTTTTATTGAGTTTGAAGCCTTTCACATTTCTTTTAGCGAAAAAGCAGTCCGCTACATACTTTGTCCTTTCTGCTTAATAATCAGGTTAAAACTGTTTTTATTGAGTTTGAATCCTTTTATGCTTCTTTCAGCGAAAAAGCGGTCCGCTACATAGTTTGTCCTTTCTGCTTAATAATCAGGTTAAAACTGTTTTTTTTTTTTTGAGTTTGAAGCCTTTGATTCTTCTTTTAGCGAAAAAGCGGTTCGCTACATACTTTGGTCTTTCTGCTTAATAATGATGTTAAAACTGTTTTTATTGAGTTTGAAGCCTTTTATGCTTGTTTTAGCGAAAAAGCAGTCCGCTACATACTTTGTCCTTTCTGCTTAATAATAAGGCTAAAACTGTTTTCATTGAGTTTGATGCTTTCTATGCTTCTTTTAGCCAAAAAGCGGTCCGCTACATACTTTGTCCTTTCTTCTTCATAATGAGGTTAAAACTGTTTTTATTGAGTTTGAAGCCTTTTATGCTTCTGTTAGCGAAAAAGCGGAGGTACTTGTTACAATTGAAAGAAAGATCTACTTCTACAAAGAAAACAACTTAAAACTTCACGCTACCTTAAAATATAATTTTACACATGGAACAAATGTTAAGGATAAATTGCTAGCAATTGATTTTTCATTTGTTTCTTAATACACGTTTTACATTTTTTAACATAGAGTTAATGAAAGAAAAAAATCACTTACAGTTTTGTTGTGAAGTATAATTTTCTTTGGTCTTTCAGTTTTTAATCTGAAAGAAGTTGACTCTTATGAGAATGAAAATTTAGCTGTATAGTAGATTAGAAATTAAGAATTAAAATCAACCTTTTTCACTTTTACAAAAATTCTCAATGACGTATGAAATCCTGGTTTTTCCCAAATAGAAAAAGGACTAACCATGTGCTGAAAGAAAAGTCGAAACCGGATTTCGCAGTAAGAGTTAAATTGATATTCTGACAAATGGGAGCGATTTGCAAGACCTTAAAGACTTCGCTATCGAGTGCGAAATATCTAAATGCCATAAATAATTCGGTCTGCGTCAGCCAAACGGTCAGATGGAAGCAGTGAGACGAAACAACTAAAATGTAACGGGAGAAACTTCAACCACGACCCGGACCTAGGTCTGTCGCATCGCACATTGTCCTCTTTCTACTTCTTTCCCGTGTGCTGATTCCTTTTATTTCTTCTTCTCCGCCCAAAGACATTCCTACGTTTATACATTCATATGTACGCATAAATTCTTTCCAACAAATTACTACTACGAACATTTCTTGATGCCCTTAACTTTCTCATTGAACATTAATTTCTACGAATTCTTGTCATTCATTTATTTTAATAAATTCCTATTTTAACATGAAAAATGTATACCTTATTCTTCCACACTACTCCACACATTCCAACGTGCCGACAAACAACCTTCCGATGAAAACCTCCTCGTAATTCTGATGATGATAACGAATAAAACTTGTAAGCTGTGGGATATTCGGTTATGTCAGACACAAGGCCGAATTAAATAAACATTAACCATCTCCCTATAGCTTCAGCTGTTTCAATAATAGCTAAAAAAAATTAAAGTATTCTTTGATCTTATAACATTCTGTCTCCGCACTACCTCTCCCCGAGGATGTGCGGTGTAGCGCAGTGAATATCAGCTCGGAATGAAAAATCAGCGAGCCGAGTTCGAATTCCAGTTGAATTCATTGCATTCACTTACCACAAGTACTCTTGGGAAAGGTATTAATCCGTCTAATCTCTCTAGATATGTGTTAAATAGCAGAACACATTGGATTCTATAGCCTTGGTTGGGAAACAGTCTACCGCAGAAAATAATGGCAACCTACTGCGGGAAAATCTTCTATCCAGTCAGAAATGTCTCTTTACAGACATGATCACCCAAGCATATATCAAGTATGGCACTTAACTGACTGACTGATCTCTACATCCTCCCTTAAGGCAAAAATCCTACAAATACAGAAATTTAACAGTCCTGGCATGTATTTTAACAGACGATGGAAATTGTCATAATACATGAACAGAAAATAAAGACATAAACAAGATGTTGACGTTCCACACTACCTTAAACAATATGTTAGGAAGGAAACCGCGATCGATACTAGAAAGTGTGATAAAAGTTGATGGACTTCAGAAATATATTTTTCTTAGTAATGGTTTTAAGATACTGATTTTATAATTTCCAACAAACAATAACGGTACTGCACAGCCAATAAATGTCGAATGTTTTCTGTATGGAAATTGTTATTCTCCCCGTTTCCATGACCATACATGATTTAGTATATATTGGCATACATCTAAACACGAAAATCCCTGAATATTGTAAGGATACTTGTAGTTACATTCGAAATATATAACCCGGGTATAAAATAAACCCGGATATAAGAGAGGTTTTTATATGGTCCCAAATTACAGTCTGTGGTAATGTATATAAATTGACCAAACCCTGATATAAGAGAAACACGCGTATAAGAGAATGTTTATCGCCAATTCTCTTATATCAAGGTTACGCTGTGTACATATATATATATATATATATATTTGCCATCTATTTTGAGCTTTGTTTTCACTACCAGTTCACAGACATACAAAGTCAAAATGAAAGAACTGACGCCAAAGTCTTGGACTTCTCACATAGGTGTGAAAAATTTGGAATCAATTAGGTGCTCACAAAAAACTAAGGGAAAGGGTATACTTAATGACCAGCCCACATTGATTACCATGTGTAAGTGGGGTCCACCCCCATCGCCATACAGAGCTTTTTGGAGATATTTTTATAAAACATACTGGCGCCATTGGAATCCTATGTAAAATTTTCTTCACATGTTTGGCCAAATTGCCAGCAGAGAAATAAACGTTTTAAAACTAAAATTAAAAACTATTTTATTTATTTTTAGTATCATATGAGTGTCATTCAATAAATAAGTTAAATTATTTGGTATAAGGACTTCTAATACAGATAGAAGCTTACTCTTTTTTAAATTTTTTAACGTAGTCTCCCAGCAGTGTCACACACTTTTCCCATCTGTGCACAAGCTTCCGTATTCCCTCAGCGTAAAAATCTTTGGACTGATGTCTCAGCCAATTGCTCACAGCACTTTTGACTTCATCGTCACTTTCAAACTTCGTGCCTCTCGTGAACGCTTTCAAGGGACCAAAGAGGTGAAAGTCTGAAGAGACGAGGTCTAGGCTGTAAGGGGGATGAGAGAGCAGTTCCCAGCCCAGCTTGTTGATAGTCTGCACCGTTTGGGCTGCTGTGTGAGGCCTTGCAGCTGACCTTCGAGTAGGCAAGGTCATCATGGACAATTTTGTGTGCTGTCCCAACAGATAGGCTCAAAGTCCTTGCAATGTCATCCACTGTCACCCTGAATGAGGTCATTGACTGATTCGATCACTTCAGGAGATCTCACTTTTGTATGCCTCCCAGGCCTGTCTTCATCCTCAACACTGCTACGTCCAGCTTTAAACAATTTGCCCACTTGTAGACATTCTTTTGGCTGAAACATGTGGCACCATGCACAATTGACATTCTCCTATGAATTTCAATTGGTTTGCAACCCTACAGCAACCAAAAACTTGATAACTAACCTCTGTTCAATCCTGGAGCGTCCTTCTTGGTCGGCCATCTTAGTTAATCTCCAAAACTCTCAAAAATTTTTCAATCTGCAAAAAAATTAAATCCCTTTGAAAAAGAAGTAAAAGAATTTTTTTTAAAAAGTAGGCTTCTATCTGTATTAGAAGTCCTTATACCGAAAAATTCACCTTATTTATTGAATGACCCTTGTAGTTTAGGTGTAACTGCGAAATAAAAACAAAAATAATATACAGAGAGTGCCCCCCCACCCTGCACGCCACTGCTTATAGGGACTAAGTGAATACATCCAGGAGAGAAATAACAATGTTAAAAACAGCTCAAACACAACCTACAAAGGTTACTGAAATTATTTCGGCCCAACTAAGAAGGGATTTAAAAAATACCCGATGTTTGGTCCTCGTGCGTTGTGATGCAGTGGATATCGGCTCGGAACGAGAATTGGGGGAGCCGAGTTCGAATTCCAGTTGAATTCGTTGCATCCACTTACGCATAAATACCCTCGGGAAAGGTATTAATCCATCTCTTGCGCTCCAGTTATGGGCCAAATAACAGGATAGATTGGGTTCTATAGCCTTGGCTGGCAACCAGTCTACCGTAGAAAGTAATGGCAACCTGCTGCGGAACAATCTTCTGCCCAGGCAGTCATGTCTCTTTCGAGACATGATCGCCCAAGCGTGTCTCACGTATGGCACTTAACTGACTGACTGAATATAATAGTTCGAATCTTGATTAGGGCTTCTAATGGTCATAAAGTGGGGGATCGGTTTTCTATTGTTAAGATGTAATAAAGTGATCTCTCACTAATTACTATATTATAATATAATACATCCCTTCTCCCTCTAGCTATGAGTCATATAACAGGCTAGATTGGGTTCTATAGCCTTGGCTGGCAACCAGCCTTCCGCAGAAAGTAATTGCAACCTGCTGCGGGACAATCTTCTGCCCAGTCAATCATGTCTCGAAAGAGACATGATCGCCCAAAGTGTGTATCACGTATGGCACTTAACTAACTGACTGAGATAAGAAGAATTTAGATGGGGGTGAGTAAGGTTTTTTATTCGCATCTTCACGAGGTAAAATGGGACACAATGTTAGGTTTTAATGTGGGACTTCATGGCGCACATGTGGGTAGAGACAGAAATTGTTTACTTCCCTCGACCTTGTTTTTGACACGCTACTATAGGAAGCGCACCACACTTCAACACTATTTGGTGGCGCAGCTTAGAAGACCAGGACTCATTTTAACAGAATTGATACATTTTTGAAGACAAGAAAACCGTGTCATGAAAAATGTTGAATACTGTGGAGACCAATGACACCGACGGACATCCGTACTAAATAAAAATCGGCCTTTTACAAACACAACAGATTTCTTCTTGTGCAAATGTTATTTTCAAGGAAACTATTTAGATTTTCCTGTTTATTAATAGCAATATATTTTTTTAAGCAACCAGTAAAAGATCACGAACGGCTTGAAGAAAGGATGCCATTTTCTTCCTAAAAAGTTACGAGCGAAATCTCGGTTGACGAGACGAGCGAAATCTCGGTTGACGAGACGAGCGAAATCTCGGTTGACGAGACGAGCGAAATCTCGGTTGACGAGACGAGCGAAATCTCGGTTGTTGAACTGAATGGTTATCATAGGAAATTTACCAACTGCAGCAGCAGTAGTCGTGACCTAATTCGTTTTCTACCAATGGAAAAATTAATTTTTCAAACAAATTTTGTTTATCCCAGTTTCGTTCCCGCTTAATTTGCCCTAGTGGGCGCTAACTTTTCGACCGAGTAACACACACACACACACACACACACACACACACACACATATATATATATATATATATATATATATATATATATATATAAATGTAAAATATATATATGTTATAAGTGTCAGTCAGTTAAGTGACATGACTGATTGGGCAGAAGATTATCCCGCAGTAGGTTGCCATTGCTTTCTGCGGTAGACTGGTTGCCGACCAAGGCTATAGAACCCAGACTGTCCTGCTATTTAAGCCATAACTGGAAGGAAGAGACAGATTAATAACTTTCCTAAGGGTATTTGCGCGTAAGTGAATACAATGGATTCAACTGGAATATATATATAGTGTATATATAGTGTCAATATATATATATATATATATATATATACACACTATATATATATTATATAGTGGATATATATATGTATATCTAAATCTAAAATTATTTATAAATGGAACTTTGTCTCTGTGTGTGTGTGTCTGTATGTGTGTGTTACCTATAGACTCCGAAATGGCTGAATCGATTTTCTTGAAAATTTACACAGTTGTACTATAAGCGTCTGCGAGTGTTCTTAGCTAGGTTTTGTGTCGAGGTACCCCCAATAAATATCGAAAATCGATAATCGAAAAAATCAGGTTATAGAAGGAGTGGTTCCGATTTTAATCAAATTTGATACACTCATAGACAAAGACATAAGTACGATATAATACAATTGTTGTTCTTAGTTTCGGTCATAATACCATTTACTCAGAGGACTTATTTAGCCTTCGAAATTCAGTTTACGATGAAAATAACTTATTTGATATCGATACCAGGAAATCAAAATTGGACTTACATCCATTCATTTTTCTTTCAGTCTCCGGCTTCGCTTTAACTGGAAACAACTATTGCTTTTTAGTCTTTCGTGCCAACGTCCAAAGAGTCTGATCTCCAGGATCATGGATTAGTTTTAAAGCTTTCAATACACCCGATCAACGCCGGGCTAGTATATATATATATATATATATATATATATATATATATATATATATATATATATATGTATGTGTGTGTGTGTGTGTGTGTGTGTGTGTGTGTGTGTGTGTGTGTGTGCGTGCGTGTGTTATTATTAAATATACATTAAAACAATGTATTTTCATTATTAATATAAATAATCGTTCTGTTATTAAACAACGAGCACTATTTTATTGGCACCAACAGTCAAAATGTGCAATATTTTCAATAATTTATAGTAAAATGTGTCTACACTTCTGAGAAGTGATAGTATTTTCATTACGTTGTTCAAACTGTAATGTTGTTTTCATCTTTATTGCCAAGTCGGTCGAAACGTCGTAAACGTGGCAATAAAGATGAGGACAGTAGTCGAGAATAACGAAAATAATGGAGGAAAATTAATGACAAAGTGGGAAAGTTTTTTGTATTTCGACTTTGTCATTAATTTTTGTAACCATGTTCTGAGATATAAAAAAATTATAAATTTATTTTCTCCCATATATGTGTATATCCTTACATTCAGTGGCGATTCTGGGGTGGGGACAGAAGCCCTCCCCCACCATTTTGGCGGGCCATTCGGTTGCCCCTACCCAATTTTATAATCTTTGAAAATTTATTAAACTGATCAGTCTCTGATTTTGATAAGATTTGATCTTCAGCTGTTTTTCCTCTGTGTGTGTGTGTTTTTTTCTCATTTAGCATTTTAAGGACACATACAGAGACCAGTTTGAAAGAAAACAAGCAAAATAAAACAACTAGAGAGATAAAAAAAAAGACATGTTTTTATGGAGAGAAAGAAATTTAATAATCGTATTTTCATATCTGAAGAAATGTGTTAATTAGAAATAATGTCCCCACTTGATATGTAGATTTATAGGCAGTTAGTGATTTATATCCGAGTAAAAGAAGTGGTCTGTAATTTTCTCTAATCTACTGAAGAGAATCGGCTGCTTAAATTTGCTCCCCCTTCTCCCCAGAAATATCTCGAGCCCTAAGTGGCTCTCGGGCCTTTCACAATCGCTGCTGGACGAAACCCGTTGATAAAGAATAGGTTTCCATTTGTCTTTATTGACACACTACTAATCTTCTACCCAATCAGTCATATCTTTTTCGAGACATGATCGCCCAAAGTGTGTATCACATATGGCACTTAAAATGACTGACTACATCAGGCCACATTTCAACACTATGAAAAAGTGTAACCTAGAAAACTAGGTCCTTTTCGACTAGCCATGTTATTTAAAGCTACTACAAACTACAATTATGTGCTAGGGAAGAAAGAACGAATTCAATCAATCAATCAATCGATCAATCAACCAATCAATCAATGATAAAAATAGATCAGACACACATATATAACTACAAGGGTTGCTAAAATGAATAAAGACCAACCAAGAAGGAATTTTGAAAAAATGATATTTGGACCTTCAGGACAGATTGGGTTCTATAGCCTTGATCGGCAACCAGTCTACTGCAGAAAGCAATGGCAAACTACTGCGGGATAACCTTCTGGTCAGTCAGTAATGTGACTTTCGAGACATGAGTATATCACGTGTAGCACTTAACTGACTGAGGATGTGCGTTGTGGTGCAGTGGATATCGACTCGCAACGAGAAATCGGGGAGCCGAGTTCGAATTCCAGTTGAATTCATTGCGTTCACTTACGCGCAAATACCCTTAGGAAAGGTATTAATCCGTCTCTTCCTTCCAGTTATGGGTTAAATGACAGGACAGATTGGGTTCTATAGCCTTGGCTGACATGATCGCTCAAAGTGTGTATCACGTATGGCACTTAACTGACTGACTGAGATTAGAAGGGTTTAGATGGGAGTGAGTAAGGTTATTCATTCGCATCTCCACGAGGTAAAATGCGACACAATGTTAGCTTCATGGCGCACATGTGGGTAGAGACAGAAACTGTTCACTTCCTTCGACCTTGTTTTTGACACGCTACTAAAGGAAACACTTTATGGAGGCGCAGCTTAGAAGACCAGGTCTCATTTTAACAGACTGCTGCGAGATAATCTTCTGCCCAGTCAGTCATGTCTCTTTCGAGACATGATCGCCCAAAGCATGTATCACGTATGGCACTTAACTGACTGATATTCAGTTAGGCACAAATACCCCTGAAAATCGTCTCTTCCCTTCAGTTATGGGTTAAATAACAGGACAGATTGGGTTCTATAGCCTTGGCTGGCAATCAGTCCACCGCAGAAAGCAATGGCAACCTACTGCGGGATAATCTTCTGTCCAGTCAGTCATGTCTTTTTTGAGACATGATCGCCCAAGCGCGTTTCACGTATGACACTCAACTGACTGAGATTAAGAGATGCGAATCCGTAAGTTTATTCATTCGCATCTTCCGAGGTAAAATGCGAAACAATGTTGTTAGGTTTAACTTTGGCTCCACAAGGTATAGACGTGTCAGTCAGTTAAGTGCCATACGTGATACACGCTTGGGCGATCATGTCTCGAAAGAGACATGACTGACTGGGCAGAAGATTATCCCGCAGTAGTTTGCCATTGCTTTCTGCGGTAGACTGGTTGCCGACCAAGGCTATAGAACCCTATCTGTCCTGTTACTCAGAGCAAAAAGGGGAAGAGATGTATTATATTATTACGTAGTAGTAAGTGGGGGATCAGTTTATTACTTCATAACAATATAAAACTGATCCCCCACTTTATACCCAGTAGATGCCTTAATCATGTTTTCAACTATTATATTCAGTCAGTCAGTTGCCATACGTGATAAACGCTTGGGCGATCATGTCTCGAAAGAGACATGAGTGACTGGGCAGAAGATTATCCCACAGTAGGTTGTCATTGCTTTCTGCGGTAGACTGGTTGCCGACCAAGGCTATAGAACCCAATCTGTCCTGCTATAACCCATAACTGGAAGGAAGAGATGGATTAATGCCTTTCCCTAGGGTATTTGTGCGTAAGTGAATACAATGGATTCAACTGGAATTCGAACTCGGCTCCACTTGTAGGTAAAGTAAATAAAACAAAAAAACTAAAAAAAAAAAAAATAGAAATAAAAAAATAACTCTTCGCGGCTTTGTATTCAACACACCACAATAATATCAGGCTAATTTTCAACACTATGGGGAAGTACAGCCTAGAACATCAGGCCCCCTTTTTGTTAGACTCACTCGGTACATTTTTAAAAACAAGAAAATAATATGATCGGAAAAAGTGGTCAATAATATGAAAATCAATTATAACATCGATGTCCATCCGTACTAGATAAAAAAAAAATCATCTGATCACAAATTCAACACGGTTTTCGAATGAAAAGGCCATTTTTAAGTGTTCGGTGTTGTTTCCTGTTTAACACTAAAACAGCAATATTGTTAATCAGCATAAAAAAAATCATGAGCTGTGTAATTCCCATTAAGAATTTTTTATTTATTTATTAAATAATAATATCGAGATAGAGTGAAGGGTGAAGACCGAAAAATATCGTTTGTTGAACTGAATCGAAATTCACCAAGTAACAGTAGTAGTAGTAGTAACAGGACCAGTGCAAGGGTTTCGTCACCACATCCTGTAATAGCCCCCCCCCTCTATGATACGGTCCCCACATAGTACATTTCAATTTTCATCAGGTAGTATTTATTGGCACCTAATTATGTACAATATAAGTGAACAATTCAACTAGAAAAATTGAAAAATAAATACAATGTTTCTAATACAAACAGAGAGTGTTCTCTCCATCTTAAATAAATCAACAATGTTTTGGGGCAATTTTTAACATCAAATCAAGATGTTTCTTGTTAAAAAGTTGAATAATTTTAACACTTTCTTCAACATTATGAAAAAAAAAATAATAATGAATTTTATATCGAATTTTTTTCGGGATAGTATGAGCAAAAAAAGTATTCACGGATTTCGAAAAAAAAGAGAAAAGGAGAAACCAGTAACAAAATATCAATGAAGTTAAAAAAAAAATGTATTCCTTCGAAGGTTAGATAAAATACCATTCCTTCAGTAGAGAGGACTAGTGCAAGAGTCTATGGACCCCGCCCCTCAAATCTAGTTCCAACTATACTTCTCAATTTTCATAAGATAATAAAATACATGTTAACGTAATTATGTACAGTACACAATAATGATTTATTTGCAATATAGGGGAAGAATTCAACTAGAACAATTGAAAAATAAATACAATGTATCTAAATACAAAATACTAATGCTATCATGGATAAATCAACATTGTTTTGCAGTAATTTTTAACATCAACTTGAGAGTTCTCTTGTTAAAAAGTGGAATAATTTGAACACATTCAGCATTATGGATAAAAAAAATAGTGAATTTTATATAGTATTTTTCGACGCTTATCATGAGCAAAAGAAAACAAATTTACTAATGTTAGACAAAAGAAAAAAAATAACAGTGGCAAATCCGCCAAAATTATTCATCCCTTAACAGTCAGCTGCGCTTAGTTTAATTCGTCACGCATATAAATGTAGACAGAAAAAGCAAATACAATTGATAAGATAGCGAGGGTTACAAAGCACTCCCGGGGCCCGCAATCAGACTTGGATGTCCGGGTGGGGGATAATGCGCTCCTGACCTGAACAACACATTTCCTGACTGCTGATAGATTTGAGCTTTTGTAACGACGTCCGCCAACAAAGGATATGCTTAACGTTTTTAATTGTAAGTCCCACTTTTAGATAAACCCTTTATCTTTACCAGGCTTCGTTTATATTAGGCGCCCACAAGGATATTTTGAGTCTGCTTTTATGACTTACCTTTCAATTTAAGCTATTGCTAAACAAGCTATTGTAAATAATTTTCTGTTCAATTTCACACTGAGTAAAAAATCCTTCTTTATTTTTTTATTTTATTTTTTTTAAATCATATCACCCCAAGCAAGGCGGTAACGCCACTGATGCACAGGGGGCTACGTAAGAGTAAAAAGATTGGAAAAGAGAAAGCCGGAAACCACATCCTAAACAGAGAACAAGGGATGAGCCCCTTCACCTGTTCAATAGATGTGGGTGGAGTGTGAACCGGGTGATAGTTTAGTCTATCTACTCCAATTGAAAAAAAAAAAAAGAAAGAAAAGAGTGAAAAGATTGGAAAAGAGAAAACCGGAAACCGCATCCTAAACAGGAAACAAGGGATGAGCCTCTTCACCTGTTCAATAGATGTGGGTGAAGTGTGAACCGGGTGATAGTTTAGTCTATCTACTCCAATTGAAAAAAAAAAAAAAAAGAAAAGAAAAGTGAAAAGATTGGAAAAGAAGAGAAAACCGGAAACCGCATCCTAAACAGGAAACAAGGGATGAGCCTCTTCACCTGTTCAATAGATGTGGGTGGAGTGTGAACCGGACGATAGTTTAGTCTATCTACTCCAATTTTATACATCTAATAGTCTCTAGGGATTTCGTCTACGTTTGTCAAATTGGCCTTGTGCCAAACACAACTAAAAGTCCTCACAATTTAAAATATCAGAAAGTTGGAGGTTGGATGTTGGAATGTGGAAGAATAAAATATTTCGTTTTGTATGTTAAAGTAAAATTTTATTAACTAAACAGAATAACAAATTTACAAGAAGTAAATGTTCAAAGAGAAAAATATACGTAGTTAAATGTTCCAGAGAAATATTAGTAAGGAGTTAAAAGAATCCGTCTTATTGTTGATAGTAGCAGAATGTGTGGATGTAGAAAGATTAAAAGGTTACTAATAAAGTCTGTGTTCCCTTCTTTTTTTAAGTCGGCGAGAGAGTAAAAAAAACAAGATCAAGCAATAAAGGAAATTGTACTTATTGGATTTTAGTTTTTAGGAGTCAGTTGAAGTATCTTGTTGTTGCTTTTTCTTTCATGGCGTGTGAGTGAAGACGAAGAAACGAAAATTGGAAAGAGGAGGAATTAATGTATGTCGACGAGACATGACAGAGTTGGCGTCTTGAAATTAATTTTGTTACATTTTAGTGTGTCGTCTCTAATTCCTGCTCCCATTTGACTGATTGATATGGCCGGTCAAGCGACGGGGTTAAGTAGTGGAATCTAGTCATGTGGCTGGCTCGAAATCGCATACCCATTTTCTAGGTGCTAAGAAAAAATTGACCGGGGTCATAGATCAATTTGTTATTTCCTATCCAATCAGAATCCAGAGTCTTAATTTTCACACTGACGTGTGAAATTTGCTTTGGTCTGGGTTTTTCCAAAATGTTTTAGTTGTTCTGATCCATTTTTACGGGTGTGCAATTTTACTTTTTGTGTTTCAGTTAATTGTTGGATGATATAAGATTTGTGTCTTATAAATCTAATTAAATCAGTTTTCATCTCTTATCTACTTGCTTCCCACCCATCTTTTCTTCGACATCCCCTGTACCTTTTTTATTCTCTTACTATTGCCCTTTGCGCACCAGTGGCATTTCTGCCTTGCTTGGGGTGAAATGATTAAAAAAAAAAAAGTCAAATTTAAGTTGTAAATTGTTCTAAATGGGAAAAATTCTTATAGTTTTTCATTAACTTTTTTCATCGCGTCAACCAAATCATTCCAATCATGGCTACTAAACATATAATATTTCTTTTTTGTCAAGTAACAAGACCATGTTGTTACAGACAGAATAGACTTCAGTTATAGACTCCGTATGCAGTGGATGTCGTCTCGGAACGAGAAATCGGAGAGCCGAGTTCGAATTCCAGTCAAATTCGTTGCATTCACTTACGCGCAAATACCCCTGGGAAAGGTATTAATCCATCTCTTTCCTCCAGCTATGGGTCAAATAACAGGACGGATTGGGTTCTATTGCCTTGATTGGCAACCAGTCTACCGCAGAAAGTAATGGCAACCTACTGCGGGAAAATCCTCTGCCCAATCAGCCATGTCTCTTTCCAGACATGATCACCCAAGCGCGTTTCACGTATGGCACTTAAGTGACTGATTGTAACACGAAGGAACAAACGCAACAGCAGTACTGTCGGTGAAGTGAACGGAAAAGGAAGTTCTAAATATAAAATTCTTTTGTGTTGCCAATGCAGCGAATGCGAGCTGGAGTGTAGCCAATGGAGTCGTCTTTGCAGGAGGGGTAGCGTGGATAAGGCCTGGTTCTGATCGGTTGACCGAGGTCATGATAGTGACGTCGAGAGGAACCAGTTTCGTGAATTAGTGAAGCCGCGAATCTGACCTTGCCGATAAAGAATCTGCAAGCGGATTGTCTCTGCGGGCATGGTGTGTATGTGTTTGGAAGATGGTGAATCTCAAGCGGAGATGTGTATCGGCTCGATTGAATGAAGTCTCGGCTGTGACATCGAGAGCTCGTCAGTTGACAGCCTGTTCGCCGTAGACGTTCTGCCAGGATTCCTCATTGGCGGCCGCAATCCGAACAATATAAGATACGCAGATGATACAGTGCTGATAGTAGATACGGAAAGTGAACTACAAGACCTTTTTTCTTTTTCTTTTTTAATTATATCACCCCAAACAAGGCGGTAATGCCACTGACGTGCAGGGGGCTACGTAAGAGTGAAAAGATTTGGAAAAGAGAAATCCGGAAACCACATCCTAAACAGGGAACAAGGGATGAGCCTCTTCACCTGTTCAATAGATGAGGGTGGAGTGTGAACCAGGCGATAGTTTAGTCTATCTACTCCAACTGAAAAAAAAAATAAAAAAGAAAGGAGTGAAAAGATTTGGAAAAGAGAAAGCCGGAAACCACATCCTAAACAGGGAACAAGGGATGAGCCTCTTCAATAGATGTGGGTGGAGTGTGAACCGGGCGATAGTTTAGTCTATCTACTCCAATTTATTAACAGACAAGAAATTATTGTGTGTATATAGTGGAGGAACAATTCTATATTGTAATCAAGTGTGTGTGTGTCCACTACCTATAGACTCCGAAACGGCCGAACCGATTCTCCTGAAAATCTACACAGTTGTATTATAAGCGTCTTTTTTTTTTAATCATATCACCCCGAGCAAGGCGGTAACGACATTGATGTGCAGGGGGCTACGTAAGAGTGAAAAGATTAGAAGAGAGAAAGCCGGAAACCACATCCCAAACAGGGAACAAGGGATACAGAAAGTAGTTAAATAAAGCAGAAAGAAAGGACTACATATAAACTACAAGAAAACTGATTGCATGGCCATCAGTAAAAAAGACTTGAAAAAACCGAAATGTGGTTCTACAGAAGGATGATGAGGATACCATGTGAGTAAAGACAAGATTTTGAAGAGGATGCAAACAAAAAGGAAATATACTTAAAATCAGGAAAAGACAGCTGGAGTTTCTGGGACATGCAATAAAGAAGGAGGGCTTGGAGAATCTGATACTCACGGAATGGATAGAAGCAAGGAGAGACAGGGAAAATCAACTCTTTAAATTGATGAACTTGAGCAAATGGATGGTCAAGCAGAGTTTGGGAGGGGTAGCAAGCGAAAGAGTGTTAAGAGCTACAAGGGATATGGAGGGCCATGATCACCTACGTCCTAAAGGAACACGTCGCAAAGAAGAAGAAGAAGAAGTCGAGGGTTAGAGTTAAGAAGAGAGTTAAGTGGATAGGTGTTATCGTGAAACACACCTATTCCTCAGATAATGGACTCTCCCTCTGTTATGGTGAAACACACCTATTCCTCAGATAATGGACTCTCCCTCTGTTATGGTGAAACACACCTATTCCTCAGGTAATGGACTCTCCCTCTGTTATCGTGAAACACACCTATTCCTCAGGTAATGGACTCTCCCTCTGTTATCGTGAAACACACCTATTCCTCAGATAATGGACTCTCCCTCTGTTATGGTGAAACACACCTATTCCTCAGATAATGGACTCTCCCTCTGTTATGGTGAAACACACCTATTCCTCAGATAATGGACTCTCCCTCTGTTATGGTGAAACACACCTATTCCTCAGATAATGGACTCTCCCTCTGTTATGGTGAAACACACCTATTCCTCAGGTAATGGACTCTCCCTCTGTTATGGTGAAACACACCTATTCCTCAGATAATGGACTCTCCCTCTGTTATGGTGAAACACACCTATTCCTCAGATAATGGACTCTCCCTCTGTTATGGTGAAACACACCTATTCCTCAGGTAATGGACTCTCCCTCTGTTATGGTGAAACACACCTATTCCTCAGGTAATGGACTCTCCCTCTGTTATCGTGAAACACACCTATTCCTCAGGTAATGGACTCTCCCTCTGTTATCGTGAAACACACCTATTCCTCAGATAATGGACTCTCCCTCTGTTATCGTGAAACACACCTATTCCTCAGACAATGGACTCTCCCTCTGTTATCGTGAAACACACCTATTCCTCAGATAATGGACTCTCCCTCTGTTATGGTGAAACACACCTATTCCTCAGGTAATGAACTCTCCCTCTGTTATGGTGAAACACACCTATTCCTCAGGTAATGGACTCTCCCTCTGTTATGGTGAAACACACCTATTCCTCAGGTAATGGACTCTCCCTCTGTTATGGTGAAACACACCTATTCCTCAGGTAATGGACTCTCCCTCTGTTATGGTGAAACACACCTATTCCTCAGATAATGGACTCTCCCTCTGTTATGGTGAAACACACCTATTCCTCAGGTAATGGACTCTCCCTCTGTTATCGTGAAACACACCTATTCCACAGACAATGGACTCTCCCTCTGTTATCGTGAAACACACCTATTCCTCAGATAATGGACTCTCCCTCTGTTATGGTGAAACACACCTATTCCTCAGATAATGGACTCTCCTTCTGTTATGGTGAAACACACCTATTCCTCAGATAATGGACTCTCCCTCTGTTATGGTGAAACACACCTATTCCTCAGATAATGGACTCTCCCTCTGTTATGGTGAAACACACCTATTCCTCAGATAATGGACTCTCCCTCTGTTATGGTGAAACACACCTATTCCTCAGATAATGGACTCTCCCTCTGTTATGGTGAAACACACCTATTCCTCAGGTAATGGACTCTCCCTCTGTTATGGTGAAACACACCTATTCCTCAGGTAATGGACTCTCCCTCCTATATTAATAAGAGTTAACAGGAAGTTAACTCAAGCTTGGGAAGTTCATGAGAGTTCTTAGAAGTTCTTTAGAGTTCTATTGGAGTTCAGTAGAACTACTAGGCAGTTGATTAGTCGGTAGTTAGCCGAATACTTTCAGTGGAAGATTACCAGTTCCTAACATTTAGGGTGCGTTAAGTTGATTAGCAAAAGAAGAAGAAGATATTAAAAACCAATATGGCGACTCATAGACTCGTCTTTTTTTCATATCTTTTCTTTGGCGGCAACGTCCGTGATTGATTTTTTTTATGTTGTATTTTATATATTTTTCAATGAGATTTGTTTTATATGCCGGATGTGATGCGCGGAACTCCTGCGCAGAGGATAACTTAGCGCCCACATACAGCCGACATGTAGAGTGAATCAGAAAGAGATATAATTAGCATTACAGTAATTAGAAGTGAAACGATGTTTGCAAAGCATGGATGGGTAGGAGATGAACCACCCCGGCTATGGCAAAGGTTATTTATGTAGGACAAGGAAAACTCTTATACAAAACTAAACGGGAAGATAACACTCATTAGCCATGTTAGCGGTCGTCTGAGACAGTGATTTTCAACCTGTGCCGCGAGAGGATTGTACGTGTGCCGCGAAAAGTTTTAAAGTCATTAACCAAATTATTCTCGAAAAAAGTTCAAAGCACAATGAACTTATTAAAATTAAAACCCTTTTAAATTGATTATACAAATATATCATTGTCATAATAAACGAGTTGGCCCGTGGCATGAAAAATGACGTCTAAAATGACAGCAATATATATATATATATATTGTGTGTATATTTTGGCAGCATTTTTTCATTAATACAGGTTTCATTGAATAATATAGACAAGTTCTGTCTATTTATTTTGTGTAAGATCCTTTCGTATGATCTGATTAGCTTGATAGTGTTGCCATGGAAAAAACGACAAGAAATCGCAATAATTGTTGATTTTTTTATCAGGTCTGAGCTTTCGGCTTACATAAGCCATTATTAAAGGATGAACATTTAATGTTCAGTGAACATAGAACATTTAAATTATTATTAACAGAGTGGAGTTATACAGATATATATGGAGTTATATATATATCCGAGTGAATACAGAACGAAGAAAGAATTCTTACAACGTCCAAAACATTAATTTAAAACAGTGCTCGATATATAATATACAGAGCTCTGAATATTTATTGTAAATTATATTTTAGAACATGTACATAATTTTTCTATATATATCCACGACAAAGGCACGTTTGTTTCGACATTGAAACTCCAATGTCTCATCAGGCGGTATTGAAGTTTCAATGTTGAAACAAACGTACCTTTGTCGTGGATATATATAGAAAAATTATGTACATGTTCTAAAATATAATTTATAATATATATATATATATATATATATATATATATATATATTGATTTACCTACTGCAGTATATCTTACATTAAGACATAAAAAACTTATCTAAACGCCTGAGCGTTGCAGGAGGGATATATATATATATATATATATATATATATATATATATATCCTGTGTGTGTGTGTGTGTGTGTGTGTGTGTGTGTGTGTGTGTGTGTGTGTGTGTGTGTGTGTGCGTATTACGGAAATTAACGAAGATTAACGAAACTGGTTATAAACAACCGACAATTTGAAATGATTTGTTTGAACATTATTTTTGATCGATACTCGTATTTAAGTGGATATTTCCGTTTATAATCAAACAGTATTATATATTTATTTCTAGAGGCCTGATTATTTACGATAAATTTTTGTTACGAAAATGTGTGTCATTCGGCAAGATTCGTAAATAATCAGGCCAGTTAAATAACACTTAAATACGAGTATCGATCAAAAATAATGTTCAAACAAATCATTTCAAATTGTCGGTTTGTTTATAACCAAGTTTCGTTAATCTTCGTTAATTTCCGTAACATAAAACAGAATATATACTTAAATACGAGTATCGATCAAAAATAATGTTCAAATAAATCATTTCAAATTGTCGGTTATTTATAACCAAGTTTCGTTAATCTTCGTTAATTTCCGTAATATAAAACAGAATGTCTACTTAAATACGAGTATCGATCAAAAATAATGTTCAAACAAATCATTTCAAATTGTCGGTTATTTATAACCAAGTTTCGTTAATCTTCGTTAATTTCCGTAATATAAAACAGAATGTCTACTTAAATACGAGTATCGATCAAAAATAATGCTTCAACCAATCATTTCATATATATAATGGTCTTTGTTATAACAGACAAGATATATGTATATTCTCCACTATTCGATGTCATTAATTATTGCAAAACAAATACGATTATATAGCATTAGGTTAAATTAGGTATTAGGTTAAAGAGCAAACAAGCGGCAAGGGCTTTCATAACTGGTAGAAAAGTTTAATAACTGGTAGTAAAGAGAATGAACAGAGCTGACGCTGCTTCTCTATTGTAACTCTCTCCATGAGCGTGATATGATCTTTCATGAGCGTGATATAATCTCAGAAGATCTGAACCAACTATCCCTAAGAACTTTACCGTAAATAGTTTAGCATCTAATTCCATAATATATATATATATATATATATATATATATATATATATATATTCTTCATTTGTAAACTAGTTATTAGGTTCATACAAGCGTGGATGAAAACATTATAATTTCTTGTAATTTTTAAAATTTTGCGTTCAAAAATTCCCCGTCACATGAGCGTTAAAAAAAAAAAAAAAAGCACCGTCACGTGAGAGTTCTAAAAGAAATGGTGGGGGGACGGTCAAATCAGTTATTGGAAATCGCCTGACGACACCAGATGGTAGAAACCTAGGTCGCGTAATAACTCGTTTACAAATGAAGAATATTCAAAAGTTCTACAATATAATTGTATTGAACACTTTTTAATACAAATGTGCACTGGTCTAATTTTATTATGACCAAAAACTAAGTAATTAAACAATATATGTTTATATAAGAGAGAGAGAGAGAGAGAGAGAGAGAGAGAGAGAGAGAGAGAGAGAGAGGACGAGGGAGAGAGATTTTTATCCACTTTATTTTATTTTATTATTATTTTTATTTTATTTTTATGTTATTTTATCGTTATTTTCATTCTAATTTATGATATTATGGCCAATTAATTTCCATTTTTGTATTGCTTCTTTAAATATCCTCTATTTTACGTACTATATTTCTGTTTGTCTATGGGATTTCATCATTTTGTTTTAAATGGCAAGAGATCTTAGTTGTAACATTGTAACTATGTGTTAATAGCTGTTTGCAACCCATTTTCGTTCTAATTTTGAATTCTCCGCTCTAGCTGTTTTCATTGGCTGTTCCCTTCTCAACATTTTCTCACTTATTTTTCTCTTCACTTTCTAATTCTTATTTGGGCACCTCAAAGTGGTGTAATGGTTAGCAAGCTTGTCTTGTTAGAATCATTGCAATTGAGTAGTGAGTTCGTTCCTCACTGAGTGCCCCATAGTTTCGGTGTTGTGCCGTATCTAAGATGAGCTTAGAAAATCGCCTTTATATTTCTTCTAGGCCTTTTTCTTTTTTTGATTTCTTCTTTTATTTTCTTCTCTTTTCTTTCTTAAATCCTTTTACCGTGTACGAGTAGTACAAAAAATTGTAAGAATCATTTTTCCAAAAACAAAGGGAAGCGTTTTCATAAAATTAAAAATAAATAAATAAAAACATTTATTACCATCATTGCCTCATTAACTACCCGATGAGACATTGTTCTTTCAATGTCAAAACAAAATGTACAATTTTATAGTAGATGTTCCCATGTTTTAACGTAATAATTATATCTATAAATAGGCATCCGTAGACAATCCTGTTTCGTTGTATCACAGAACATCAGTACGGTTAGACATCTGATTGCTTCCAGCCACGATTGAAACCCGACCGATTTGAGATCAGCTGGAGATTCTACTTCTATGCTATCGACGCACGGTGGAGGGAGGCAGATTTTAGCGTGTTATATACACAATGTAAACACACGCCAGTAGCGGAGAGTGTTCAATTACTGAAGAACAAACGAACAAATAAATATACAACGGTCTTTATTATAATATAGAGGATAAGCATTTTTTACAGTATTGTTCAACCTGTATATGTTCCCGGGAAGCACTCGAGGTCAAGGGTTAGGTTAGGGGTAGTTCACATGGTTAGGAGGGGAAGATAACGGCTGACTGAAGACTTGAACAGGTCAAGATTATAGTGATTGGGGAAGGATCTTGGGGGTCTGTTCCATAGGGCCGCGGTTCGCGAGAAGAAGTTGTTTAAATGGAACTTACTTCTCCCCAGTGAAATACGGAGGGAGTTTGGGTGGCTTGCTACTATGTAAGTGATATGGCGGCTTCTAGCCGTAAAGGTCAGATTTGGTAGAACCAGGAGATGCATGTACATGATATATAAAATAATATAAAAAGAAAGTTTTTAAGCAATAAAGAATATTAAAAACAAAAGTCGATCGCGACTAGAATCCTTGGAAGAAGATTTAAGAGAATCAGTCAGTCAGTTAAGTGCCATGGGCGATCATGTCTCGAAAGAGACATGACTGACTGGGCAGAAGATTATCCCGCAGTAGGTTGCCATTACTTTCTGCGGTAGACCGGTTGTCAGCCAAGGCTATAGAACCCAGTCTGTCCTGCTATTTAACCCATAACTGGAGGGAAGAGACGGATTAATACCCAAGGGTATTTGCGCGTAAGTGAATGCAAGAAATTCAACTGGAATTCGAACTCGGCTCCCCGAATTCTCGTTCCAATCCGATAGCCACTGCACCACAGCGCACATCTGCGCAGCAGAACGCACGTTTAAGAGAATGCCTGTCCAAAATTCGACCTTACATAAAAGAAAAGATATTGACAAAAATTCCAAACTCATTAAATGTTAAAATATAACAAACGAAATAATAAATATAATTTTTTTAAAGAATTTTACTTATTATCTTTTTATGACAAATTATGATAAATTGTTTTGTTTGTGTTTATAATCTAAACTTATTTATAAATGGAACTTTGTCTCTGTGTGTGTGTATGTGTGTGTGTGTGTGTCCTTTACCTATAGACTCCGAAACGACGAAAAAAACTTATTTGATATCGATGCCAGGAAATCAAAATTTGACTTACATCCATTCATTTTCCTTACATCCATTCATTTTTCTTTCAGTCTCCGGTTTCGCTTTAACTGGAAACAACTATTGCTTTGTAGTCTTTCGTGCCAACGTCCAAAGAGTCTGAGCTCCAGGACCATGGATTAGTTTTAAAGCTTTCATTACAACCGAGCAACGCCGGGCTATACTTCTAGTCATGAATAAGAATGGCAAAATACATGATTTACAAAAAAGTTTGCACAAAAATTCCCTTTAGTGTGCATTAAAGGCAAGATAACCAGTTCAAAATATACAATTATTGCCTCATAAAAATAGTTATACATGATTTAACTTACGGTCACTTATCGAAAAATCGCGAGAAGCTTTAAAATATACTACCTTTTAATAATGGATATATCTTTAAAGATCGATAAAATAAACTTTTCTTTACACCCAATGGTGTGTAGGGCAGCGTTTTTGCTGTTTCCGTAACAAACTGTTTTTTATGGGACAGAGTTGTTAGCCCCGCGCCCAACCCTGGAGGAAGGTAGAGGGTACCCAGTGAGGAACGAACTCACTACTCAGTTATAATGATTCTAGCGAGATGAGCTTGCTAACCATTACACCACGCCGAGGCGCCCATTTTTAAAGGTGGTATAATGCAATTCCTTAAAAAAACCCGTTAACAATACACTTCAAGAAAGGTATAAAACATACATTCTTTAAAAAAAATGTACTTACTTCATTCAAAGACAAAACTAGTAGTAGATTTATAAATGTACAAGATGGATTCTGACGAAAAAAAATTATTTCACAACAAAGTGACCCAACTTTCCTTGCAACAGATGCAAGGAATTGATTCGATATAGTCGCACCATTTCATGTTAATGGAAAACGTAAGGCCAAGAGGTGTAGAGTGTTGCTACCTTGAAGTTTAGCATCAGTCCTTTTGATAGTCGGCAGAAAAGGTTCTCTGTAGTGATTAAATTAAAATTTTGTTTTGGAGGCGTTAAAATTTAAAATTTAAAATTAAAATTTAAAATTTAAAATTTAAAATTTAAAATTTTGTTTTGGAGGCGTTAAAATTTAAAATTTAAAATTTAAAATTAAAATTTAAAATTTAAAATTTTGTTTTGGAGGCGTTAAAATTTAAAATTTAAAATTTAAAATTTAAAATTTAAATTTAAAATTTAAAATTTTGTTTTGGAGGCGTTAAAATTTAAAATTTAAAATTTAAAATTTAAAATTAAAATTTAAAATTTAAAATTTAAAATTTTGTTTTGGAGGCGTTAAAATTTACAGTCCATTTATTGTCCCAGTTAACCACTGATTGGAGTTCCTTTTCAAGAGCAATTGTCAGGTTTGCAATCGTCAGTCGTATTTGCTAGTATGCCATTTGTATAGATACCTATTTGAGAACTAATGACATTAGAGAGATCACTGATGATCAGAAACTACGTAAGTGCTTATTGTTGCGTTGCTATGACAGGATCCATGGCACCGCAAACTATGGATCGAGGAAGACCGAGATCCGTAAGTACGCCTGGCCACGGAGAACACATTCTACAGGCCTTTAAGATTTAGGTATCATCACACATTAAATGGATCTAACGCATCGTACATCTCATGGTACCCCATGGAAGGTACTTCTCGAGTAGCTCCTGTATTTATATCATTTGTAACCTGTGAAGGGACTTTCGTCCTCTGATCATTCTGGTAGTGATACTGTTCAACACAACCTTCATTGCACGATTTATTAGGAACAAATAGATGAAGTTAAATATTCCTACTGTGACACCGTAACTCTTGAGGTTGGGTAGAATAATAATGCTTATCTAGAGCCACAGCTGGAGCTTCGTCATCCTTATCTAGTGCTTGACAGACAAATTCAGTGATGGCTGTTAACTTGTGTGCCTTGGCGAAACGAAATCTTTTTACCTGAAAGGGGGTCGTGCGAGTAATCATCCTTTCAGTAGTCTGTTCCACAAAGGAGCGATTCTCCTGAAGTTCTCGCTTAGAAGAGACACTTATTGTCGCGTTACTGGGACAGGATCCATGGCACCGCAAACTATGGATCGAGGAAGACCGAGATCCGTAAGTACGCCTGGCCACGGAGAACACATTCTACAGGCCTTTAAGAGACAACCCAGGTATCACACGTTAAATGACCCTTGCGCATCGTACATTTCATGATACACCAAGGAAGAGCACCCGGCCGGATACGGCAGCAGTATTCAATGCACGAACGAATGGTAGATTTGTAAATATGCAAGATGGATTCTGACGAGAAAAAAATTCTGTCATGACACAGTGAACCAACTTTCCTTGCAGTTGATGCAAGGAATTCGATATTAAATTTTCTAAACACCGCTTCGATGTGGCACAAAGCCGAAAGTATGGGGTACCCAGTGAGGATCGAACTCACTACTCAGTTGTTACAGGTTCTAGCAATACAAGCTTGCTAACCATTACACCACACCGAGGTGCCCTTGATTCGATATAGTCTCATTACTTCATGTTAGGGGAAAACGTGAAGCCAAGAATTTATAATGTGTTGCTACCCTGGAGGTTAGCATCAGCCATGCTGATGGCAGACAGAACAGGTTTTCTGAGGTTATTAAATGAAATTAATTTTGTTTTGAGGGTGTTCGATAAAAATTCAGGCTATTGACTATTCTAAATACTGTAAATATCTGGTTGTCTCGATCAGGAACAACAAATTTAGTACAGGAGAAAAGGAATGTGAACACATGAAGCAATGTGCAGGCCCATAATATGCTACAAAACTACAAATATTAACCTGGAAGCTCGAGTTATGTTCTTAGAAAACCTTGTCAGATGCAAACCACCAGACAAGTGTCATACATGACTTTGTGGTGAGTACAAAAATAAAAATGCCTTTCTTTTCTTCACTGTTTGCGAATTCGCAAGCTAGTGTGAAAATATTAATTAACTAATGAAAAGAGAGCGATTTGCAGAAAACAATAAATTCAACTTTCAATGAACCGTATCGTGTTTCTTCCCGCCCCAAAATGAGTTTGCCATTGAGAGCTGGTCATGTGATCCGAGTTGGCTGCATATTTCACGTTTTTAGCTTGGTCAGTCAGTCAGAGAGAGAGAGAGAGAGTGAGTGTGTGTGTGTGTGTGTGTGTGTGTGTGTGCGTGTGTGTGTGTACTCAATCCAGCATAATGTAGCAAGAAAATAATCAGGCCGCCTACGGTGACCTACATTCGCACACTCTCACTTTCTCTCTCTTCCTGTTTTTTTTTTATCTCTCCTTCTTCCTCATCACCTACCCGTCTTACACAAAAAGAAAGAGAAGAGCAATATACTACTACTACTACTTTGTTGATACACTCAGCGAAAACATGGACTTACTTTATCTGTACAAATCACATTTCGCTAACACGAGCGAACTGTTCATTTTTAAATTTCTTATTACACTTTCTCTTAGAACATTTCACAATAATTTCATACCTACGGTTTGATATAATGTTGTTCGATAAATAAATTTTCATTTATTTATACAAAAGAAACAGTTTATATTCTCTCAACCTTCTGATCTGGACGAAATTGTGAGGAGTTCGGTTATGTTTGGCACAAGGCCAGTTTAATAAACATGATCGAACTACCTCCGTCAACTTCGGACCCGTTTAGAAAAGTTTCATCGAACATCTGTTCAGATGTTTAATCTAAACATTTAGAATTATTTAATGTAACATCCGTATACAACAGGAGGTTTTTCCGTCACGAACATTTTATATAATTGAGGATTTAAATCCAGTGTTTCACAATCTTTTTTCAGTCAGCGCCTCTCTTGGGTACATTTTTTTTTTGTTTTTTGTAAATTCACCCCCACGTCAAATTAAATTTCTAATATCATGAATATGGTTAGGTTTTGAAGGCTGTCACAATGCGTTTAGTAAAATAAAGGAAGGTAAATAAGTTGTTGGATATCACCTATCTATTATACATGAATATTTCGAGATTAAAATCTCATCTTCAGAATGTTAGGGCGATCGTGTTTGAGTCCGAGACTTTCAGCGAATGGTCCTTCCTGGCTGCTGCTGCTGCTGCTTTTGTTAATTGTAGTGTGTGTGTGTGTGTGTGTGTGTGCTAAAGCATGTATGTGTGTGTGTGTGTGTTTATGGTGTGTATATGTGTGATTGATAGTTGGGATTTTTATGGTCTGATGGTATCAGTCTGCTTTGATATGTCGTTTATCTAAGTGTGTGTTGGCCTGACCGTTAGTGGAAGAGGGCCTTCGTGATTATTGTGTGTGTGTGTGTGTGTGTGTGTGTGCGTGTTTATGTGCGTATACTTATAGTGTTACATTATACAGTATAACCCGGATATAAGAGACTCGAGGATAAGAGAAACCCGGAGATAAGAGAGAGTAAAATAAAGGAAGGTAAAGAAGTTGTTGTACATTACATATTTATTATACATTAATATTTCGAGATTAAATTCTCATCTTCAGAATGTTAGTGTGATTATTTTACTAAACGCATTGTGACAACCTTCAAAACCTAACCATATTCCTAATATACACAAAGCAAATTACAAAACTTTCCTTCTAATATCATATTTAATTCATTATTCATAGCAAGAAGACTTAGATATTTAATCAAAAATAATTTTAATATTATTTTCATTTCTATTATAAATGCTAGTAATTAAAATGCTAAAAAAACAACATTTATTTGATAGACTATTTCAATGTTTTCAATACGATGTTTGACTTTACTGCTTATTGGTTAAGGCACTTACTATATGTACACTTCATAGCTTATCCCAGTGTTTTCAATAAGATGGCTGACTTTGTTACTGGATAAGAGGCTCTTACTCTAGGTTCCATGCAACTTAGAAGTAATTATAAATCTCCTCGTTTTGTAATTTGCAGGCAGTTTCCCTGTTTAGAAACCACATCCAACCCTATAGGGAGTTGGAAAAGCAATGAAGAAAGCTTGATAGCTTCCCATAGTTTTAGCTACCTTTCTAAAATGTCCCTTTGTAGCCAATATTAAGTAATTTTTTAAAATAAAAAAAGATGAATAAATGTCAACCACACTTCATGACATTAATTTATATAATATCCTTCTTCTTCTATGTGCCCTATCTTTTCAGGACGTAGACGATCATTGATTTCCACGTCTCCCTACCCCTGGTGGCTCTTAATATGTTTTTCCTGTTACTCCACGCAAACCCCGTTCTGTCATCCACCCGATCAGGCTCTTCAAATATGTTATCCGCTGCCTTCCTCTGTTTCTTTTTCCTTCTATCAGTCCTGTCAGTGTCAGGTTCTCTAAGCTCTCCTTCCTCATTGCATCTCCCAGGAACTTCACTTGTCTCTTCCTGATGCTCACTATTAGTTTTCTTTTTCAATGCCATTCTTTCCAAAACCTCATCGTTGCTCACATGTTCGATCCATGATATCCGCAGCATCCTTCTGTAGAACCACATTTGCGCTGCTTCAAGTTTTTTCCTCATCTTCGATGATATTGTCCAGCATTCACTGCCGTATTGAAGAACTGGCATCATATAGCAATCTAGCACTCTCTTCTTTGTTTCTAGGGAAATTTTCCTGTGTCTTAGTACTTTACTCAGCTTCTGGAACGCGTCCTTCACCATGCCAATTCGCCTTACAATTTTTTAAAAATCAAAATGTATTCCAAAGTATAACTTCAACAAAATTACAACATAAAGCACATATCCTCACCGTCAATAATTATGTCCACACAAACTTGTATATGTGCAAAAGCTGGGTATTGTCTACCATGTATTCAACTGTGAAAGCGCAATAACATATTTTTATTACTTCAAAGCTACTAATAGTATTTTCTATAAAAGTTCTTTGTAATTTGGGAAATTTTAGGAGACTATAAATCTTTGTTACGTTACCCTGAAGATAACGAATTCCGTAAGAGAAGATAAAGTCTTCTAAAATCTTAATAGATTTTTTTTTTCGATTAAAATTAAATTTCCGTATTAAAGGCTCATAAGAAGTTGATATGCTGTTGAACCGACAAACAAAGCAAAAACAAATCTGGAGTACTTAATCGATACTAATAACTACTGCCAGTTACAATAAAACGATGTCCCCTCAAGGAGGCAACGTGCCATGAGAGAATACTGGGATTTCAACACAACCCAGACGTCAAGTGGAACTCCTACATACGATTTATCACTAAAGGTTCTGGAAAAATAGCTGGTTCCCGTACCGCGCCAGTAATTATCAATTTCCAAGTTATCATCTATGCAGATGATACCACCATTTACACCCGTCTCTGTAAGAAGTCTGCCAAAGCTGACTAATTATACTTGGCTGCTGCACTTCAAAAGGTGCTCCAATCTGTGATTATACGGGGTAGGGAATGACTAGTAAAGTGTAATGCCTCCAAAACGAGGCTGCTCTCCTTTAACTACCATAGAGAAACATTCCTGCCAACCAATACAATAGATGACGCTAATCTCCTAGAGAGCAATGCACTGTGCCTCCTTGACCTCACTCTCTTAAATAGAATATCTACATTGAATCCATAGGTGAATCTACTGCTAGGAAGGTTGGTTCACTGTGTCGGGCCAGGAAGTTTTTCTCGTCAGAATCCATTTTGCAAATTTATAAATAACGGCGTAATTTTTGTATGGATCAGATTTCGCTACTGGTAAACAATTACGCTGGTTTATTTCACTGTTCCATTTACTCCAATTTTTGACCAACAGAAAAATAATTAATATTGCAACGTTTTCTGGATGTCGAAAATCTGTTAAAAAAAAAAATCTTAATAAAAATAATAATAATAAAAATTTGCCGGGCAATGGATACTGTTGACATATCTAGCCGGGTGCTTCTGCTATCCATCTTTAGATTCTCGACAAAATTCAGAGAAGGATCTGCAATATAATCGATCTTGACGCGGCACACCGCCTTCAGTCACTTTCTCGTGATGTGGCTTCCCTCTGTCTTTTCTAAAAGTATTTTTATGACAACTCTTCTGACGAGCTTTTTTCCCTGATACCCTGACCACATGTATTTACTAGTGCTACTAGATTGGCCCACCCTTTTACCGTCGAAATAGTCAAATGTAACCGCCCCTTCTACTCCAATAGTTTCTTTTCTCGCACTTCCCGTTTATGTTACTTTCATTGGGTTGCTTTCATGATGGCTACAATCTCCAAAAGTTTAAATCTAACGTCTACTTTTCCTACTTGATTCCCATACATCTCTTACCTTTTCCTCGACATTCCCTGTACCTTTTTTCCCTCTCATTGCAATCCCTTGCGCACCAGTGGCGTTTCTGCCTTGGTGGGGGTGAAATGATTATAAAAAAAAAGTAGGGAAATTTTCCTGTGTCTTAGTACTTTACTCAGTTTCTGGAACGCGTCCTTCGCCATACCAATACGCCTTACAATTTTTTAAATCAAACTGTATTCCAAAGTATAACTTCAACAAAATTACAACATAAAGCACATATCCTCACCTTCAATAATTATGTCCACACAAACTTGTATATGCGCAAAAGCTGAGTATTATCTACCATGTATTCAACTGTGAAAGCGCAATAACAATAATATTTTTATTACTTCAATGCTACTAATAGTATTTTCTATAAAAATTCTTTGTAATTTGGGAAATTTTAGGAGACTATAAATCTTTGTTACGTTAACCTGTATTGCAGATCCTCCTTGTTACGTTACCCTGTATTGCAGATCCTCCTTGTTACGTTACCCTGTATTGCAGATCCTCCCTGTTACGTTACCCTGTATTGCAGATCCTCCTTCTTACGTTACCCTGTATTGCAGCTCCTCCTTGTTACGTTACCCTGTATTGCAGATCCTCCCTGTTACGTTACCCTGTATTGCAGATCCTCCCTGTTACGTTACCCTGTATTGCAGATCCTCCCTGTTACGTTACCCTGTATTGCAGATCCTCCTTCTTACGTTACCCTGTATTGCAGCTCCTCCTTGTTACGTTACCCTGTATTGCAGATCCTCCCTGTTACGTTACCCTGTATTGCAGATCCTCCCTGTTACGTTACCCTGTATTGCAGATCCTCCCTGTTACGTTACCCTGTATTGCAGATCCTCCCTGTTACGTTACCCTGTATTGCAGATCCTCCTTCTTACGTTACCCTGTATTGCAGCTCCTCCTTGTTACGTTACCCTGTATTGCAGATCCTCCCTGTTACGTTACCCTGTATTGCAGATCCTCCTATGACTACTTGTGCTATCCTCTATCTTTACAAGAGCAAGACTGGGCTTAAAATGGATTACGACTGTCATATTTGGAGAGGAGCTGACCAGTCATCGACTCCCAGTCTCGACAGAATCCAATAGCGTCTCCGCCTCCTTCAGGATGACAAATTACTTTCCACCCTACCACCCCTTTCCCACAGACGAAAGGTCGCAAGCCTCTCACTGCTCTATCGCTATTTCCATGGAAAGTGATCAAACGAACGACATTTATTAGTCCCACCAGTTCACCTTCACGGCTAGAACTCGCCATGACATGCACATTTTAGCAAACCACTCTAATTCCATTCTTATATCATTGGTGAAAACCAATGCTCTGTGGAACCAACTCCCAAGAGGATACTCTCCCAATCACTACAATCTTAACCTGTCCAAGTCTAGGGTTAACTGTTATCTTCCCCACATCTCCGCATCTCTGCAACCTCCTAACTCGAGTGGTTCTTGTGCCTTGTACAGGGTGAACCTCATTGTAAAAAATTAATCTTATTTCTAGTGTAGGTTTTCTAATAAATGCAGGATCTGCAATATAATCGATCCTGACATGGCAGCTCACCTGCAGTCAATTTCTCACCGACACACACATTTTTTATATAATCTTTTCACCCCAAGCCAAGTAGCATTGTCACTATTGCACAGGGAATTACAGTAAGAGAAAAAAACGGGATGTTAAAGAAAAGATAAGAGATTGATGGAAATCAAAAAGATAGAAGATAGCAATTGATGTCGTATTTAAACCTTTGAAGATTGTAGCTATCAGGGAAATAAGCAAACGATAGAGAGTTCCACAAACAGGAATTGCGAGAAAAAAAAATAACTTAGAGTAGAAGAGTACAGTTAACTAGTTCGACGGTAAATCATCATCATCATCATTCTGCGGCCTCGGCCAAGACAAAATCTTGTCAGTAGCTGAATACTTGATGCTTCGCTAGAGCTACCAAGGGTGTTTTTATCGTGACACCATCACTAGATAGGTTGCCTACCACGGCTTAAGAGGGACCCATTCACCCTCATTGAAAGAAGGATATCCCGCGCCAGTTTCCCAGCCTGGTATTTTTTACAACCTCGCGGTAAAAAAAAAAAAAGATATTATACATAAACTACTGCTTGTAGAAAACAGTAATTTTTGAAAGGATTTTTTTCTTATTATAACGTCGGTAGCAACGCCTGTTCGACGGTAAAAGGGTTGTAAGAGAGAGAGTCAAACACATACACACGTTTAAAGGGTTCAAAATTCCTGGCACCTGAAGAAGGCCGAAACGTCATGTTATTCGTTTCTTTTTTATTATTTTTACTAAGAACTTTTTTTAAACAGATTTTCGACTTCCAGAAAACGTGGCAATATTAATTATTTTTCTGTTGGTCAAAAATTGGAGTAAATGGAACAGTGAAATAAACCAGCGTAATTGTTTACCAGTAGCGAAATCTGTTCCATACAAAAGTTACGCCGTTATATTTGGATCATCAAAGAACAACGGAGGTAAACGAAATAATATTTTTTTAAAGTAATTGGGATCTTGAAATGTATTTTGGTCACCAGTGGTGAAATCTGTTCTAGCGTAAGTTGAGTGCCGTTTAATTTGGGTCATCGGAGAACGGTGGAAATAAACGAAAATAATTTTTTGCAAGTGAAATTGAAATAGCGCTGAGTAAGCGAGAAGACCTTTGGAGGTCACATGATTTTTGGCTGCAGAAACAGACACTCGTGTTAAGCGCGTGGATGACCCGCCGGTTTCCTATATAAGCGCTTCGTAATGCTGAAGTAAAAGAGTCGACTCACGACCGTGGAAGCGTACGGTTGTGTGTCATCGGGTCTCCCCGATGAGAGGGTGGTGCGAACAAGAGAGACCAGAACCGTATGATCGTACGGTTGAGTCACCCCCTTCGCTGGAGTAAGGTTGCTGACAATTCGGACCTATCAACCTTCTAACCGAAGACGTCTTTGGATGTAAAAGGATTGTAAAATATATTTTATATTTTACTTGGATTTGATCCTACTGTTTCAGACGGAGGCTTGTTGCAGATTGTTGTTGCTGACGGGGACGAAAAGAACATTGTTGAAAAGAGTTATATATATCTTCTGAGACGATTTAACAACAAGTGAACCATGCAGACTCTCTCTCTATCTAGACTCCAGTGTGTAAGTTGTTATGCTAAACAACTTTTACTTTCTGTAACCTTTTTCTTTTTCTATTCTTTTCTTGTATATAAAAGACATTAGCAGTGCAACTATCGAACAGTTGTTTGTTCGGCTTTCTACGGACATCTTTTCTATTTCTTTTTTGCTGTATTCTAAATGTTAAACACCGGCTCCCCAGCAGTGTCTACATCTTTAGTCGACCGTGAACAAACAACACTTCTGCTTTCTGGATCTAATAATCACAACGTGGGAGGGAAAGCAGATTTTAACCAGTGAGCCGGTTGGCTGACCTACGGATACTCAGCGACCTACAGCCGACCTCTTAAGTTTGGTCAAGACCGAATAGACACCACAACTCGAAGAGAAAGACGTCGGAGGTTGAGGGGCTAGGGTGGAAGAGTTAGGTCTGGTGCACGTTGACCGGAATAGGCTCGTGGAGTGGAAATGCTAGAAATACGGTCTCGTGACCAGGATAACAACCCGGGGACGGAAAGGGTTAAATATATATTTCCCTGATAACCAGTATTCGACCCGAGGGGCAAGAGTGTTAAAGTACCTAGATGCCAATCTAGTAGCATGAGTAAATACATGTGGTCGGGGTACCAAGGACAAAAAAGCTCGTCATGATAGTTGCCATGAAAAGACATAGGGAAAACACTTTACGTCGGTGAGAAAGTGACTGAAGGCGAGATGCCAAGTCAGGATCGATTATATTGCAGATCGTTCTTTAGATTTTGTTGAGAACCTCCAGATGAATAGCAGGAGCACCCGAACGGATATGGCTACAGTATTCAATGCACGAACGAATTGTAGATTTATAAGTATGCAAGATGGATTTTTCTTGGCGTGACACAGTGACCCAACCTTCCTAGCAGTAGATGCAGCTATAGATTCGATGTTGTTATTCCACTTGAAGTCGTTTGATAGATTGAGGCCAAGGAGGCACAATGCGTTGCTCTCTAGGAGACTAGCGTCCTCCGTTCTGATGGTTGTCAGGAATGTTTGTTCTATGGTCGTTAAAGGAGATCAGATTTGTTTTGGTGACATTAAAATTTACTATCCATTTTCTGTCCCATTCAATCACAGATTGGCGGTTCTTTTGACGATTCTTCGTAAATTTATCTCTCTCTCTCTCTCTCTCTCTCTCTCTCTCTCTCTCTCTCTCTGTCTCTCTCTCTCTCACACACACACATATGAACAAAAAGTAAGTCCGCCATTTACCAGTTTTAAAAATTCCCGCTATAGGATGAATATTCTAATCCAGTTTCGGCGACGATAGCATCTTAATTTGTAGACTTTGTAGCGATTTTCTAAGCGTGGAGATTATATGTGGTGCAAGACCGAAAAGTATGCAGGGCCCAGTGAGGATTGAACTCACTACTCAGTCGTAACTGACGTGGTGTAGTGGTTAATAGGCGTCTATTGTTAGAATCAGCACAATTGAGAAGTGAGTTCGATCCTCACTGGGTGTCCCATAATTTCAGCCTTGTGCCACATCTAAAGTGCACTTAGAAAATCACCATTTCACAGTGTCGAAGTGTCCACTCCGCGGCACTTATATATATAATCGTTTCACCCCAGGCAAGGCGGTAACGCCACTGATGCGCAGTGGGCTATATAAGAGAATTAGGAGGAGAGCAAAGAGAAAGACGAACCAGTTACAGGGGGGGGGGGGTGTCAGAGAAGGGAGCAAGAGAAGGATGGGAATACAGGTGTGATGACAGTTGCAAAGGTAGAGAGAAAGGAAAATATAGAGGGTGATGTAGAAAGAATTGGAGTCAAGTGGTTAAGAGATGGGTATTGACATTGCATTTAAATTCATGGAGGTTGTAGCAGTCAGGAAAGCAAAAATATGGAAGAGAGTTCCACAGGCGGGAAGTGCGAGAAAAGAAGCTGAAGGAGTAGAATTGTCGGCTGCATTTAGTTGATCTAACTGTGAATGGGTAGGACCCAGTTGCCAGTCTGGTTGCACGAGTAAACTCCTGTGGCAGGGGCACCAGTGACTTAAGTTCGTCGGAGCAGAAGCCATGAAAGTATTTATAGAACAGAGGGAAGTCACATCCCGTCGGTGAGAAAGTGGCTGGAGTCGAGCTGCCAAGTCGGGACCTATCACATTTCAGATTCTCCTTTGGAGCTTGTCGAGAACACTGAGATGAACAGCAGGAGTGCCTGACCATATGTTGCGTGTTTTATAGGAGAAAAAAAAAAACAACAAAAAACAAAAAACAAAACAAAAAAAAAACGTTGTATTGCTTCGAAATCCAAAGGAAACGCGAACTAGCTTAAGAAAGTTTAGGCATTGAAATTCTAACTTCATGTTGTCTTTTCTCTTTCAGACCAGTTCAAGAGAAATTTTATCCGTATATCACCTGAAGAATGTCGGAACTTACAACCACCGAAATGTCGTGAATATACAAATAAAGATGAGGTCAACGGCCTAAACGATGTAAATAGTCACTATTTAGTTACTATTTAATAGTGTAAATAAATAAATTTGAAGAATAGAAAAATGTATGGTTTGGTACAATGCCAGTTTCGAGAGGGAACATTTAAAAATGTTATTTTTACAACTGTTAGAGTTTTATTTATTTATTTATTTATTTATTTATTTATTTACAGATATTCAAAAATATAATAATTCTGTAATTGCAGCCAATTGACAACAGTGTAAATTCAAAAAGTCATTATTATTTCCCGGTAGTTCAGTAGTATTTGGAGGCGTTTTGTATTGGAGACAACGTGACAGCAAGCTTCCCCAGCATTTCGCGCTTTTTACAGTCGTCATCTAAATTGTCGCCTGTTGGAAAAGTCGACATCTTTTTTTTATTCGTTGCAGTGTTTATGTGGTTGCGTTTTTCACTGAAAGAAGCAGGAATAGTTTCAGAGCACCTATTTTTGTAATCGCTTCTTTTTTTTTTTTAATAGCACGTAGTGAAGCTTTTCTTGATGCCTACCTGGCTGATGATGGTGGGACGTGTTTGGTTTGTTTGAATTGCGTGGAGAGGGACGGGTGTGTGTATGATTAGAGGTGGCGGTTGGGGGGGGGGCAGCTAATATGTTGCCGTCTTTTAAGAAGTGAGGAAAACAACCCAGAAAGAAGCGTCAATGATAAAGAGAGAGAAAAAGACGACAGTCGTAGGCACAAATGATCAGCGCATGTGTGAATGTGTGTGTGTGTGTCCGTTTGTGTGTGTGCGTGCGTATGTGCGTCTGTATGTGTGTGCGTAAATAGAGTTGTACACATGCATGTGTCTGACTTCGTCGCCATTTCAAACGAAGAAAGAATTCATCTTTTTTTTATTACCCTTATTGTTGATAGCAGTTTGCACTTTGGTTAGAGTAACAGACGAGATTAAAGGAGGTTCAGAGGTCCTATTTCAGGAGTTAGAAACTTTTTCCTTTTTCTTTCTTTAACTAAGGACTCGAGAAAAGAAAGTGATTTTAGATTCTGAGATTTAACATTCAATCGAGAACATTTCAGACATTGTTTGGATTGTTGCAATAATTGGTTACATTTGAGCATAGAACGCCTGTATCGTTGCTTAACGGTAATGATAATGAACAGCCAAGAAAGAAACGTTAACTGATGCTACTTACTCAAATATAGGAGGAGGAGGATATATATATATATATATATATATATATATATATATATATATATATATATATATATATATATCCAAGTGAATAAAGAAGGAAGAAAGTATTAACAACGTTCAAGCAAAACATTAATTTAAAACAGGGCTCAATATAGAAATAGGGCTAAATAAAAGTCATACATGTACAAATTAATTTACTACAGAAGTGTACATTTTGTTTCCACATCGAAACATTTTAGACGTTGTTTTTGTACACGTTCTAAACTATACAGAGAGAGAGAGAGAGAGAGAGAGAGAGAGAATTGAGATTGTGTCAGTCATAGACTTGTTGAATGATCATGGAATGTGTGTTTGCGTGTGTGGGGGGGGGGGGGGGCGGGGCGTACAATCGCACATATATGCATTCGTCTGTCTTTTTCGCCATTTAAAAATAATTCATGCTTGTTTTATTTTTGGCAGTAGCAGTCCGAGTTTGGGTAGAGCAACCAAAGTAGATAGGTTCGTCTATCGTCCGGTTCACGCTCCTTCCCGATCTTTTGAACAGGATTAGAATTTATCCCTTGTTTCTTCTTTAAGATTGGGTTTCCGGTCTCTTCTGAAGTCCCCTTCAGCTTTTCTCACCTAAGGACTCGAGAAAGGAAAACGATTTTAGATTAACATCCAAATATCCAAATTGATGATAACGAGTATTACTGTAAGTGCGAACACACACACACACACACACACACACACACACACACATGTTCGCACTTACAATAATACTATAATATATAATATAATAATATATTGGTGGGGTGGGGAGGTTAATAAAATAAACCTTTTAATAATTAGAAAGATAAATTGAAATTTAAAAAAGGGAAATTAAAGTTCAGTTTCTCTTTTTGCGAATGTGGGCAATGCTTTTTAAAATTTTTGATGGAGGAAATAAACAAGAGAAAAAAGAATTAAAATGACGCTCCGAAAGTAATGCCTCCTATCGATCTTGTCACCTCTTCAGGTCATAAAACATTTTCAAAAAGAATATCGGCGCTTGCAAGCATCACACACACACACACACACACACACACACACACACACACGCACACCACTGTTGCCACCTGTGATAACGTCCACTATTTGTTTTAAACGTTCAGTCAGCGTCAATGAATATCAATAAGTATAATTTTTCTGTAAGTGAAAATTCAATGGCTTTGTGCACACTTTCTTGTCAGATATCATTTTGTCAGAATACTGTTATTGGGTGCTTCTAATGATTGGCGGGAAGTCATAACCTTTGTTATCATAACAACAATAGGAGATCCGCGGCATTAAAACCTGACATGACTGGCGCGTACTACCACGACCATCGCTATAACAACAAGTTATTATAGCGAAGGTCAGATACTACTTCTGAAAGCCCTGAGCAGACGGAGGGTGTGGTACTGATTATTGGCCCTGGGTAGTGCTTTCTGATCCTAGTTATTTTATCAATATTTGCTTTTCTACTTACATTTAATTAATATACATCACAAATTACACTACCTTGATATTATTCTGTGTTCTTTTTTCGGTCCAAATCCATAAATATGTTTGCTTAGTTTCTGTATAGGTACCTCCTCTAAATTGGTACCTCCACTAAATTGGTACCTCCACTAAATCGCGAAAAAACAGCATAGTTACTTTTAAACTGAATTTTTAAAAATGAAAAAGTTTTGTTGAAACTTTTATTTTAGTTTTAATTGAAATCTAAATGATTAAATTTACTATTTCCAGTAAGTAAAATACTCTGGTTTATTTCAAACAGAAATTATATTGATTGGAATATAAAAGTTTGAGATTTTTTTCAATTTTTGAATTTTCCACCATTTTTGAGCGATCGACGCATTTTTGTAAACAAAAGTTAATTCTCGGTTTTAAAAATCTTGCAGAAATAAAATATACATCAGTGACACATTATTTTTGGTAAATTAGCAATTTTTATGTTAAATTAAACTGATTTACACAAAGATTACTTGTTTATAGCGTGACATTTAGAATACAACTATTTCTTAATCACAAATTTGAACTTTTTGACCTGTACGCGTCGTAAATCAAGTTGGCGTTGACAGGTTCTTGATTAAAGATAAAAAAAATGTAGGGCGTTCATAAGCAACAAAATTGTCCTCATTTCTTTTCGGGTAAGGAAGGAAACTCTGACCTTTTAGTTTGCACATAAAAATTACTATACAAAAAAAAAAAAAAGAAGAAAATACTTCAAATGCACAAAAAAGTTTCAATTATTTTAAAAATATTTGTACAAAAGAATTTTTATTAAACTTTTCAATTTTCGATAGGCAATATAATTATCAATTCTTAACCTAAAAAATAAAGGCAACAGTTCTTTTAAAGATTTTAAAAATATTTTTAAAACTTTATTAATTATTATAATAATAATAAAAAAATGAAAACAATTTAAAATTTTATTAGTAATCGGAATTTTTTTTTTTTTTTTTTTTGTAGAACAGATTAAACACGACATTAGTCTCCTGTGCCCGGCTAGCCATCTACTTTGATCTGGAACTGATTTGACTATAAACGACAGGAGATGTAAAGACTTTTGTCTCAAAAAGATACAACTATATCCAACATGGTGAAAAATAGTACTGACAATGTTATAGAGAAATGTCGGAAAAATATGAAAATTGAGATGTAGTAGAGTGGGAGGCCGCGTATCATAAATTTGTGGTGGGGAGTGGCTAGAGGTCCTTGTACAGGGCTTGAAACCTGAGAATTGAACAATTTTTTGGACCATCCAAAAGGGACCCACTTTTAATAAACGTAGGTGTGTGTCAGACCGAGCACATTGAAAGGGTTATGACCTTTTGGAGGTGGGGTGGGGTGGGGGTTGATATAATAGGAGGCGTTACTTTCGGAACAGCCAGTGTATTTTCATCATCTTGAAAGATAAAAAAATCCGATGGAAAAGCTATTTACTGCCTATAATAGGCTATAATAGCCAAACTGAATGCAATTCAAACATTTTTCATTTAAATGTTTTTTGTCATCACCGAATTATTTTAAACTCTGCCAAAGACTTTCTAAAAACAAAACACGAAAAGCACATTTTAAATGCTTTCTTTGAACTTAAAATTTCGGTTCTATTTGAAAAAAAAAAAAAAAAAAAAAAAAAATAGAAAATGGTCTAAATTTAATCAGAATTAAAATTAAAAAGTAACTTCCGTATATAAACTTATGAAAATTCTCTCAGAGTCAACCTCAAGAAAAAGACAATATTTATAAATAAAAAAGACAATAGGAAAACTGCATTAGTTGCCAACGCGTTTCGTCTAATGTGGACTTTTTCTAGGAAAAAAAAACGAAATAAATTTATTAAAACAAAGTAACAAATAATATCAAAACAAAATGTCCTTCGAAACTGAATAAATTTAAAGAACGCTATTTTTATACTGTTAACTGAAAATTACATCAAATAATGTCACGTATGGAGATATTGTTTTTATTGCTGTGTTGACGGATTCAACCATTTTCTTTTGATTTCTTCATACTGTTGTATACGTTTGTTTGGGAGAGTAGTAATTCTGTTAAAAGAGGTGAAATAGGGAAAAAGCCTGGGCGTAGATTGGGTAATATTCAATGGCGGCACTCTCGAGGATTTTCCTTCATTTCCGTGACAATATCTGACGTAATTTTCAGTTAACAGTATAAAAATAGCTTTCTTTAAGTTCTTTCAGTTGCTAAGGATATTTTATTTTGTTATTATTAGTTACCTGGTTTAATAAATTCATTTCGTTTTCTTTTTTTTTTTTTTTTGTCTTGAAAAAGTTCACATTGGATGAAACGCGTTGGCAACTAATACAGTTTTCCTATTGTCTTTTACATTTATAAATAAACTTATGAAGCATTTTTAAAGCATTGTTACTTTTTCAACACTCATCGAGCCGCCAAGAAAAATTTCAGTTTGTTTTTTACAAACTGAAATTTTCTTGAAAATCTAATATTTGTACAAGAGATATCTTTCGAAGTCAGTTAGTAAAGTTAAGAATTAAAAGGATTTTTTAAACTAATGTTTATCATTTAAATAAATAAATCAATGAAAATAGCGTTTTATTTACCAACGCTAGCCTGTGAGGTCAAAGGAACTGTCGACTGCCATTCTACTACTCTCAGAAAAAGCGCGGGAAAAAGTAAGAATGAAACCTACAGAAATACGGAAGACCAACAGTAAAATAATCAATAATTTTTTAAAACTAAACTTTCTTTAACCTTGTACAACCAATAGTTTAAGAATATTTTTTGTTCTATATTTGTTAGTATAACGAATAATTTTATTACAATACGGACTGATGGTTGGGAGATAAGTTAGATTAATTTCTTCTCTCATAACATGAGAAATGTATTTCCATACCAAAAATAATTTAACAGCTTATAAAAAGATTGAAAAAAAAAAAAATTCACCCTCGAAAATGAAATTAAACTTTAAATTTTTAAATCTTCAAACACATCTTTATTTAATAAAAAAGAAATCTTGTGAGGAACAGCGACAGAATGAATTTCAAAATTTCGCTGAAAAATTATAAGCAATTTAAAAAAAGATAAATATTAAGTTTAGATATTTTTTATTTTTCTGATGAATCTGAAAGAAAATGATGTTTTATTAAATTATGCAAGCAACAATTCTAAAAATAAAATGTATATTTTTTAGTTTTATTCAATAGTGTTTGGCAAGACGTGGGTCGAATTTTCCCGTCAGTTCACTTTCGATATTGCATAAGTATTTTTACTGAAATATCAGGGATTTTTTTATAACTGGCGTGCAAAAACATTGACGAATATCTCCACCAAAATAAAAGTATATATGTGATATCTAAAAGGGGCGTCGAAACATAATTCCACCTAAATATTTCAGCAATTTTTATTTTTAATAACATGTGGTGGTTAGGAAATTAGAAATTAAAAGCAACCTTCTTCTTCACTTTTACGAAAACTCACAATTACGTTTGAAATCCTGGGTTTACCAAATAGAAAAAGGATTGACCACGTGCTGAAAGAAAAAGTTGAAGTCGGATTTTGCAAGTAGATGTTAAATTAATTTTCTGACCAATGGAAGTGATTTGCAAGACTAACAAGAGTTAGCGATCCAGTGTGAAAAAAAAAAACAAAAAAAACTAAATGGTTATAAAAAGCGAAAGGAAGGCCAGTCACATGGAAGCAGCAGAGACGACTAGCTAAATTGTAACATAGGAGAAACATTAAGTCAACCCGGACGGTAGTTCTCTTCTCCTTCTTTCTCGTGTGTTGATTTCTTCTTCTTCTTCTTCTTCTTCTTCTTCTTCTTCTTCTTCTTCTTCTTCTTCTCAACATTCCTTCTCAACGATAACATACATACACACATACTATTATGAACTTTTGATACCCTTAACTTTCTCATTGAACATTAATTTCTACAATTCATGTTATCCTTTTCTATCAATAAAGTTCTATTTTAACATGCAAAATTTATATTTTTATTCTTCTACAAATCCACACATTCCAACCTCCAACCTGCTGCCAACCTTCTGATGATTACGAATAAATCGGTAAGTTGTAGTGAGTTCGGTTGTGTATGACACAAGGCCGAATTAATAAACATTAACCATCTCCCTATAGATTCAAACATACTCAATAATAAAATATTCATTCATTAATTAATAAGTCCCTAAAATTCCATTTGAATCGGATAATTCTCTATTTTTGGCAAATATTTTAAACCGGGGGGGGGGGGGGTGTTGAGTTTTTGCTTTCATTGCGGGAAAAATATTCATTTTGATTTGGTACTTAAAATATTTTTATGAGATTTGTAAAAAAAAAATTACCAAGAAAAAAAATGTTTAGTATTTCATTTTTATTTGGTTGTCTGTTTGAAAAATTTGTCAAATATAGCCTAAATCTTTGATAATTGCAATATTAATTTGAATCAAAATCAGTCAGTTAAGTGCCATACGTGATACACGCTTGGGTGATCATGTCTCGAAAGAGACATGACTGATTGGGCAGGAGATTTTCTCTCAGTAAGTTGCCATTCTGTGGTAGACTGGTTACCAAGCAAGGCTAAAGAACCCAATGTGTCCTGCTATTTAATCCATAGCTGGAGAGAGAGAGAGAGAGAGAGAGAGAGAGAGAGAGAGAGAGAGAGAGAAAGAGAGAAGAGACGGATTAATATCTTTCCCAAGAGTTTTTGCTCGTAAATGAATGCAACGAATTCAACTAGAATTCGAACTCGACTCTCCGGTTTCTCGTTCTGAGCCAATATCGACTGCACCACATCAAAGTAATTGACAAAAGAAATAGACATTAGGAGCAGACTGCAAGATAGATAGATAGATGAATAGATAGTGTAAAGGTTTCGTGTCCGTCCAATCTATGATACGTTTCCCCTCACCACTTCACTACATCTCAATTGTCATAAGGTAGCAGTCATATAGAATACAAATTTTATTGTAACCTAATGATATACAATAAATAAAATAGACATTTGAAACTTTATTTGACGAATATTAATTATTAATTTAAAGTTTAATTAATCTGATTTGAAGAAAATATTACTTTACAATATCACACTAATCACAGACATGCATTTTTAACACGGTGGTAACTGTTTAGTGTTTATTTAAGGTGTTGAAGTGTTACCTGACAGAAGTTTAATTTTTTCTACGGTGAATATACCGGTAAAAATTACTTGAGCAATGTAAAGTGAGCACCTTTTAATACATTTGGACAGTCAAAAATTCTGTCATACTTATGGGCCTTGTGAACCAATTTATGTACAGTTTTATTGTTTCTATCATTTGTTGTTGATGATATCAACCCAGGTCCTTCATTAAACATAGAATAAAATCAATGAAGAAAGAGTTCAAGTAAAAAAAAACAAACAAGGTAAGTAAAATTCTTACCTAGAAATAGATTCTAATTGTATTATATGATGATTAACAACTGACCCATTAAACTAAATCTAAATCTAAACTTATTTATAAATGGAACTTTGTCTGTTTGTGTGTGTGTGTGTGTGTGTGTGTGTGTGTGTGTGTGTGTGTGTGTGTGTGTGTGGTGTGTGTGTGTGCCGTTGCCTGTGGATTCCGAGGCGGCTGAACTGATTTTCTGAAAAATTTATACAGTAGACTAAACCATCGTCCGGTTCACACTCCACTCACGTCTATTGAACAGGTGAAGAGGCTCATCCCTTGTTTCCTGTTTAGGATGTGGTTTCCGGTTTTCTCATTTCCAATCATTTCACTCCTTTTTTTTTTTCAATTGGAGTAGATAGACTAAACTATCGCCCGGTTCACACTCCACCCACGTCTATTGAACAGGTGAAGAGGCTCATCCCTTATTCCCTGTTTAGGATATAGTTTCCGGCTTTCTCTTTTCCAATCTTTTCAATTTTCTTTTTTGTTTATTTTTTTTTTTTCAATTGGAGTAGATAGACTAAACTATCGCCCGGTTCACACCCCACTCACGTCTATTGAACAGGTGAAGAGGCTTATCCCTTGTTCCCTGTTTAGGATGTGGTTTCCGGATTTCTCTTTCCAAATCTTTTCACTCCTTGTTCTTTTTTTTTTTTTCAATTGGAGTAGACAGAATAAACTATCGCCCGGTTCACACTCCACCCACGTCTATTGAACAGGTGAAGAGGCTCATCCCTTGTTCCCTGTTTAGGATGTGGTTTCCGGTTACGTAGCCCCCTGCACATCAGTGGCGTTGCCGCCTTGCTCAGGGTGATATGATTAAAAACCTGCCCAGTAATCTTAAAAGGTAGGAAAGTATTCTCCTTAATCAAATTTTTTAATTAAATTTTAGGTACTTTGTTTGTTGGCTTAAGTTAAAATGTAATTATAATATCACTTATCCTCACCAAAAACACAATTTTAAAACTTTACGAATTATCAGTTAAGTGCTATACGTGATGCACGCTTGGGCGATCATGTCTCGAAAGAGACATGACTGACTGGGCAGAAGATTATCCCGCAGTAGGTTGCCATTGCTTTCTGCGGTAGACTGGTTGCCGACCAAGGCTATAGAACCCAATCTGTCCTGTTATTTAACCCATAACTGGAAGGAAGAGACGGATTTAATACCTTTATTTGCGCGTAAGTGAATGCAATGAATTCAGCTGGAATTCGAACTCATTGCATTATCTTACTCATAAAAGCTATTTAAAAGTATTTTCTGATTAAATGTCTTAGTTTTAATTTTTATTGCATTGTTTATTTTGCGATTTAGAAAATATTTTTTGGTAAGTGGGGGTCATGTTTTACAAAACAGAAATAGAGCATTTAAAATTAAATCCTCTAACGTGTTCGACTTTTCAGTTAACTAATAAACATTTCAATCTTAAGTATATACAAAGATTTTCTATAAAGAAAAAAATTCTGAAATAATTTAATTCATTTATGAATAAATCCAGAAAGTTCCATTAAAATCCGACAATTATTTGATTTTTGTAAGAATTTCCAAATCAATGTTTTTCACGGCAAAATAATGCTAAAATTTCCTTTATTCCCCTCATCCCCGCTGTTGATGCAGGAAAAGAAAGATTTTTACGAAAAATCTCGAACGTTAAAAGAATGAAAAATATATAATTCAATAGTAAAAAAGTCTTTTGGCCTTTTCTTTTATTCTTAATAATAACGATTTTGATGATAAAACTTTTGTTTTGTTAAGTTGGGGAATTTTTTTTCGTAATGATGTGCTCATGAATTTTTGCGTACTGTACTTGTATCATTTAATGTATTCAATACGCTTGTAGAAAAATAAAATGCTGCCTATTATTCTGTAAAAACGAACCAAAAAAAACCCCAAAAACACTTAGTTTTATACTCCTGAAGTGATGTAAAAGTTTTTTAAAAGATGAAAGGCTTTTATGAAAAAGTTTTCCTTGAGTTTATATAGGAGTCTTCTCTGAAGAGAAGACCATGAAATGAAGAAAATGTGACAATTCCAATATCCAAAGTCTTTGTTAAATTTTGTTTTTATTAATCTTGGTTTTGATTTTCTTTCGACCTACCCTTTATAAGTTTATCAGTCGAGGGTTACGGCAGTTCTAAGAGCTGGTACTGGATGGATAGATAGATAGATAGACAGACAGATATGAAAAGGTTCAGATAGTGAAGTTTTATGTTCAGTGTTGTGTGCTTGTGTTAAGTCACCTTCCATAGCGAAATACCAAAAACCAAATTCGTCTCACAGCCCAACTGCTAGCGAATGTGTTCGATCTGCTGGGTGTTTGACTACTTTTGCCTTTTTACCAGGCTAAATTTCTATTATTATTTTTATTTAGTTTTTAATAAATATAAATAACTGGATTATTTATTTTTCAAAAGAATTTAAAAATTTGAAGTTAAGTAAATTTAGCTCTAACAGGTTATATGAACTGCAATATAAAGCAAAAAATAATTTAAAAATATATGCAAAAAAAAAATGTCTACAGTTAAATTCTTGACAAAAAAAGATTATGAATATTTTTAATTACTGCAAACATTTTTAAAGAATACTACACAAACGTTTTGTTTTAATTTAGGTACCTCCTGACGAAAAATTTATTAAAATCACATAAGAATAAGATCAAGTGACTTATAAAATCACATATAAAAGTTATATGTGATTTTATTTTTAAATAAATAATTTCAAAATCTGTTTCTTCATTTTTACAAAACAACCCGAAAAGTGCACGAAAATATAAAAAAGTACAATACAATCGTAAAGACAAAAATTGAATTTATCACAATTGCTTCATTTAAAAATGACATATCCATAAATAAAACTGTAGTTTTCTTTTTTATAAATTATAATTATTTGTTTTTAATTTGTGAATTTTCTTTTCTTTTTAAACAAGTAAACAAAATTGCTCGTTACTTATCGCGGTATTTTCACAAAAATTGTTACTTCTTCCTAATTGTTTTTGCATGTTCAAAATAAGAAGGGGTATTTTTCTTCGTTTCAAGATACAGGTGTTTAAAAGGTAAATAAATGATAGAAATTGAATGTTTTATTGACCATTAATAATAATAAAATATAACAAGAAATTTGATAATAAAAGGCAAAATAAACTTAGTAATATTTCAATAATCCTTGTCTTATTTAATGAAATCGACAAAAGCTAAGTTTTTCATTTCACATATTCTCTGTGGTAAAAAAAAATTAAGATACTTTGGCCGATTTTAAAAGCTTAGAAAAAATTATATTTCCTCGATTAAATTGATAACAGGTAAAAAGTATTTTCTTAAAAATAAAACTAATTAAAAATGCATTATTTTGGAAAAAAAGAATTAAACTCGTTCGTTGAATAGATTTTGCTGCAGAGATGCAAACTCCGAACTGGGCCAACATAGTGGCAATAATAGATTTGAATTAAGAGAATTTTAAAAATACAAATCCAATGTAAACTTTGTTTATCAACTTTATCTTGTAAAAAAAATAATGATCTTCAACTAGTTATATAAGCAAAAAACAGTCGAGGGTATTTTTAAAAGAATTTTAAAGAATATATTTTCCTTCGGTTAAAACTAGAAGCGAGAAAAATGGCGGAACTGAAAACAAAATTGTGTTTGTTATGGTAATCGGACCCCTCATAGCTGGCATATATGAAAGTGTCAGATCATAATTTTTCTGTAAATGGTTGCCATATGATTATTTTTTCAGTTGATAACGACAAAATACGAATACATGGAATCGATTTCGTAATTTTCAACTTTGAATGAAGCCCACTCCGATTTCGATGAATCGACAACACGTCATATTGTTTGAAATATCAAACGAGAGAAAGGAATTAGATGAATGATTTCTTTTGAGGATTGAAGATTAATGTCTTGGGATCGATATGGAACGTTGGTTGAATGTGTTTCTATGATGGACATCACCTTAATCATCTGGGAACATGTCACGAAGAAACACATCTGTGGTAAAACAGCTGCCATTTTGATGTCTCTGCGTCGGTTGTGTTGTGTGCCTACAACTACGTCCGCGCGTCGTCTATAAATAAAGAAGTGGCAGGCACCCAGCAACATTGCTGACTTGTACGGCACACCGATCGCTTCTCTACACGTTGCGCACAGTTTTACCAAACTTTTTCTATCGACGATATGGCTGATGCCGAAGCTCCAACTGCCCCGGCTCCCGCCAAGGCTAAAAAGGCAAGCAAACCCAAGAAGCCTTCATCTCATCCACCTTATGGTCAAATGATTCAAGAGGCCATCACTTGTCTGAAAGAAAGAGGTGGTTCTTCTCGTCAAGCCATTCAAAAATACCTTACAACCCACTTCAAAGTCCCAGCTGACGGTGTCTCCAGCGCCCAACTGAAGTTGGCCCTCAAGAGAGGAGTCACTAGTGGTCAACTTAAACAATGTAAAGGAACTGGCGCTTCAGGTTCTTTCAAAGTAGAAAAGAAAACTGAGAAAAAGAAAACAAAATCTTCGAAAAGTAAGAAGCCCGCCAAGAAAGCAGCCACTAAAAAGCCCAAGACTGCGAAGAAGACAGCCAAACCAAAGAAGGTCGCTGCTAAAAAAGCCAAAAAACCCAAAGTTGCAAAACCCGCCGCTAAGAAGGCCAAGTCTCCAAAGAAAGTCAAGAAAACCGCTGCTAAAAAAACCGCTAAACCAAAATCAAAAGCCGCCAAAAAATCAAAGAAGTAAATTTTCTTTTAAAATGGACTAATTTATTTAAACAGAAACAAAGACTTGTAAATATTTACGGTTCATTCGTGAACCTTTATCACATCACTTTTTTTTTTTTTTTTCCACACGGCATTTGAACTGCTCCATGAATTAACATCCGATTTAATCAGATTTTTTTTTTAATTTTTTAAGTGGAAGTCTGTACATAACTTTTCATTGCATAAAAATGTATTTTTAACCTAAAACCGTTGTTTATTTTATTTTCGCATTTCTGCATGTTTTTATAGCTTTTTTTTTTATTTATAGTTTGAAACGAAAACTATTTTTTTCCCCCTTATTTTGCGCTTTTCAATGCAGTTTTTACAATTTAAATTCAAATAAGTGATCACTAAATTTCCTGATATGAAAACGTCTCTGGTTACAAAAATATATATTTTTATTCTGTTAATCGACATGTACCCGTGGAGTTTTTCTCTTTTGTGGTGGTGGGGAGAATCTTAAAGCGACAGGTACGTGGAAATTCTTATTTTATTTTTTACAGAAAAAAGAACCTGTTAAGCACTAGAAACACTTTAAAATTCTATAAGTACCTCAGCTTAATCGCTGAAAAGCTGATAACATCCCTAAATTTAAACTTTTTTTTTTCTCGTTCGAATGTCTTTGAAAAAAAAAAAAAAAAAAAACCGAAATTTTTTTCATTTTTGCCGGCTCTTATCTTCTTTTTCACCCTCCATTATCGGAAAAAAGTCTTCACACTCCTAAATGAAAACTTTTAAACTCTTGCATTTGCCGAAAATTACTGGACAGCAGTTGATTTTTAAGTCCAGAAGAAGTCCTTTTTTTTTTTTTTTCAGCAGAAAGTTGCGTAAATTTTTTTTTCGTTGACGAAAAAGATTGAGAATAAATTGATCTTTCGTCCTAAACATTTCTGATGATAGTTGGGATGCCTGTGCTGGTGTTTTGTTTTTTTTTTGTTTTTTTTTTTTTTTTTTCCCCCCCTAGGGTTTATTAGTTTGTTTCCTACCCCAGAGCAGGTCCAATCAGTCTTCGTTACCAAGCCCTTGTGTACCTTGGGAATATGAATATTAAATCTGACAAATTACAGCAATTAAAGCTCGTAATTTTCCTTTTGACAACATCCGGCTATCCGAACAAAACCGCAAAAAGTTAATTGAGCGGGAAACCAAACGTTGCCAGAGGAGGGGGGGGGGGGTCATCACTTTCTAATTCTCTATCCTATACCTAACTAACCGGAATCTCGACCCACCAAAAAAGACGTACGTAACAATATTGCCTTGAAATCCTGACAATTTTGAATTTCTTTTCCTAACAAAAAAAAAAAAAATAGGAAGGCCAAGTTGGGGAACACGGGCGCCAAATCTCAAGTAACTGGTCCAAAGATTACCCAGCTCCCGCCTACCCGGGATATGGCCGGGAAGACCCACTATAAAATGACCATGTGTAACATGCGTGGGAAGGCTGGTAAATACCGTCCCTGTCCGGAAGGCTTAGGAAAGAGACAAGTGTTTTCAGCAAACAATGTAGACTAATTTTTCCGCATGACTAATTTTTATTTCTTAAAACTAATTTCAGTCAGTCGTACAAAAAAATTTCTTTGTCGAGTAGTTTTTATTTCAGGCATTCCCCCCCCCCCCCAATACTACTAACCCTATAAACAATTTAACTATTTACTCTAATTTCTATGTGCCATGTCCTTTCAGTACGTAGACGATCAATGGCTTTCTACATCTCCCTGTCCATGATGGCTCTAAACACGCCTTCTCCTGTTACACCATGCAACCCTCGTTCCGTCATCCACCTGATCAGGTCCTTCAAATATGTTATCCACTGCTTTCCTCTGTCTCCTTTTTCCCCTCTATCTGGCCTGTTACTTTTTATGATCCACTTTACAATAACAACGAAGCTGAAATAAAAAAAAAAAAGAAATGAAATCACGTCGTAAAAATGGTTTCAAGAAAAAAAGCAAGGCAATAACGCCACTGATGCGCAGGGGACTACGTAAGGGTAAAAAGATTGGAAAAAGAGAGCCGGAAACCACATCCTAAACAGGAAAAAAGGGATGAGCCTCTTCACCTGTTCAATAGATGTGGGTGGAGTGTGAACCGGACGATAGTTTAGTTTATTAAATGAAAAAAAAAAAAATATGCGAGTGGTATTTCATTTACTGATAATTCATAGAAGGTTGTCAAGTTGTGCTGATTTCCTAAGCGCAGCTTAGATGTGGAACAAGGCCAAATGTATGAGAGTTCTTGAACTCAATAGTACACAGAACAGATCTTGCTAACCATTTACGTCCAGGTACCCCGGTAAATTGTGTTCGCTTCGGTCAGTCAGTTAAGTGCCATACGTGATACACTCTTGGGCGATCATGTCTCTAAAGCGACATGACGGACTGGGCAGATTATCCCGCAGTAGGTTGCCATTACTTTCTGCGCTGTGTTCGCTTCAGTTTACGAGAAAAATGATTCTTAGAGAAAACAGTCGATTTATCACCTGCTTCAGCTTAAACATGGCACGCCTATTTTATTAAAACAAGTGTTTAAAAAAAAAAAAAAATTAAGTACAGTAAACAGTTCCGGTATTTATTTGTAATTTAGTTTTTTGAAGTTTGTTTAAAATTTCAGCAATTTTTTTTTTAATTTTATTTTTATTTATTTATTTATTTATTTTTTTACTTTTTTGTCAGTGCAATATCATCAATAAACTTTCCGATTATCAAAAAAATTTTTTGAAAAAATTAAAGATTTGCAGGGTGTGCCCAGTTTCTCATACAACCTTAGTAAATCGATTCTTTATTTTAGAAACACTCGCGTTGGGGTCGCTTTGATGTCGCTCAAACCCATCCGTAGAGAAGCTTACAATTTACAAACCCACGGAAAATTTTTTAATTATCCCGACTTCATATCAATGAAAAATAAGTTAAAACATCAAAGTTTGGGACAGTTTTTTCTTTTTTAAATAATTCCTGCTGTAAAAACAAAACTGGAATGAAAAATATTACGTAAAACAAAACAACAACAAAAAAAAAAAAACAAAAGAAAAATTGAGAGAATCTTTAAAATAATTCCTATTCTAAAGAAATTTTTCATAAAAACATTTCCAGAACAGATTTTTCATTAATTTCCTACAAGTTTTGGAAAGAAAAAGGGCAATAACTCAAAGCGAGTGTTTCTGAAAGTGAGGATTGATTGTATGAGAAACTGATCAGTCAGTTAAGTGCCATACGTGATTACACGCTTGGGCGATCATGTCTCGGAAGAGACATGACTGGGCAGAAGATTATCCTGCAGTTGGTTACCACTGCTTTCTGCGGTAGACTGGTTGCCAGCCAAGGCTATAGAACCCAATCTGTCCTGTTATTTAACCCATAACTGGAAGGAAGAGACGGATTAATACCTTTCCCAAGGGTATTTGTACGTTAGTGAATGCAATGAATTCAACTGGAATTCGAACTCGGCTCCCCGATTTCTCGTTCCGAGCCGATATCCAATGCACCACAACGCACAGAAACTGATAACCCTCCTAAAAATCTTTAAATATTGAATTTTTTCTATTTTTTTTTTTTGAAAATCGAAAACTGTACTAATCAATAAGAAAGTACTGAAAAAAGTTTAAAAAATAATGACAATCAACAAATTTACAGATGGTGGTAATGTCGTATAGGTAGGGCCCCCCACTTTCTTTCTCACGTTCGCTTTTACTCCGTCGGCTTATGGGCTCATTTAAGGGTAGAAATGATTTTATGGTCCGTTTACCAACCATTTTTTTTTTCCTGAATGAAAACATTTCGAAGACAATTCCGAATAATTATGATTTTATTAAAAAAAAAAAAATCGTAATTAAAAATTTTAGGTACCTCCACTCATTCACCAAAAAGAAAAAAAAAATGACGTTAAAAGGCCCCAAACTTGATAATAAAAAAGTTTTATCGTCAAAAATATTTGAATTTTAATATTGGAAGGAAAGATAAAAGTATTTCTATTTATTTTATTAAATTTTTGAATCCTTTTTAACATCTTCGAAATATTGTTTAAAAATCTTTTCTTTCTTTCGTCAGCGTGACCAGCTTTTTGCAAACGATTTTTTACGACAAACGTAATATTTACGCATTTCATTTTTTTTTTATTATTAATTTGTAAATTCTTGTTTTAAAAAAAAGAAAAAGAAGGATGGTTGGATTTTGAAACTTTCAATTATTTCCAAATTACTGAAAAATATTTTTGAAATCACTGCTTTTATAAAATCTTGGAAAAAAAAAAATTTTTTTTTACATATGTAACTCCATCTCGAATTAATTTCCTGAAATTTTTATAAATAATTACAGCCACAAAACTTATTTTATTTAGTTTTAAATGCAGGACTCCTTGAGAAGTGTAAATCACCTATTTAATTTAATTTAATTTTTTTTCTAAACAGTTGTTCCTTTTCAGAAAATCTGCTCCGAATAGTGAAAAAAAAGTAAAAATCTCAAAATTTTAGATCCCAATCAATATAATCTCTTTTTTTAAATAAACCAGAATATTTCGCTTACTGGAAAGGAAACAGTAACCATCGAACTCTCAAAGCTAAAATAAACGTTTTTATTTTGAAAAATTCAATCAAAATTTAGGTATCGAAAATGAGAAGAGGTGCCAAGTCTAAGACTCTAATAATTATTTTCTCATTTGCTTTTTATCGCAACAAATTCAGATATATGTTCGTCTATAGGAATCTTTTTTTTTTAGCTTGATAATTATTTGATGAAATAGTTGGGGGGGGGGGTGTACTTGATTGTTCTCTGCTTATTAAGTGGGCGATAGAATCAATGCTGTTTTCCTAAGAATCTGTTTTTCCGGTAAACGGTAAGTCGACACAATCCTTTTCCGAATTCAGACAGTTAAGTGCCATACGTGATACACGCTTGGGAGATCATGTCTCGAAAGAGACATGACTGACTTAGTGACTGGGTAGAAGATTTTCTCGCAGTGGGTTGCTATTACTTTCTGCGGTAGACTAGTTGCCAAACAAGGCTATAGTACCCAATTTGTTCTGCTATTTAACCCATAGCTGGAGGGAGGAGCAACGGATTAATACCTCTCCCAAGGGTATTTGTGCGTAAGTCAACGCAACAAATATCTTCTGGAATACGAACGATCAGTTAATAAGTCTAAAAATGTCACATCTATTTTTCTCCTATAAACCCGTTAATCAGTTTCTTTTCTGAAACCATTTAAGTATCGTCACTCATTTTCAATACCTACGTTTTAACTGAATTTGAAAAAAAAAAACTTTTTGAAAGCGAAAAGAGATTAGATTTATTATTTCCAGTAAGCAAAAATACTCTGTATTTCAATCACAAATTATATTGATCGGTATCTAAAATTTTAAGATTTAAAAAAAAAAAATTCAGTTTTTCGGCCATTTTTGAGCGATCAACACATTTGTTAAAAAAAGTTAATTCTCGGTTTTAAAAATCTAACAAAACTAAAATATAGATCTGTGACATGTTATTTTTGAAAAATTAGCAAATTTAAAGTTAAATTAACCTGATTTACACAAGTATTGTTCATCGGATGAAATTTTAGAATAAAAGTCATTCTTAATCGCTAAGGTGCAAACTGAACAACTTGAGAATGCCAGATCAGAATTGACAATCAAATTTTCTCCTCTAAGGGGAAGAAACCGTGAAACACGTGACCTTTTAATGTAACAGAAAATACCATACTTAAAAACTTCCTATACACACAAAAAATAAAAATTTAAAAATTTTGTTGGTTCGATGATTTGTATTACATTTCGATTTTTGATTAGTAAATATAGTTTGTACTTAACCTAATCAAAACAAGGCTTGTAGAATTAAAGAAAATTCAAAATTTATAAATTATTGTTAGAAAAGAAAAAAAAAATTAAAACAGTTCTTGTAAAAATTCATTATTCATCGAAATTATTTTTCTTCAGATAATGATGCCCTTTTATATATATATATATATTAGTTGCCGACTGACGCCAATTCGGTCGGGTTTCGAGCCTGGGTTATGTAGTACTGATGAGCTGTGATACAGCGAAACAGATCTGTCTCTGGATGACAATATATAGAAATGCCATAATGTTATCGTATTTTTTATTTGACTATACGGATTAGAATTTCGGAAAAACGTCCAACCGTTTGGAAAAAAAAAAAAAAATAATAATAATTGATTATTCACATTCCCCAAAGAATCATCCGTTTAACTAATCAAAAACATTTCGAAACAAAATTGTAATTTCTTTAAATTTCATGAATTTACGTGGAGCTGGGGTAACAGATGTAAAAAAAATAGTTTTACCAAAATTTTCTAAAAATAATTTAAGAAATAATTTAATTCATTTGTGAATAAGTTCTGAAAGTTTCATTAAAACCCGACAACTATCTGATTTTTGCAAGAATTTTAAAATTAATGTTTTTCACGAAAATAAAAAAAAAAAGTCATAGCACATTATCCATTCTAAACTCTGGTAACAATTTTAGTTGCTCACTGACTAAAAAACTTTTACCAACATTTCGAACGTGTTAAAAATGGATTAAGAAATTAAAAAGAAAACTACTTTGATCTTTCCTAAGTCTTAACAAACATTTTTGATAGAGAAGCTTCGTTTTTAAGTTTGGGGCCTTTTTTTTTTTCTTCATACTATGCTGTTTTTTCAGCGAAAAAGTAGTTCCTATATTAGAAACTTAATAAATATTAGTGTATTTAAATAAATTCCGGCATTTATTAGTAACTTGGTCCTTTTGGGGGCGGGGGGGTCTTTTATTTGTTTTTAGTCCGTCTGCTTTTGATTTTCACGTGTCAATATCTTTAAAGAACACGCTAGAACATTGTCAAACTATTTTATCCTTAATGTTAAAAACAAAAAAACTATTGAACTGAAAAACAAGGGTATTAAACTGATAAATGACGGATACTTTAAAGTTTATACGGAAAAATTTAGAAAAAAATGGATTTATAATTTGAATTATGTAAATAAATTTTTATCCGTTCGAAAACCCTAAGTTCGTTTTCACATGACAGTTTAAGATGGTTTTGTGAACAGCAAATTTAAGTTAAATGCGTTCAAGTAACTGGTCAAAACATTTTTTATATGGGGTTTGGAGTACCTCTGAAAAAAAAAAAAAAAAAAAAGTCCCATCAACGTAGAAGGGTATCTCCACAAATAATACCTCTTTTTTATGTTGTCCCATGATGTCAAAGACAGAATTTCGTGATATGACAGGATCACAAGTGAAACCTAGTCTATAAAACATTTTTATCTTGTTACAGACAGAAGGATAGAGAGAAAATGAAACATTTTATTTTTTAAGACGAGAATAAAATTAGGGATTTTTTTTTTTTATTTTTTTTTTTTTTTTACAGTTTTAAATATTTGAAGTTGTCAAGCAGCTTGTTTCATTAAAAAAGTGTTTGTGGTTTCGATGTTGAATTGTTTTTTTTTTGTTTTGAAATTCCGTTGTTCTTAGAGGCTGATATTTTATCGGCGTCAAATTTGAAATTGTATAATTATTCAAAATTTTTGGGACTCTTGAAATTTGATGAAATCAGGAAAGAAATGTGTTCAATGAAAGGCTTAAAACAAGTTGATAAGGTTGATTTCATATAAATTTAAACAACTGTATTTAATAGAAGGGTAGTTGGAGTTATCTTTGGAGTTGTGAATACGTTGAAAAATTTTTTCCAGTTGTCGGTAGAGGTTGATATTTTATCAGCATATAAGACAACGGTTAATTCACACGTGTTGGATTCTGTTTTCTTTTTCTTTTCTTGTTTTTTCCTGTAGGAGGTTGAGTCGCCATTTTCTGTTGTGATGCTTGAGTTTTGTATTTTTTATTTTTTTATGTCATGGCAAATATTTTTCTTTTTGGACATTGGGAGTCGCTAGTGTAGGTAGTAGGGATTTTTCAACTGCATTTTCCTTGCTGGATTTGGACGTCGGTGTTTACTGTTTACCAGTGAAGAATTCATCCATCCATTTAGGTGGTTTTTTTTCCGCGTCGCGGTTTGCCAGTGAAGAGCAAAAGGTGGGTAAATGTGGCGAGCCTGGTTCGCGTGAACGGGGCTAGTTTTGATTTTTTCTTTTAGATCTGCTGGTTACATCGTTGGTGGGTGGTGGATTCCTGTGGAACCCTCCCCTGGTTAAGGTAGCTTTCTTTTGTGTACCTAGTTAAAATGAATGAATGTGTTTCTAGCCTGTACCCGGCTTTCTCTTTTGTTATGATCCAAGCCGAAATCCACCCCCCGTTTGTCTTGGCCTCCTTTTATCTCGGCTGGTTCAGCATTTTATTGACCCATTCCATTAATTTTTTTTACCCCCTCCCCACTCCCTTTAGCGAGTGTGCTTCTTGATTTCGCCGTTTGGCGGAATACAGCGGCCACTCTTTTTTTCTGGGATGGACGGGTCTTACTAACATTGTTTATTATTTTAGTTTAAAAATTTGTTGAATTTTCAGTTTGTTTTCTGGGTTCACCCCCCTCCCATCATTTCATTTTTCATTAAATGTTTTATATTATATTGTACATATTATTGTACATATTATACTATATTGTACATATATTTTATATTGTATATAAATACATTTTTATTGTCATGGGTTATTTCCCCACTATTTTAGGTGCCCCTTGTAAGTTTGTGGCATTGTGGTGTATGAAGGATTGGGAGTTGATGGATGGGTTCTTGTGGTGATTGTGCAAATTGTATTGAGTGAATGGGTCGTGATAGTGTTTAGCTAGGTATAGGATAGTTCAGTGAGTACCAACCTCTTCCCCTCCTCTTTTCGGCCTTGTGCCACAATTTTGTATTATTTACAAAATAAATAGTTGTGTTTAGCTAGGTATAGGATAGGTAACTGAAGACCACCCTCTACCCCACCCCTTTTCGGCTTTGTGCCACAATTTCTGTATTTTTATACAGAAATAAATATCATGAAGAAGATGAGTGCGTCTTGCGTGTTCTTTTCAAACGTCGGTGGTCACCAGTGTTGTGTGGGGGTACGTGTTCCTATCACGTCAGGAGTCACCAGTGTAGCGTAGGGAGCTGGTTAATGTTTCTTTGATTCGGCCTTGTGTCAGACTTAACCGAACTCCCTACAGCTTACAAGTTTTATGCAGAGTTATAAGACTTGAGAATAATCAAGAATCTTTACTGGCAGCAAACCGCTTGCATACGGACAGGTAATGAATTGAGTAGATATACAAAGATAGAAAGGGGCGTAAGGCAAGGATGTGTCTTTTCACCGGATCTGTTCAATTTGTACAGCGAAAATATTTTGAGGACCCTAGAAGTTATGCCTTGGATTCGTAATCGGAGGCCACAATTCAAACAATCTAAGGTACGCAGATGATACGGTGCTGATTGCAGACACAGAAAGGAAACTACAAGACCTCCTACAGAAGTTAGCTGAAGAAAGTAACAAAAAAGGACTAGAAATAAACTGCACGAAAACCGAATGCATTGTTATCAGTAAAAAGGGCAGCCCAATATGCCAAATACAGATCAAGGATACCAGAATCAAGCAGGTACAAAAATTTAAATAACTGGGAAGTGTTATAACAGAAGACGGAAAGTGCGACACAGAGATCCGAAGGCGAATTGGCATAGCGAAGGAAGCATTCCAGAAGTTGAGTAAAGTATTAAGAAACAGGACAATTTCGCTAGAAACAAGGAAGAGAGTACTGGATTGCTACGTGCTGTCCGTCCTTCAATATGGCAGTGAATGCTGGAGAATATCATCAAAGATGAAGGAAAAACTTGAAGCAACTGAAATGTGGTTCTACAGAAGGATGCTGCGAATATCATGGATCTAGCATGTGAGCAATGATGAGGTCTTGAAAATGATGGAAACAAAAAAGAAATTAATACTGAACATCAGGAAGAGACAGCTGAAGTTCCTGGGACACGCAATGAGGAAGGAAGGCTTGGAGAATCTGATACTAACAGGCCAGATAGAGGGAAAAAGAGACAGGGGAAAGCATCGGAAAACATATTTGAAGGACCTAATCAGGTGGATGATGGAACGAGGGTTGCATAGTGTAAGAGGAGAAAGAGTGTTAAGAGCCACCAGGGATAGGGACACGTGGAAAACCATGATCGCCTACTGTCCTGAAGGGACAGGGCACATAGAAGAAGATAATAATTAGAAGGTTTTTCATCATCAGAGGGATGGTTGTCGGCAGGTTGGAATTTGTGTGGAATAGCGCAAGAAGAATAAAATATACATTTTGAATGTTAAAATAGAAATTTATTAAAAGGAGGAATAACATAAGTTGTAGAAGTTAATGTGCAATTAGAAACATTATTAAGAGGTTAAGGGTAGAGTTCGTACAAAATGTTCTCGTAGTAATTGTTGAAATAAATAAGGAGAAAGAGAAAGAGAAAGAGGACAATGTCCAAGTTGAACTGAAGCTTCTCTCGTTACATTTTTTTAGCCGTGTCTCTCGCTGCTCCCATCTCTGACTCTTGACTGACGCCGAGGTCATTTATATTGTCCTTTTGAATTTCACACTGGATCGCCAAGTCCTTCCAAACCTTACAAGTCGCTCCCATTGGTCAAAAATCATTTTAACACCGACTTGCGAAATCTGGTTTCAAATTTTTTGTTAAGCACATGGTCAATCCTTTTTCTATTTGGGAAAACCAGGATTTCACACGTCATTGTGAATTTTTGTAAAAGTGAAGAAAAGAGTTGATTTAATTTATTATCCGCTAGAATATTATGAAGCCGTAGGGAGATGGTTAATGTTTCTTGGTTCGGCCTTGTGCCATACATAACCGAACTCCCTACAGCTTACAAGTTTTATTCAGAATTATCATCAGGTTATTATCAGAAGGTTTTCATTAGAAGGTTGGTTGGTTGACGGCAGGTTGGAATGAGGAAGGAGGGCTTGGAGAATCTGATACTAACAGGACAGATAGAGGGAAAAAGAGACAGGGGAAAGCAATGGAAAACATATTTGAAGGACCTAATCAGGTGGATGATAGAACGAGGGTTGCATGGTGTAAGAGGAGAAAGAGTGCTAAGAGCCACCAGGGATAGGGAAACGTGGAAAGCCATGATCGCCTACGTCCTGAAGGGACAGGGCACATAGAAGAAGATAATAATTAGAAGGTTTTTCATCATCAGAAGGTTGGTTGTCGGCAGGATGGAATGTATGGAATAATGTATGAATAAAATATACATTTTTCATTTTAAAAATAAATATTTATTAAAAGGAAAGAATAACACAAGTTGTAGAAGTTAATGTGCAATTAGAAACATTATTAAGAAGTTAAGGGTAGAGTTCGTGTTCAGTGATAAAGTTATGGCTAACAAGATTTGTAGATAATGTTTGTAGTAGTAATTATTGAAAGAGTATATGCGTACGTATGTATGTATGTATATATTTATAGTGGGTTACTTATCTATTCTTTTCCCGTTGTAGTGAAGGGTAATTGTATAACGTTGCAGGTTAACGGAATTTGGCCTTGTAGTAAAAAGCAAGAAAAGCAAATTGAGTTGAAAATAACATTTATATATATACATATATCAATTAATGTTTTACAATTAAAGCAATGCTTGAATATAAAGGTCCAATGGAGGTTAGAATGTTCATGGCAAATAATGAGCTGAAAGAGATAAAAGGCTTCGGAATGTGGGGAGCGGAGGTATGTGAGGAATATCTTTGAAGTAGTCGCTCCTTAAGTCAGTAAGTACTTTTGAGACAGGAAGAAGGAAAGAGGCAAGCATAGTAGCCGCTCGAATTAAGTCAGGGGAGACACTGATTACTCTCGCCTGTCTGTCTGCTGGGTGCTTGTCTGTATCCGCCTTTTATATCTGCTTTTTGGATCAAAAGCAGCTCGTTTTGAATTTCACATTTGTATTTGATTCTGGGCTTCCCATTGGCTGATAAATAAAATTCGCGTAGGCTCGCGAAATGGAAATTTGATATTTGATTAATTTTTATTTTTCAACCGGAACATCTGCGCGAACTCGGATGCGCAACGACGATTTTTAGTCATTTACCTGCTGGTCGGTATAGAGCAAACATCCGGTCCATCGCTTTTGCTCGGTCGGTATCACCACATATTCTGTAGGAATGTCTTTGGATAGAGAAGGAGAAGGTTGATTTTAATTCTTAATTTCATATCCCTACATTACACTCAATTTGAACGTTGGGGTTTGACATAATAATGGCAATATCTTCTAAATCCTTACCGTTTTCTGATGAAACGAGTTTAAACATTAAGTTTAGGTTCAAAATCGTAGCGTTGGAATTTTATTCCGGTTTACTCAGTGAAAGCCTTATAGCATAGCCTTGTCAAATTTATAATTTACCGAAGATTTAAAAATTGTATGTGGATAAGATGTATGGCACAATGACATTATTACTAAATTATTGTGCCATCATATAAGACCGCTATTTACTTTAAAGAGAAATTGAAATAAACAATCTATATTGTGATGTAATGTTATACAGTGCAGTTGCTTTAGTGCGATTTTCAATTAACAATGCAATTTAAAACATTTTCTCGTTAAAATTTAAGACAATATGTGTCCAGTAGTATTATGGCATTGTGGTACACCTTTATCTAGTTTTTTGTTTTATGATTTAACAAATTATCTGACATACCTAATTCATGGACTAGCCATTTTTGTAATAATCTTTCTTTTACAATTTTTTTTACTTATCGAATACAGTAAAAAAAAATAAATGTATATTTCCTTGATTCAAAATTAGAATTCTGGTTTGAATATATTTTCCATTCAAATTTAAATCAAAAGATTTCCATTTTATTCGGATTTATACTTGAAATAAAATTTTTAAAATTTTGTGTCCATTTTTCAGACGATATTTAAAACTAAAAAAATTTTAATCTAATTTTTTGGTGTCAGTACTTAACATACTGAATTCCAGTTGAATTCCTTGCATTCACTTACGCGCAAATACCCTTGGGAAAGGTATTAATCCGTCTCTTCCTTCCAGTTATGGGTTAAATAGCAGGACAGATTGGGTTCTATAGCCTTGGTCGGCAACTAGTCTACCGCAGAAAGCAATGGCAACCTACTGCGGGATAATCTTCTGCCCAGTCAGTCATGTCTCTTTCGAGACATGATCGCCCAAGTGTGTATCACGTATGGCAACTGACTGACTGACTGACTGACTGACTGACTTAACACACCAAAGTCCAGCTTTCACACTGAGTCCAATGTTGATTTTCTAAAAAAGTGAAAAATTAACCTGCCCTGGTGCAATAAAGTGCTTTGAAAATACAAAGAAAGCAAATGGTGGCGTCAAAAAGAATGAAACACGTAGGGAATCCTGTTGCCGTGTAATGGTTAACAAACTTGTCTCGTTAGAACCTGTTACAACTGCGTAGTGAGCTCGATCCTCACTGGGTGCCCCATACTTTCGTTGCTTAGAAAATTTACTATAAGAATGAAACATTTTTGTAGGTGCAAACCTGTTCTTTTAAACTGTTTTTTTTTCTTTTTTCCTGAAGATGTAATTTCTGCGGGGTGATAGTTATGTTGTATTAGGGTCTAACTGAATATTTTTTTCTCTACAAAGAAGAAAAATCTGACTGGAAATGATTTTAATTCATTTTTAAAAAGTAAAGGGAAAATCATTCAAATTTTAAGAAGACTAACCTTTAATACTTTTATTTCACCTTTCTCTTTAGTCTTTATAATGCTATTTTATTTAAATATTACATATAAATTCAAATATTTGTTCTACATACAAAAACAAGTTGCCATAAAAGTTTATAGCGGATTATCCATTCTTTTCCAGTTTATAGTGGGAGTCCGTTCTAGTGAAGAGTAGTTGTGTATTATTGCAGATTAACGGAATTTGGCTTTGCTGTATAGCCCACTATAAGTCATAAAATGATATAAATCAAGAAAAGCAAATTGAGTTGAAAAATAACAATTTATTTTTACACATATCAATTAAGGTTTTTACAATTAAAGTAATACTTGAAGAATAGACCCAACGGACGTTAAAATGTTCATTGTGATAAAATACTGAAAAGAGAATTAATACCTAAGAATGTGGGAGGGTTGTAAGTAAGGAATGTCTTTGATGTATTCACTCCTTAGGTCAGTAAGTAGTTTTGAGACAGCGAAAGATAAGAGGAGAGGGAAGGGAAGCTAGGATAGTAAGCCGCTTGACTTGGTCAAGGTGGATACTAATTACACACCTCTCTCTCGGGGCAATCCGTGTGTGCATCGGTCTGTCTGTCTCCCTGGCTTTCTGTATCGGCTTTTTATTTCGACTTTTTGGATGAAGCAGATCATTTTGGAATTTATATCCGTATTTGATTCTGGGCTTCCTATTGGCCGAGAAATAAAATTCGCGTAGGTCCGAATTTAATATTTAATTAATTTTTAGTTTTCAACCGGAACATCTGCGCGAATTCAGCTGCGCACCGTCGAGTTTTGGTCATTTTCTTTTTGGTTGTGAGGGTGCAAGCATCCGGTCCATCGCTTTTGCTCGGTCGGTATCACTAGAAGTTCTCTCAAGACTCTAAACTTTCAGTATAAAAAACATTTTCAGCAAAACATCTATTTTATAAATTTATTTGTCATTTCGTTTAGTATGTTTCAATTTTTTATTCTGGACGGACGTAGTTATAAAAAACTATGAGAGAAACGTCTGAAAAATTTTCTAATGTTTTATTAATTGTATTAAAAATTAATTCAGTAACCTTCTATTTTTCACTAGTTTAAATAAATCAGGAACCAAAAAGATTATTTTTAATTAGATAATTACATAAAATTAGTTTTTGTTTTGTCTATTCAAATAATTTATAGTAATGTGAAATATCAGATGACAAAATGCTTATTATGGTGATTTTCTAAGCGCAGCTTAGATGTGGCACAAGGCCGAAAGTATGGGGCACCCAGTGAGGATCGAACTCACTACACAATTGTAACGGTTCTAGCAAAACAAGCTTGCGCCATCTTATTATGAATTCTGTAGGTTTTCTTAACATGTGACTGAATTTTGATTGGAGAGATAAGATTATTTCTATAGAAGCAAATTATAAAAAAATTTTTAAGCAGAAACTGTTTATATACAACATTTAAGAAATTTAAATAAAAAATATCATGAAATATTGATTAAAATATACTTTTAAAACTTGTTATCCAAATTAAATGTCACTGCTTATGTTGTAAACGGAATTTAATGGTAATATCGACTGATAGTAAATACTTAGTATGTCAATGGTATAAGTTATATTTTTTATTGGTACAAGGTAGTTGTTTTTTCTACTGATGTATAATGGAGACCAAAACAAAATTTAATCTTACACAATTTTTTGCAAAACTTGGACCTTTGTGCCTGCTAAAAAATGAAGTATCAAAATGATTGTTTTTCCCTTGACACTGCTACTATTTTAATTATCTTCACCCCCTCGGCAATGTTTTTTGTTTTAAAAAGTGAATTGTAATGAAACCTAAGCATATGAAAATGAATTTATACATTTTTTGTTTTTACTTTGGGGAATTTACAACAAAAATATTAGACACTTTATTTTTTAGTTTGTGTATTTGTAAGAATAATTTTATATTTACAATGTTTTAAAAACTATCTAAATCGAAATCTAATCTAAATCTAAAATTATTTATAAATGAAACTTTGTCTGTGTGTGTCTGTGTGTGTGTGTGTGTGTGTGTCCATTACCTATAGACTCCAAAACGGCTGAACTGATTTTCTTGAAAATTTACACAGTTGTACTATAAGCATCTGCGAGTGTTCTTAGCTAGGTTTTGTGTTGAGGTACCCCCAATAAATATCGAAAATCGATAATCGAAAAAATCGGGTTATAGAAGGAGTAGGTCCGATTTTAATCAAATTTGATACACTCATAGACAAAGACATAAGAAACGATATTCAGAAGTTTCAAGGTTGCAGTTCTTACAATAGTGCAGAAAATCGATAATATATATATATATATAAAAGGCAAGATACCGGGTCTGATCGAAATCAGTTTTTCAGCCCTTTTATTTTAGTTTTTGCTTCAGGTTTGGCTCTAAGTAGGTATAATTGTAGTTCTTAGTCTCAGCCATGATGCCATTTACTCATCGGACTTATTTAGATTTCTAAATTCAGTTTACAACAAAAAAACTTATTTGATATCAATACCAGGAAATCAAAATTTGACTTACATCCATTCATTTTTCTTTCAGTCTACAGTTTCGCTTTAACCGGAAACAACTATTGCTTTTTAGTCTTTCGTGTCAATGTCAAAAGAGTCTGAGCTCCAGGACCATAGATTAGTTTTAAAGCTTTCATTACACCCGAGCAACGCCGGGCTATACTGCTAGTTACAATTAAAACTCATACAATGTAATTGAGGCCTTCAGTACAAGAAGGTACTTTCTGTCATGTAAGTGAAAATCATTTAAGTGTATGTTAAAGTAGGTGCTTTTAACTTCCTTAAAAAAAATTGAGTGGTTTTTCACAAATAGATAAAAAGTTATGACATTTTCAATATTGACTAACTTTGAACCGAATTTTCTTGTTTTTCATTTTTCAATGGAAAGTTCCTTCTAGTTCCAAATGATGAAATTGTTATTTACCAATTTATAAAGGAATAAATGTGAAAATAGATTTTTTTATTCATAAATTTAAAAATGTTTACTAAATTATTAAAATATGTGAACCAACTATAACCAACTATAAGGAAATCCTTGTTATTTAATATTTTACAAAGCTTGAATTGATTAAGGGATGTTTTATCAACCATTTCAACAAATAAATAAATAGTGTTTATTATTCTTGTTGTTAATTTGTGATATGTTCCGAAAAGGAATACAGCATAAAATGATCAGTTCAATAATGGAACTCCACACCAGGAATAAATACAGATTTATTGTACAAAAGTAGAATTAACAATAATACACAAATAGGCAAGCCACGGGTTGGAGCGGAATAGACTCGAATAGTGAATGCCTTCGCCTCAGTTTTCCTTTGTACCGCTTGTTACCATCTTTTATAAAGTAGAGCATTCTATTCTCGAGGAATGGCTGGATGTTCCACTATAAAAATTTGCAAGAACAAAGAAAATGTAGAAATTCATTTTCATATGTTTTATTAAAATTCTAATCATTACTTTTTAAAACAGCAAACATTGCTGAGTGATAGCATTAAAATAATAGTGGTGTCAAGGGAAAAAATTGGCATTTTGATCTTTTACTTTTGTAGGTTCAAGTTTGCAAATTTGTTTTTTTTTAATCATTTTACTCCAAGCACCAGAAGAAGGATAGTCTCTGCCAGATTTGTTTGCCAAAGACATGTAACACATGAATGGCTTTCAACCCAGATATGTGCAGCAACCCTACAACTACACCTGATCATGGACCGGATAATGAGCTTGAAACAGTATAACATGTTCAAGCCAAGTTTCACAAAGAGTTCTGTCAATGTGTAATTTTGAGATTTAAATTCAAGTCATGAGATTTAAGTATATGTATGTGAATAGCATTCTTTATTTCAGGAGAAACCTATTTATTTATCTATTTTTTGAGCCTGCTTTTATAGATTTGGCTTAGGTTCAGATAAAGATTTGGAAATGGATTTTCAACAGAGAATTTAATTGCGAGTGCAAATTATGCCAAAAAATTGAAGTTGAGTTTTGTTTAACGACATATTAAATCTCTGAGGGTTGCTTAATGCCAAAAGGGTGGGGTTTTAAGGTATTTTTTAAATGTTTGGTTTTAGTGAGAAGGTTCGTCAGATGAAAATTTGTTTTTATTCTTTTTTATTTTAGAAAACTGAAAATGTTTTCTAGTTTTTTATTCAAAAATGTTTTGCTGAGAATAATTTTTTCTTCAAAAATGTATATTTTTCTATATATTATGAATATATTTCTAAAAAAAGTGTATTTTTATACTTTCATAGTGTTTTGACAGCAGTTTTGGTGTTAGCTATTTGCCCATAGCTGGGACCTTGACAGGTGCTACTACCACCCCTGGTCAGGGTGGATCTGAGAACAACAGCAATTAAAAGGTGGTTCCAGGCTCCTCACAACCTCCCAATGAGAGGCCTTGTTGCTGGGTGCAGTTTACTGTCATGCCCAGGACCATATGCTGAAAAGAAACATTGTTTATTTTAGAATTCCACCAGTGTGTCAAGTTATTGAGTGGAAAATATGAATTACTTTCTAATACGTTACCAAATTTACGAGCTGATACAAAAATTCAAAAGAAGCAAATAGCAACATATTTCTTTAGTAGGACCTTGATCTAGGCTGGTTGATATTAATTCCATGGTTTAAAACAATAAATGCAAGGATAACAACTCAATCAAACTTACCCACTACAATTGTTCACTAAGTCTTGTTCAATCTTTGAGACATTTGAATGATAATGTCCAATAAATTGAATGATAATGTCCAATAAATTGGAAGTAATCCATTGAGTGTTTGATAATCTGTAATTGAAACATTCATTAGTACAGTACTGGTTTTATAACATGTTGAAACTTTCCAGACATGTAAATATATTTTAAAATATCAAATTTACTTTTTTATACTAGAAGCATTTTCCTGATGTGATAATTAAAAAAAAGATTTATTGCCATGATAGCTTACTTCTTGCACAAAGATTACCGATTAATTTTCACAATAACCGTAGCATGGTTAATCTTCTTGAATCTTAAATTCTTAAGGGCAAAAAATTGATACTTCTGTGTCCATTTTTTTATTTCATTTATACAAGATTAATGAAAATAAACACAGTTCAAATTCTTTGGAAATTTATGGTTTTAATTTGTACCTCGTAAGGATAAGTGTTTGCATTTTCCTGTCTACATTTGAAATCAGGAAATATTAAAAATAACCCATTTGAAATATTATTACTGCTTCAGAATATTTAATATAAAGATAATATTGAATTAAAAATTGAAAATAATATAATAAAAGTAGCAATAATGAACTTAATCTATAAAACATGATATATAAAATATACAATATGCTAAATATTAAAATGTATTGGTGATCATAAAATGAAAATAATACTTTTCAACATAAGCATGTACAATGTAGTAGTTTCTCGACATATTACATTAAGATATACCACTACATTTGTCCCAAAATAATTGGTGTATGTAATGTAAGAAATATGTGTGTAAATGTCACAAATATTATGGGATAATGAGAGAGTAATAATATAGTATTCTACATTTGACCCAAAATAATTGGTGTATGTAATGTAATAAATATGTGTGTAAATGTCACAAATATTATGGGATAACGAGAGAGTAATAATACAGTACTCTACATTTGTCCCAAAATAATTGGTGTATATAATGTAATAAATATGTGTGTAAATGTCACAAATATTATGGGATAATGAGAGAGTAATAATACAGTACTCTACATTTGTCCCAAAATAATTGGTGTATGTAATGTAAGAAATATGTGTGTAAATGTCACAAATATTATGGGATGACGAGAGAGTAATAATACAGTACTCTACATTTGTCCCAAAATAATTGGTGTATGTAATGTAATAAATATGTGTGTAAATGTCACAAATATTATGGGATAACGAGAGAGTAATAATACAGTATTCTACATTTGTCCCAAAATAATTGGTGTATATAATGTAATAAATATGTGTGTAAATGTCACAAATATTATGGGATAATGAGAGAGTAATAATACAGTATTCTACATTTGTCCCAAAATAATTGGTGTATGTAATGTAAGAAATATGTGTGTAAATGTCACAAATATTATGGGATAATGAGAGAGTAATAATACAGTACTCTACATTCGTCCCAAAATAATTGGTGTATGTAATGTAAGAAATATGCGTGTAAATGTCACAAATATTATGGGATAATGAGAGAGTAATAATACAGTACTCTACATTCGTCCCAAAATAATTGGTGTATGTAATGTAAGAAATATGCGTGTAAATGTCACAAATATTATGGGATAATGAGAGAGTAATAATACAGTACTCTACATTTGTCCCAAAATAATTGGTGTATGTAATGTAATAAATATGTGTGTAAATGTCACAAATATTATGGGATGATGAGAGAGTAATAATACAGTATTCTACATTTGTCCCAAAATAATTGGTGTATGTAATGTAAGAAATATGTGTGTAAATGTCACAAATATTATGGGATAATGAGAGAGTAATAATACAGTACTCTACATTTGTCCCAAAATAATTGGTGTATGTAATGTAATAAATATGTGTGTAAATGTCACAAATATTATGGGATGATGAGAGAGTAATAATACAGTATTCTACATTTGTCCCAAAATAATTGGTGTATGTAATGTAAGAAATATGCGTGTAAATGTCACAAATATTATGGGATAATGAGAGAGTAATAATACAGTACTCTACATTTGTCCCAAAATAATTGGTGTATGTAATGTAATAAATATGTGTGTAAATGTCACAAATATTATGGGATGATGAGAGAGTAATAATACAGTATTCTACATTTGTCTCAAAATAATTGGTGTATGTAATGTAAGAAATATGTGTGTAAATGTCACAAATATTATGGGATAATGAGAGAGTAATAATACAGTACTCTACATTTGTCCCAAAATAATTGGTGTATGTAATGTAAGAAATATGTGTGTAAATGTCACAAATATTATGGGATAATGAGAGAGTAATAATACAGTACTCTACATTTGTCCCAAAATATTTGGTGTATGTAATGTAAGAAATATGTATGTAAATGTCACAAACATTATGGGATAATGAGAGCATAATAATACAGTATTCTACATTTGTCCCAAAATAATTGGTGTATGTAATGTAAGAAATATGTGTGTAAATGTCACAAATATTATGGGATAATGAGAGAGTAATAATACAGTACTCTACATTTGTCCCAAAATAATTGGTGTATGTAATGTAATAAATATGTGTGTAAATGTCACAAATATTATGGGATAATGAGAAAGTAATAATACAGTACTCTACATTTGTCCCAAAATAATTGGTGTATGTAATGTAAGAAATATGTGTGTAAATGTCACAAATATTATGGGATAATGAGAGAGTAATAATACAGTATTCTACATTTGTCCCAAAATAATTGGTGTATGTAATGTAAGAAATATGTGTGTAAATGTCACAAATATTATGGGATAATGAGAGAGTAATAATACAGTACTCTACATTTGTCCCAAAATAATTGGTGTATGGAATGTAAGAAATATGCGTGTAAATGTCACAAATATTATGGGATAATGAGAGAGTAATAATACAGTATTCTACATTTGTCCCAAAATAATTGGTGTATGTAATGTAAGAAATATGTGTGTAAATGTCACATATATTATGGGATAATGAGAGAGTAATAATACAGTACTCTACATTTGTCCCAAAATAATTGGTGTATCTAATGTAATAAATATATGTGTAAATGTCACAAATATCATGGGATAATGAGAGAGTAATAATACAGCATTGTACATTTGTCCCAAAATAATTGGTGTATGTAATGTAAGAAATATGTGTGTAAATGTCACAAATATTATGGGATAATGAGAGAGTAATAATACAGTACTCTACATTTGTCCCAAAATAATTGGTGTATGTAATGTAATAAATATGTGTGTAAATGTCACAAATATTATGGGATGATGAGAGAGTAATAATACAGTATTCTACATTTGTCTCAAAATAATTGGTGTATCTAATGTAATAAATATGTGTGTAAATGTCACAAATATTATGGGATAATGAGAGAGTAATAATACAGTACTCTACATTTGTCCCAAAATAATTGGTGTATCTGATATAATAAATATATGTGTAAATGTCACAAACATTATGGGATAATGAGAGAATAATAATACAGTACTCTACATTTGTCCCAAAATAATTGGTGTATGTAATGTAAGAAATATGTGTGTAAATGTCGCAAATATTATGGGATAATGAGAGAGTAATAATACAGTATTCTACATTTGTCCCAAAATAATTGGTGTATGTAATGTAAGAAATATGTGTGTAAATGTCACAAATATTATGGGATAATGAGAGAGTAATAATACAGTACTCTACATTTGTCCCAAAATAATTGGTGTATGTAATGTAATAAATATGTGTGTAAATGTCACAAATATTATGGGATAATGAGAGAGTAATAATACAGTACTCTACATTTGTCCCAAAATAATTGGTGTATGTAATGTAAGAAATATGTGTGTAAATGTCACAAATATTATGGGATGATGAGAGAGTAATAATACAGTATTCTACATTTGTCCCAAAATAATTGGTGTACCTAATGCAATAAATATATGTGTAAATGTCACAAACATTATGGGATAATGAGAGAGTAATAATACAGTATTCTACATTTGTTCCAAAATAATTGGTGTATGTAATGTCATAAATATGTGTGTAAATGTCACAAATATTATGGGATGATGAGAAAGTAATAATACAGTATTCTACATTTGTCCCAAAATAATTGGTGTATCTAATGTAATAAATATATGTGTAAATGTCACAAACATTATGGGATAATGAGAGAGTAATAATACAGTATTCTACATTTGTCCCAAAATAATTGGTGTATGTAATGTAAGAAATATGTGTGTAAATGTCACAAATATTATGGGATAATGAGAGAGTAATAATACAGTACTCTACATTTGTCCCAAAATATTTGGTGTATGTAATGTAAGAAATATGTATGTAAATGTCACAAACATTATGGGATAATGAGAGCATAATAATACAGTATTCTACATTTGTCCCAAAATAATTGGTGTATGTAATGTAAGAAATATGTGTGTAAATGTCACAAATATTATGGGATAATGAGAGAGTAATAATACAGTACTCTACATTTGTCCCAAAATAATTGGTGTATGTAATGTAATAAATATGTGTGTAAATGTCACAAATATTATGGGATAATGAGAAAGTAATAATACAGTACTCTACATTTGTCCCAAAATAATTGGTGTATGTAATGTAAGAAATATGTGTGTAAATGTCACAAATATTATGGGATAATGAGAGAGTAATAATACAGTATTCTACATTTGTCCCAAAATAATTGGTGTATGTAATGTAAGAAATATGTGTGTAAATGTCACAAATATTATGGGATAATGAGAGAGTAATAATACAGTACTCTACATTTGTCCCAAAATAATTGGTGTATGGAATGTAAGAAATATGCGTGTAAATGTCACAAATATTATGGGATAATGAGAGAGTAATAATACAGTATTCTACATTTGTCCCAAAATAATTGGTGTATGTAATGTAAGAAATATGTGTGTAAATGTCACATATATTATGGGATAATGAGAGAGTAATAATACAGTACTCTACATTTGTCCCAAAATAATTGGTGTATCTAATGTAATAAATATATGTGTAAATGTCACAAATATCATGGGATAATGAGAGAGTAATAATACAGCATTGTACATTTGTCCCAAAATAATTGGTGTATGTAATGTAAGAAATATGTGTGTAAATGTCACAAATATTATGGGATAATGAGAGAGTAATAATACAGTACTCTACATTTGTCCCAAAATAATTGGTGTATGTAATGTAATAAATATGTGTGTAAATGTCACAAATATTATGGGATAATGAGAGAGTAATAATACAGTACTCTACATTTGTCCCAAAATAATTGGTGTATCTGATATAATAAATATATGTGTAAATGTCACAAACATTATGGGATAATGAGAGAATAATAATACAGTACTCTACATTTGTCCCAAAATAATTGGTGTATGTAATGTAAGAAATATGTGTGTAAATGTCGCAAATATTATGGGATAATGAGAGAGTAATAATACAGTATTCTACATTTGTCCCAAAATAATTGGTGTATGTAATGTAAGAAATATGTGTGTAAATGTCACAAATATTATGGGATAATGAGAGAGTAATAATACAGTACTCTACATTTGTCCCAAAATAATTGGTGTATGTAATGTAATAAATATGTGTGTAAATGTCACAAATATTATGGGATAATGAGAGAATAATAATACAGTACTCTACATTTGTCCCAAAATAATTGGTGTATATAATGTAAGAAATATGTGAGTAAATGTCACAAATATTATGGGATAATGAGAGAGTAATAATACAGTACTCTACATTTGTCCCAAAATAATTGGTGTATGTAATGTCATAAATATGTGTGTAAATGTCACAAATATTATGGGATAATGAGAGAGTAATAATACAGTACTCTACATTTGTCCCAAAATAATTGGTGTATGTAATGTAAGAAATATGTGTGTAAATGTCACAAATATTATGGGATAATGAGAGAGTAATAATACAGTACTCTACATTTGTCCCAAAATAATTGGTGTATGTAATGTAAGAAATATGTGTGTAAATGTCACAAATATTATGGGATAATGAGAGAGTAATAATACAGTACTCTACATTTGTCTCAAAATAATTGGTGTATGGAATGTAAGAAATATGCGTGTAAATGTCACAAATATTATGGGATAATGAGAGAGTAATAATACAGTACTCTACATTTGTCCCAAAATAATTGGTGTATGTAATGTCATAAATATGTGTGTAAATGTCACAAATATTATGGGATAATGAGAGAGTAATAATACAGTACTCTACATTTGTCCCAAAATAATTGGTGTATGTAATGTAAGAAATATGTGTGTAAATGTCACAAATATTATGGGATAATGAGAGAGTAATAATACAGTACTCTACATTTGTCCCAAAATAATTGGTGTATGGAATGTAAGAAATATGCGTGTAAATGTCACAAATATTATGGGATAATGAGAGAGTAATAATACAGTACTCTACATTTGTCCCATAATAGTTGGTATCTTTAATAAATGAAATATGTCTATAAATGTAACAACTATTATGGAGCATAGTATATATATATATATATATATATATATATATATATATATATATATATATTTTAATCATATCACCCCAAGCAAGGCGGTAACACCACTGATGTGCCGGGGGCTACGTAAGTGTGAAAAGATTAGAAAAGAGAAAGCCAGAAACCACATCCTAAACAGGGAACAAGGGATGAGCCTCTACACCTGTTCAATATACGTGGGTGGAGTGTGAACCAGGCGATAGTTTGGTCTATCTACTCCAATTGAAAAAAAAAAAACAGAAGACAATTGAAAAGATTGGAAAAGAGAAAACCGGAAACCACATCCTAAACAGGGAACAAGGGATGAGCCTCTACACCTGTTCAATAGACGTGGGTAGAGTGTGAACCGGGTGATAGCTTAGTCTATCTACTCCAATTGAAAAAAAGTGGAAAGATATATATATATATATATATATATATATATATATATATATATATATATATATATAAATGTAAGAACTAATATGAGACAATGTCAGAGTAATAATAAATTTTTCTACATCAGTCTCACAATAGTTGGTATCTTCAATATACAAAATATATCTATAAATGTAACAACTATTATGGAACAATGACAGAGTAATAACACAGTGCATTATATCTGTCCTATCATAGTTGGTCCCTGTAATACATGAAGTATGTCTATAAATATAACAACTATTATGGGACAATTATTGAAAAATAATAAAATTCTTTACATCTCTCCCACAACATTTGGTACCTTTTATAATAAACAATATGCCTATAAATATGACAAATATTATGGTAAAGTGATGGAGTAATAACAGTGTTCTCCATTCGTCTCCTAACAGTTGGTACCTTTAATAATGAAATATTTCTGTAAATGTAACAACTACAATGGTACAATGATAGAGTAATAAAATTCTCTACATCTGTCCCACAATAGTTGGTACCGTTAATATATAAAATATATTTAAAAATGCAACAAATATTATGGGAAAATGATAGCATAATAATAAAATTCTCTACATCTGACCCACAATCATTGATGTCTTTAATATGTGAGATACGTCTATAAATTTGACAAGTATTATGGGAAAGTGATACAGTAAAAATAAAATTCTCTACTTCTATCCCATAATAGTTGGTGCCTTTAATATCTGAAATATGTCTATACATTGGACAATGATAGAATAATATAAAATTCTCTACATCTGTTCCATAACATTTGGTACCTTCAATATATGAAATATGTCTATAAATGGGACAATGATAGAATGATATAAAGTTCTTTATATCTGTTCCATAATATTTGGTACCGTTAATCCTTTCATATCTGAAACATGCCTATAAATGTAGCAAATATGGGACAGTGATAGGTTAATAATAATGTAGTGCATGACATCTGTCCCATAATAGTTGGTACATTCATTATGTGTATTGTGTAGTCATATGTAATATTATCCGATGAGAACTTTATGTTAAAAATTAACAGAGTATTGTAATGAAAATTAAACACACGGAAATTTTATTATAAAGAGAAAAATTTTAATTGTTTTTGTAAAACTTCTGCATAAAACATGTTATATTTTACAATATCTTATACATTCTTCATTTTTCAAAAAAAACTTTGTGGAAGTTTTGTGGTAAGTTGGGTGGTCATCAATGTGAAAAATGGTTATACTTTCTTTAACGAAAACTTTGGAATAAAAACACACTTACGCGCAAATACCCTTGGGAAAGGTATTAATCCGTCTTCTTCCTTCCAGTTATGGGTTAAATATCAGGACAGATTGGGTTCTATAGCCTTGGCAGGCAACCAGTCTACTGCAGAAAGCAATGGCAACCTACTGCGGGATAATCTTCTGCCCAGTTAGTCATGTCTCTTTCGAGACATGATTGCCCAAAGCGTGCATGATGTATGGCACATAACTGACTGACTGAATATAATATTTAGAAACATAATTAAAACTTCTACTGGTCATAAAGTGGGGGATCGTTTTTCTTTTATTATGAAGTAATAGACTGATCCCCCATTAATTTTACTTAATATAATAATGTAATATAATCTATCTCTTCTCATTCCAGCTATGAGTTAAATGGCAGGACAAATTGGGTTCTATAGCCTTGGCAGGCAACCAGTCTACTGCAGAAAGCAATGGCAACCTACTGCGGGATAATCTTCTGCCCAGTCAGTCATGTCTCTTTAGAGACATGATCGCCCAAGCGTGTATCACGTATGGCACTTAACTGACTGAATGTAGTTTTATTTTATTTTTTTTTAGAGTAAGTTTTTGTTATTAGGAATAGCAAAATGTTCATTTATAAGGCGGATATTAGTAGCAGTCTGGAGAAAGTCCGCTTCCGCCCAATATTTGAGAATTTGGCAAAATACAACGGGGAATCTGTAACGTGATCGATACTGACTTGGCAGACCGGCTGCAACCACTCTCTCACCAGCGTGACGTGGTTTCCCTGTGCCTCTTCTATAAATACTTTCACGGCTTCTGCTCCGATGAACTTAGATCATTGGTGCCGCCTAGGTACGAATTTACACGAGATACTAGATTAGCAACTAGGTCCCACCCTTTTACAGTGAAACAGATAAGATGTAACCGTAATTTCTATTCCAACAGCTTCTTTTCTCGCGTTTCCCGCCTGTGGAATTCCCTTCCACATGCCTGCTTCCCCGACAGCTACAATCTCCAGAAGTTTAAATGTATGGTCAATAGACACCTCCTATCACACTAACTTACATCTGTTCTCCCAACACACTCACCATCTATCCAACCCTCATTCTCGGTATCCTTACCCGTCTATCACCCTCCTTCTGACATTTCGTATATCTAACCATCCTTTCTCATCACCCCTCACAATATACCCCCCTGCGCAATAGTGGCAGTGGAATGCCTTGTTCGGGGTGAAACGATTTTAAAAAAATGCAACAAAGGTTAGAGAAAGGTTACAATTGTAACCAATATACATCAAAGGGATATGACTGATTAGATAGAATATCTTTCCACTGTAGGTTTCCATTATTTTCTGTGTGTTTGGCTCTAAGTAGTTAAAATTGTAGCTCTTAGTCTCAGTCATGATACCATTTACTCGGAGGACTTATTTAGCCTTCAAAATTCAGTTTACGACGAAAAAAACTTAGTGAAAATTTGTCTTATTAGTTAAACGAAGTACTCCTTGGGGAATATAAATCATCTTTCGTTTTCTTTTCTTTCTTTTTTTTTTTTTAAATAGCCCTATTTTCGAAAATCTAATCTGAATAGTAAATTTTTTAAGTATCATATTTTATGCGTTACATTAAAAGGTCACGTGTTTCACGATTTCTTCCCCTTACAAGAAAAAATTTGTACAATTTTGTCAATTCTGGTCAAACATACTTAGCTTATCACTGTATCTGGCTGCCATCAATCACTTAACAGGTCAGAAGGTTATCACCTCCGTGATTAAGAATACTTTTATTCAAAATTTCATGCTATAAACAAGTAATTCTTGTGTAAATCAGATTAATTTAACTTTAAATTTCTAATTTTCAAAAAATGTCACAAATATATATTTTATTTCTGTAAGATTTTAAAACTGAGAATTATCTTTTGTTTACAAAATTGACAAGTTGTCAAAATGAACGAAAAAGTGATAATTTTTGAAAACTCTAAAAATGTTGAGATTCCAATCAAAATAATTTCTGTTTGAAAATACCAGAGTTATTTGCGCACTAGAAATAATAAATTTAATCATGTAGCTTTCAATTAAAACTAAAATTAAAACTACAAATTTTTATTTTATTTAAAAAATTCAATTTAAAAATTAGGAGTCGAAAATAAGTAAAGGTTATTAATAATGAAACAATAACAAAATCTTTATTATTTACCATTTTATAAAATTTGAATCGGAAATAAGTAAAGGTTATTAATAATGAAACAATAATAAAATCATTAATTTTACCATTTTATAAAATTGGAATCGAAAATAAGTAAAGGATATTAATAATGAAACAATAATAAATTCTTTATTATTCACCATTTTTAAAAATGGAATCGAAAACATGTAAAGATATTAATAATGAAACAGTATTAAATTCATCATTATTCACCATTTTTAAAAATGGTATCAAAAACATATAAGGGATATTAGTAATGAAACAATAATAAAATCTTTATTATTTACCAGTTTATAAAATTGAAATCGAAAATAAGTAAAGGATATTAATAATGAAACAATAATAAAATCTTTATTATTCACCATTTTATAAAATTGGAATCGGTTGCTAATTATTGATATTTTACCCACAATGCCAAACAAGACTATTTGCCAGTTTCGCAGATTGCTTTATTGAAGCTGCTTAATGTTCATTTTTCATTTAAGAGTTTTTCATCAGTCAGTACTTGGCTGACAATAAATATTTTATTGACAGATTTTTAAGTATTTTTTTTATATAATCATATCGCCCCAAGCAAGGCATTTTATTGCCATTGTTTGGCAGGGGGTTACATAGGAAGAAAACTATGAAAAAGAGTGACAGGATATAGGGGGTGTCAGGAAGTGGATAAGAGAAGGGTCAGAATACTGATGAGCGTGGCGTGAACGAAGAAAGGAGCATAAGAGAGAGAGAGGATGCAGGTTAGTGAGTTAGAAGATGACTATTGACTTTACATTTAAATTCTTGGAGATTGTAGCTGTCGGGCGGGAAGTGCGAGAAAAGAAGCTGATGGAGTAGAATTTGCGTTTACAATTTATTGGTTTCTCTGTAAAAGGGTGAGACCTAGTTGCTAATATTGTGGCTCTAGTAAATTTATATATAGGATGCACCAATGAGCTAAGTTCATCGGAGCAGAAGCCGTGAAAGTATTTGTAGAAGAGACACAGGGAAGCCACATTGCGCCGGTGAGAAAGTGACTGTATCCGAGCTGCCAAGTCTCGATCTATCACATTACAGATTCTCTGTTGAATTTTGTCAAGGACACTTAGGTGGATAGCAGGAGCATCCGACCAGATATGGCAGCAGTATTCAATGTACGGTCGGATGCTAAGTCAGGATCGATAATTTTATAGATTCTTCGTTGGATTGTGTCAAGGATCCCTAGGTGGATAGCAGGAACACCCGACCAGATATGGCAGCAGTATTCAATGTATGGGTGGATGGTAGATTTATATATGTGCAGGATTGTTTCAGTCGGAAAAAACTTCCTGTCCCTACGCAGAGAACCGACTTTCTTAGCAGTGGATTTAGCTATGGATTCTATATATTCATTCCACTTGAGGTCTGTTGTCAGAATTAACCCGAGGAGGCGCAGTGTTTTGCTTTTAGGGAAACTAGCCTGATCCATGCTAATGGGGGAGGGTAGCGGCGATTTTCTGTGATGGTTAATCGAGAGCAGCTTCGGTTTGGAAGCATTAAAATTCACAAGCCATTTCTTACCCCAGTCCGCCACGGATTGGAGGTTCTTTTCAAGCTTGGCAGCGAGGTTTGCTTTTTCAGCCTCAGTAGATTTTTTTAATTTAGAAAAATTAGCAACGATTTAAAAATGATTTCAAAATGAGTTGTAAGGGTGTGGTCATCTACAATTACCCTAGTTACAGCATTGGATTACTGTTGATTAAAAATGTTTACGGCGAGGCTTTAGAGAGAATAAAAACAAAAAGAAAACTGTGTCGTACATTCCGCTAGAACACTTCCCGGGTATCCCCATTATCCTTCTTCAGAACCACATGTCTGTAGTTTCGAGTATTTTCTTCATCTTTGAAGAAATTGTCCAGCATTCACTGCTATACAGGAGGGCAGATATCACGTAACAGTCCAGTAATCTCTCCTTTGTTTCCAACGAAATTTTCCCGTCTCTTAATACTCTACTCAGCTTCTGGAATGCATCTTTGGCCATGCCAGTACGACTTCGAATCTCAGTGTCATACTTTCAAAGGGGAGATTACTGGACTGACTTACTGACTTTGAGTAGACGCTCCGTTTATATTTTTAAACGGTATATTTATTATCGTCTACCAGCCCGAATGTTTGAGAAATCTTATTAAAGAAGAATATGCGCCCTCCGGCAAGATCTAAACTTATTTATAAATGGAACTTTGTCTCTGTGTGTGTGTCCGTTACCTATAGACTCCGAAACGGCTGAACCGATTTTCTTGAAAATTTACACAGTTGTACTATAAGCGTCTGCGAGTGTTCTTAGCTAGGTTTTGTGTCGAGGTACCCCCGATAAATATCGAAAATCGATAATCGAAAAAACCGGGTTATAGAAGGAGTGGTTCGATTTTAATCAAATTTGATACACTCATAGACAAAGACATAAGAAACAATATTCAGAGGTTTCAAGGTTGCAGTTCTTACAATAGTGCAGAAAATCGATAATATATATATATATATATATATATAAAAGGCAAGATGTTTGCGTGTGTGTCTGTTTATCTGCCTGTATGTCTGTATTTTTTTCAACCCTTTTATTTTAGTTTTTGCTTCGGGTTTGGCTCTAAGTAGGTATAATTGTAGTTCTTAGTCTCAGCCATGATACCATTTACTCAGAGGACTTATTTAGCCTTCAAAATTCAGTTTACGACGAAAAAAACTTATTTGATATCGATACCAGGAAATCAAAATTTGACTTACGTCCATTCATTTTTCTTTCAGTCTGCGGTTTCGCTTTAACTGGAAACAACTATTGCTTTTCAGTTTTTCGTGCCAACGTCCAAATAGTCTGAGCTCCAGGACCATGGGTTTGTTTTAAAGCTTTCATTACACCCGAGCAACGCCGGGCTATACTGCTAGTAGGAAATAAATTGCAATAAGAAATATCTAGAAAAGACAGTTTAAAGCAGTGCTACTCAAAGTGTGGTACGCGTACCGTCGCCGGTACGCGAGCCATCGTCTGCCGATACGCGGAGATTTTCCAGAAAAGAAAGAAACAATCGTAATACTCTATGCCACGAGAGACCGCCAGGATATTTGACTCGTTTTCGTTTTTTTTTTTTACGTTTTAATTTTAGTTTTATATTATTATGGCTACATTGTTGTAACACCCCAACGGACGGTCCAAACAATTTTCTCCGGCGGCCGTTCTCCATGCTGTGATGTTTGCCGGGAGTTTGTTGAAAATGTCGGAGCCTCAAGCTGGGGGTACAAGATTAAACTATAAGGAACGAACTTCCACAACTTGGATGAGTTCAAAGGATGCTTTATTTCGTTTAGAGTTAGCCTTTTCGGTTGGGGCAGGCGAATGTGACACACAGCTCTAACTCTAATTAATGGAGATCAACAAATCCGAACCGACCGAAACAAGGCGAACAGAGGTTCACTTCACTCAACTGACTGACTCACTTAACTGACTCTCTCACTCTACTCTACTGATCTGACTCGGAAAAATTACCTGAATTTATTTAAAATTGATCCGGAAATCCGGAAATGCTTTAGACCACCGGTGATAAACATTGGCGACTGTAAATCCGAAATTTCAGGGCACTTAAATTTTCCTTCTTTTGATGTGTAAACATCTTGCGGACTTAGTATTTTTTCCAGGATTTTTTTTTCATCTTTTTATCTTAATAAATCTTCCGCCGGAAAATTCTTAATGTGTGGTCAAGATACAGTAAAAGACAGCCTTTAACCTGGTCATTCGAAAACCCACCTTCCGAGCTCTATTTCCTGAACTTTATCTCTTTATCACATTAAATCACTGAGTCAAATATTTACCGGAAGAGTGGTAGGATTTAAAACAGTCATCGGATACCCTTGGTCTCTTCCACAATTTTCCTCATAAAAAAAAAAGCGTTTATTTATTTATTTTTTCCTCATCTTTTTCACTTTTGTTAAATATGTTTTAAACTATTTTCTATTCTTAACCATTTTCTATTTTAATCTATTATAATAAAATATATATTTTACAAAGCACCTTAATATACGCCTAGTTATCGTGTCACATTGTTCATTTACTCATTCATGTTAAAAGTTATTGCTATCCAACTAACGAATGCGATATAATGAACAGCAAAACAGTGAACTGAATATGCATCAGACTTTGTTCCATTCATATATCCATGATATATACATATCGTATATTTTAAATATGTCTTAAATTAATTAAAATTAATATTTTGTTTTACTGTTTGTCTATTTTTTAGAAGATTAATGTCTTTTATTAAATTCAAATTGCTTACGAAGTATTAATATTAACTTTAAATATTTTTTTCTGGATTTTTAAAAATATATACCCTCGAAACCAGTGGCCAAACTAATATAGCACAAATATGGTATCGTCAATGGCACACTGGGAAGACTTGTTACGTCAATGATGACAACCCTTAGAATGAACATGATATCATGTCCTCATGTTTATTACAGATAGTCTCAAAATGTCCCTGAAATAGTACATATCTGAAAAGAAAAAAAAATTCCGAGGTTCACAGTCCTCCCCCCCCCCTTACTCAGCTTGATTGGCTTGCTTTGCTTGCCGGTGCCTGGCACATTGAAAAAAAAAATACTACCGGCACTCCACATCAGATAGTTTGAGAAGCACTGGTGTAAAGAAAACATAGAAAAGGTTCATGGTCAGAAAACGAGCGTTCTATTACATTGTCCAAAAAGTTCGTAAACATTTGCAAAAAATTGAAATTTTACTCGCCAAGTAATCTAAGGTTACCAGAAAACACTTGCAAAAAAACTGAAATTTTACTCGCAAAAACAACAAAAATTATTGCTCAAAATAAAAACCATCATTTTCCAAAACTTTCTGCCATCGATCTCCAAGCTTTCGGATCTGGTCAAAGTACCATTCAGCCGGCTTCGAATCAGAGAATTCTTGACACGCTTTCTCGACTTCGTCAAACGAGTCGAATCGGCCTGCCCTTCAGAAAGTGTTGCATTGAGCGGAAAAGGCCGTAATCTGATGGTGCACAGTCAGGACTGTAGGCTGGATGTGGCAGAACCTCAACCTCTTCAAATTTGTCTTTGGTCTTCCTGGCGGTGTGTGACTTGGCATTGTCCTGCTGCATCAAAGCGCGCTTTCGGTTGATCAGAGCCGGGTACTTTTGCTTCAACTTTTCGTAGACCCACTCAAGTTGCTGACACTAAAGTTCGGTACTGATGGTACGACCATTCGGATCCAACTCAAAATGCACGATTCCTTCAAAGTTCCACCAAACGCACAACATGACATTTTTGCCGAATCGATCTTGTTTTGGAACCGACGGTATCTCTTGCCCTTTCTGAACCCATCGCTTGTCTCAATTGTGCTGGACCAGATAGACCCATTTCTCGTCGGATGTCACAATGCACTTCCAAAAACGCTCGTCCAACGGATTGCTTAGCAACTGACGGTAAATTTCAACTCGTCTGGTGGATTGTGCTTCGGTGAGTTCGTGTGGATCTTGGCGCGGCTTTTTGTAAACAAAATCAAGTTGCTTCAAATGTCGGTGAATTGTCGATTTGTCAACTCCAACTCATCAGCCAATTCTCGAGTACTCGATGAAGGCGCAATGTCCAACCCGGTTTGCAAGTCTCCATCATCCAACTTTAACGGCCGTCCCGAACGAGGCTTATCTTCAAGACTCATGTCACCAGAATCGAAACGCTTGTACCACTTTGAGATCGCCGCATATGCAATTGTTCCTTCACCTTCCGCAGCACAAATCTCGTTTGCAGCTTTTCTGGTTGAAAGACCTCGCTTCCAGCAGTAACGAATCAAAACTCGCATCTCAAATTTATCAATTGCCATCTGGAATACAAAGATGAAGATCACTATAACAATATAAACGCAAAATTGCATAAAAATTCAATTTTTCGCAAGTGTTTACGAACTTTTGGGACAACCTAATAACCACCCGGCTACGCATATATACGCATACGGGTACATCTGCATAAATTACTTGCACATTATTGTTAATTTCTTAATTTTACATTTTATTGGCAGTCTTTTCTTTCGTGGGGATCTGAACGGGAATTTTCGCTTGACGTTTTTCCATAAAAATAGATTTTAGCAAGGTACCCCCACTCAATTGCCGAAAAAACAGCATAGCTTGGTGTTAAAAGGGTTCAAACTTAAAAACAAAGTTTTATCATCAAAATGTTTATGCTATTATTAAGAGGAAAGATCAAATTTTGTTGTTATTATTTAAAAAAAAAATTTAAATCCTTTCTAACACGTTCGAAATTTCAGTTAAAATTTCTGTTTTTGTTTATGTAATGTGACCATGAAGCAAAAACACCTAACATTACGCAAGTCATTTTGTTGGCGTTGGAAGTCACATTAATTTGAAAATTCTGGCAAAAATCAACAAATTTTCTGATTTTAATGAAACTTTCAGGACTTATTCACAAATGAATGAAATTATTTATACAATTATTATTTTTTAGAAAATCTTTTTATTTTTTTGTTTTTTACATCTGTTACCCCCTACTTCAGTTAATTGCATAAAACTTCTACAAATACATTATCTATAACAATTTTTTATTTATTAGTTACATGCAGGACCCATTGGGGAATGTAAATCATGTAGTTTTTGTTTTTTTTTATTACGGGACCATTTTTCCGAAAATTTGCTCCGAATAGTAAAATCAAAAATGCATTAATATTTTTAACGTAGATAAAGTTTTAATTGAATTTATAAATAATATAATTTTAGGATATATTCTTAAGAAAAAGAAATTTCGATGAATAATGAATTTTGCATTTTTTTTTCCTAATTAAAGTTTCTAACATCTATTTTTATATTTCTTCCCGTCACTAAGTGTCTTCGGTTATCAATTCATTAAAAATAAACTTTATTTACAAATCGAAAAGTTGTAAGGTTAATAAAAATCATTTAAAATTAAGATTTTTAAAATATTTTAAAATTTTTTTTATTATGTTAAGCTGCACATTTTCATTTGCTATGGAAACTTTTAAGAGACTTATTAAAATGTCACATGTTTTAAGGGTTATTCCCCTTATGAAATACTAAACTGGGTTGTCAACTTTTGGTCATCATACATCTAGATTGATTGATAACAGATGCTGTCATCGCCTACTTAAAAGGTCAACGAGTCAAAACCTTTGTGATGAAGAAATACTTTTATTCTAAATTTCATGCCATAAACAAGTATTATTTTTTTCAAATCAGATTAATTTAAAGTTAAATATGATAATTTTCCAAAAAATAACGAGTGAGAGTTGTATATTTTATTTTTGCAAAATTTTAAAAACCGAGAATTAACTTTTGTCTATCTCACTAACTTGCATTCTCTCTCTCTCTTTCTCTCTCTCTCTCTCTCTCTATCTATCTCTATCTCTCTCTATCTCTCATGCTCTTTTCTTCGTCCACTCCACTCTCATCAGCATTCTCATTCTTCTCTTACCCTCTCCCTGACACCCCCTGTAACCTGTCACTCTTTCTCATAACTTTCCGTCTATGTAAACCCCTGCTCAACAGTGACAGTAAAATGCCTTGCTTGGGGCGATATGATTATAAAAAAAAATTAATAACAATGGTTTTTTATTGGCTTCACAATAAAAGGGTGGGACCTAGTGGCTAATTTTGTTGCTAGAGTAAATTCATATATAGGGGTCACCAGTAAGCTAAGTTCATCGGAGTAGAAGCCGTGAAAGTATTTGTAGAAGAGACACAGGGAAGCCACATTGCACCGGTGAGAAAGTGACTGTATATAATATAATATATTAATTTAATATAATTATTAATCTTTTCACTTCAGTCCCTCCCTAAAGTGGACATCAGAACTAAGTCATGATTTAATTCTTTCGTATTTTATGTATTTTTTTCAACAGGTTAATAGGAGTAGACAGGTTCACTTATAGTTTAGCCCGAACTTCTTCCATGTCTATTGATCTGGAGTAAAGGTTCATCCCTTGTTCCCTGTTCAGGAAATGGTTTACCAGCTGCTTTTCTTTCTTCAACCAGAGCCACAATGATTTAACTGACCTAACGTTTTGGTAATCGGACTTGCCAGTGGTTGTGATTTTCTACTGTGAGGGTACCGAGTTGGCAGTTTGCTGACGGCTGCTTCCGACTCGCCATTATGAGCCAAACCTTTTTGGTAGAGAGGCTGCTCTGATCAACAGTTGCATAATATCGGGGTATTATTTGTAGTACCGCATCATGCGTGTCTAGGTGTCCCTGCATGTATTTCCGGTGAGTAACCCTGAGGCTGTGCGTTGTAGTGCAGTGGATGTGCGTTGTGGTGCATTAGATATCGACTCGGAACGACAAATCAGGGAGCCGAGTTCGAATTCCAGTTGAATTCCATGCATTCACTTTCGCGCAAATACCCTTAGGAAAGGTATTAATCCGCCTCTTCCCTCCAGTTATAGGTTAAATAACAGCACAGATTGGGTTCTATAGCCTTGGCTGGCAACCAGTCTACCATAGAAAGTAATCGCAACCTACTGCGGGATAATCTTCTGTCCAGTTAGTCATGTCTCTTTCGAGACATGATCGCCCAACCGTGTATCACGTATGGCACTTAACTGACTGAACCCTGAGGCTGCACTACACCCTGAATATTATGGAAAACGCAGCAAAATAAAAATACGAGTAAACAAAAAACCACAAACTGCACTCAGCCTTTTCTTCACTAATATTCATGGTATCCGTTCCAACTTCTGCAACGTAGAATATTTTTTTTCTTGCTACGGTCGCAAGAATCTTTGCGCGCTGCGAAACTAACTTAAATTCTTTAATCGCTACCGATGAATTCTTGGTCCCGGCTATCTTCACATTTGTCGAAAAGATTCCAGCATCCATATGCATGGATTTGGTGTTAACACCCGGGATAATCTTCAGATGACCAGGAAATTGTCTCTTGAAGCTCCCAAACTACTCCTTCATTTGCTTCTATCTTTCGGTACTAAACTCTGTTAGCGATCTCTTTTTCCTTTATCGTTCCCCCTCTTCTCAGGACTACAGTATATTAGACATAATATCTGACAGTATAGAACAAAACACTTTCTCTCCATCCTCTGTGAACATCTTTGTCTTCGTTGGCTTTGATGCTCACCATGACCCGTGGTTGAAACATTTTTAAGGTAGTGATGTTGCCGATATTCAGACATTAAATTTTGTTATTGCCTAATCCCTTACTTGTTTTCCTAGGAAAGCCGAGTAACAATTTGGTAACTCTGACCACGCAATGTTAGCTTTTTCTTTATCGCTCCCCCTCTTCACAGAACTGTAATAGCAACTAGGTCCCACCCTTTTACAGTGAAACCGATAAAATGTAACCGCAATTTCTACTCCAACAGCTTCTTTTCTCGCACTTCCCGCCTGTGGAATTCCCTTCCGCATACTTGCTTTCCCGACAGCTACAATCTCCAGGAGTTTAAATGTAAGGTCAATAGACACCTCCTAACGCACTAACTCGCACCCATTCTCTCAAACACTCTTCCTATGTACCTCCTTACTCGTCTATCACCCTCCTTCTGACATTTCCTATATCTAATCGCTCTCTCAGCACCTCTCCCTATGTAACCCCCTGCGCTATAGTGGCAATGGAATGCCTTGCTTGGGGTGAAATGATAAAAAAAAGTAACAGTATAGAAAATGCAATCTATCCACCCATCTGCGAACATCTTTGTCTTGAGTAACTTTAATGCTCACCCCAGCACGTAGCTTAAACATTCCTAAACATTCTAAACATGCTGATGTTGCCGTCTTTAGACATTAAATTTTTCCATTGCCCAATTCCTTACTCAAATCGTGGTCTTCCTTATTCGTTTCCCTAGCAAAATGCTTCACCACTTGATATATTTCTTGTCTCCGCTCCTCGCTCTTGCTGAGCGTCAAAGCACTGCCCTCTAGGTAATTCTAACCCCTCTGTGGTAGCTATTGATATTTCGTTCCAATCATTGATTAATCAGCATCTCCTACCCTCAAGACCTCTTGCTGATTGAGACTCACTCTGTGATTTTCTTCGTTACGCCTCTTGGAATAACGTCTATAACCTCCCAACTGAAAATTTCTGCTTGGGTCAAAACTGACACGGGCGCTTTCATCCCTTCTCAGAAATACCAGGGGAAACCTATTTCCTCTCCATGATTCACACCAGGATGCTCGGCTGCTATAGTACACAGGAACCACTATTTTCGCCTATACCAACATGACAGCTCTTGTCACAACAGACGCCTATTCGTTGCTGTTCGCAATAAATTTAAGCGAGTCGTCAAAAGAGGAAAGTCAGTGTTTGCCGTGAGAATGAGGCACAACATAGTCAGTAGCAACATTGGCACTTGTGATTACTGACGGCTCTGTAATATGGTGTTAAATAAGTACAGTCTCTATTCCCACCCTTTTAAATCAATTTGAGGTGTTAATATTCTCTGCTGATAATGCTGAATGCTTTGCCCGTATATTCTTCACAAACACTAATCTTGGTTCATCCGGCGTATTCCTGTCTAACTTCCCACTTAGAACCGAGTCTTTGTTGAGTAATGCGTGTATTGCCCCTGCCATGGTCTTTGTTATCATCTTTAACCTAGATCCCCACAAAGGATGTACACCCGATGTTATCCCTGTAATAGTCGTTAAGAAGTGTGCTTCCAAACTGGCTCCTGTTCTCTCTAAACTGTATAATAAATGCCTTGCTGCCTCATCTGTTGTTTCATTTTTAAAGAATTCTGGTGAGCTGTTCAACCCTTCAAACTATCAGCCTTCTGCCTCATTTTGGCAAAATACTAGAGGCTTTAATCAATGCTCTCATCGCAGAGACTTTTTACAGACAAGCAATACGGTTTTCGTTTCTTTATTTAAACTGTTTATATACTGACCATAATTGCAGAAAGAATCATGAAGCCCATGCTGTAACATTGGACATCTCAAATGCCTTTGACAGAGTCTGGCACAAGCTGAAAAGTTATGGTGTCTCTGGACACGTTTTTTTTAACGGATCTAGTCTTTCCCATCAAATTGTGACATGAATGTCATCCTGAACGGCCAATCGTCTAGATCATTTCGTACTAACACGGGTGTCCCCTCTGGGCTTCACTCTTGGTCCTACTGCATTTTAAATTTTCATTAATGACCTTCCTGATAACAACTATGCTGATGACACAACCATTTATTTCTGCCTCGTTAGTAAGGCTGATCAGTTCAACAAGGTCAAAATGGCAAGTGCATTGTTAACTGGGACAAAAGATGGCTTGTCATTTTTTTAACACCTGCAAAACTAAACTTCTCTCCATTAATCATTTGAGAGACGGCCCTCTCTGCCTTCCATCAGCATGGCTGATGCTAACCTCCAGGAAAATTATTTGTTGCACCTTTTCAAGTTCACATGAAATGGAAAGACTATATGGAATCCATTACTAGATCAGGTGCTAAGAAAGCCGATTCACTGTTTCAGGCAAGACAAGCTCTTTCTCCAGAATCTATGTCCACCATGCTTAGAATATTGCTGCCATATATGGTTTGGTGCCCCTGCTATTTACCTTGAACACCTTGATAAGATCCAAAGACAAGTCAGCAATATTATACATAGTGAATACACTTGACTTAACTAACACAAGAGCACAGCAGAGAAAGTATAAACGTTATCTATCTATTCCTGTTCATATCTGTTTTATTTATCTTTCTGTCTGTTCATAATTCATATCTCAGTCAATTGTGATCAATCAATCAATCAATCAATCAATCAATCTATCTATCTATCTATCTATCTATCTATCTATCTCAGCCTGTAAATATCTATCTATCTATCTCAGCCAGTTAATATCTATCTATCTATCTATCTATCTATCTATCTCAGCCTGTTAATATCTATCTATCTATCTCAGCCTGTTAATATCTATCTATCACAGACCGTTCATATCTATCTATCTCTGTCCATTGAACTATCATCCTTTGTTCATATCTAGCTATCATTATCAGTCCATATCTATCTATCTATCTATCTTAGCCCGTTAATATCTATCTATCTATCTATCTATCACCGTTCATATCTATCTATCTATCTATCTATCTATCTCACTGCTCATATCTATCTATCTCTCCATTGAACTATCATCCTTTGTTCATATCTAGCTATCATTATCAGTCCATATCTATCTATCTATCTATCACAGTCTGTTCACATCTGTTTATGTAAGTCTCTTCATATCTATATCCATCTGTTCATATCCATATAGCTATCATCTCAGTTTGTTCATATCTATCGAGCTAGCTATCTCAGTCTGTTTGTATTATCTATTTGTCTATCTTTGAAAAGAAATTCACATTTGAAACATTATATATATACCTCCAAAAATTCACTACAAAATGTACTTACATGATGAAAAATGTCCCAAATTTGATAAAAACAAAATCATCCTTATTAAAGGAAAAGGCCAAATACGTTTTTGTTATTAAATTATATTTTTAATCCTTTTTAAACCCATCAATATTTTGGTTAATTTTTTTCCTTCT
>JBBBDQ010001383.1:4910000-4940000 GCA_037127315.1 Ascarosepion bandense | reverse complement strand
GTCCTTGTGCTAGACTAAAATAAGTAGAGTTAGAAAATAAATAGATTTATTTATTTCTAAAATATATTAAGACAAAAACTTTGACATTCAATTATTTAATAACATTTATTTTTATAATTCAATGTTTATTTATACATTTTAATATTTATTTATTTAATGATAAATACCATTTAATTTCTAATGTAGATGAAAAGAAATAAAAATTTAAAATGTTTATGAAAATTTTGATTGATGCACAACACAATTCTCTTTACTAAAAAATAATTAAAAAATAAAACATACTTTTCTAAGATTTTATTTGAGAAAGATTAGCTGATTTAAAGTTTAATTAATCTGATTTGAATGAAATATTACTTTTAGTTTAAAATATACCAACAGATGTCAACTGAAATTTATAGATATGAACAGAACAGAGATAGATAGATAGATAGATAGATAGATAGATAGATAGATATTAATCTGATTTGAAAGAAATATTATGTTTAGCTTAAAATATACAGACAGATGTCAACAGAGATATATAAATATGAACAGAGATAGATAGATAGATAGATAGATAGATAGATAGATAGATAGATAGATAGATATGAACAGACTGATAGATATAAACTGACTGAGATAGATAGATAGATAGATAGATAGATAGATAGATAGATAGATAGATAGATAGATAGATATTAATCTGATTTGAAAGAAATATTATGTTTAGCTTAAAATATACAGACAGATGTCAACAGAGATATATAAATATGAACAGAGATAGATAGATAGATAGATAGATAGATAGATAGATAGATAGATAGATAGATAGATAGATAGATATAGATATGAACAGACTGTGATAGATATTAACAGAAAGAGATTGATAGATATAAACTGACTGAGATAGATAGATAGATAGATAGATAGATAGATAGATAGATAGATAGATAGATATTAATCTGATTTGAAAGAAATATTATGTTTAGCTTAAAATATACAGACAGATGTCAACAGAGATATATAAATATGAACAGAGATAGATAGATAGATAGATATGAACAGACTGTGATTGATATTAACAGAAAGAGATTGATAGATATAAACTGACTGAGATAGATAGATAGATAGATAGATAGATAGATAGATAGATATTAATCTGATTTGAAAGAAATATTATGTTTAGCTTAAAATATACAGACAGATGTCAACAGAGATATATAAATATGAACATAGATAGATAGATAGATAGATAGATAGATAGATAGATAGATAGATATTAATCTGATTTGAAACAAATATTACTTTTAGCTTAAAATATTGCAGAAAAGCTTTTTTTTACATGGAATTTGGTGTTTTTTATGAGATGTTGAAAACTTTCTTGAGAGATTTAAGTTTGTAATTTTTTTTATTGGGAAACATTACTTGATGAATATGACTGAACACCTTTTCTATATAATTTTTAACAACTGAGTAATCTTTAAAATCTAGAAAAATATTGAGTCTTATAAGGTTTCATTGAATTTTTGGTACCTTGGCAATAAATGTTATATAGTTATCGACCTTATTTTCTGATAATGCAATCTATGGATATTTGTATTTATACAAATCAACATGTTCATACACACAAAAAAATTCAAATTTCTTTTTAAAATAAAAATTTTGTCAGTTAACTTGTCAACATCTTAATTAAAAAGCTACCACAGTGTTCAAAACACATTTCTGCTATATTTTAAACTTAAAGTAATATTTGTTTCAGCTAAGATTAATTAAACTTTAACTTAATAATTAATATTTATTAATTAAAGTTTCAGAAGTTTATTTTATTTTTGAAAGATTTTAATAATAAAAATACTCTAATCGCTAAAATCAGCAATGATTTTTTAAACAAAAACTTATTCCCGTCAATTTAAATTAGTTTTGAAATATTTTGTTAATTGGAAATATTTTGTTAATTGGAAATATTAAATTTAATCTATTAGCTTGAAATTAAAATTAGAATAAAAGTTTCAAGAAAGATTTTTGTTTTTAAAAGTTCATTTTAAATCTTAGGTATCATGATTCTGTGGAGGTACCTACTTTGCTGTATGTTCATATTCATAAAAATTGCCACATTTATATAAAAAAAATTAAAAATTCTTAATAAAATATTGGGGGAGGGTCGCTGAATTGTAGTAAGTTTTGCCATTTATGATTTGTAAATATAGTTTTTACTTAATAACAATATGACTTAATCAATTGATATTAATACAGAAGTTTAAATAATTTAAAGCTTTCTAAATTATCCTAATTAAGATTAAAAAGAAATGAAAACAGATTTTGTAAAAATTTATAACTATTAGAAAGACAATAGTGTGCATAATATATTTTATTTATAAAAGCAAGAAAAAGCTTTTCCAATTAAATAATGTCTTAGTTTCTATTGCATTTTTTATTTTACAATTCAGATTTTCTGTAACTTGGATTCCAGTTTTACAATAAGAAAAATTTTGATGATTTAAATTCTTCAAGATCTTGTACTTATAACTAACTAGCAGTATAGCCTGGCGTTGCTCGGGTGTAATGAAAGCTTTAAAACTAATCCATAGTCCTGGAGCTCACACTCTTTGGACGTTGGCATGAAAGACTAAAAAGCAATAGTAGTTTCCAGTTAAAGCGAAACCGTAGACTGAAAGAAAAGTGAATGGATGTAAGTCAAATTTTGATTTCCTGCTATATCAAATTTTCTGCACTATTGTAAAAACTGCAACCTTGAAACTTCTGAATATCGTTTCTTATGTGTTTGTCTATGAGTGTATCAAATTTGATTAAAATCGGACCACTCCTTCTATAACCCGTTTTTTTTTATTCGATATTTATCGGGAGTGCCTCAACACAAAACCTAGCTAAGAACACTCGCAGACGCTTATAGTACAACTGTGTAAATTTTCAAGAAAATCGGTTCAGCCGTTTTGGAGTTTATAGGTAACGTAACACACACACACACACACACACACACACACACACACACACACACACACACACACACAGTTCCATTTATAAATAAGTTTAGATATAAACATTAACCGCTACAGAAATGAATTTCATAAAATTGAATAAGTGGGTGGAGTAACAGATGTAAGCAAAAAATAATTTTACTAAGGTTTTCTAAAAAAATAAACATTTCTAGAATAAGTTAACTAATTTCTGAACAAGTCCTGAAAGTTTCATTAACACCTGACAATTATTTGATTTTTGCAAGAATCTCCAAATCTATGTTTTTCAGCTATACTAAAATTTATGATCATTTGCAGAAGGAAAAAAATTAACCAAAATATTGATGGGTTTAAAAAGGATTAAAAATATAATTTAATAACAAAAACGTATTTGGCCTTTTCCTTTAATAAGGATGATTTTGTTTTTATCAAATTTGTTTGGGACATTTTTCATCATGTAAGCACATTTTGTAGTGAATTTTTGGAGGTATATATATAATGTTTCAAATGTGAATTTCTTTTCAAAGATAGACAAATAGATAATACAAACAGACTGAGATAGCTAGCTAGCTAGTTCTAAACAAACTGAGATAGATAGATAGATAGATAGATAGATAGATAGATAGATAGATAGATAGATAGATATAAACAGAATAAGAAATAGATAGATAGATAGATAGATATCAACAGAATAAGAAATAGATAGATAGATAGGTAGATAGATAGATAGATAGATAGATATCAACAGAATAAGAAATAGATAGATAGATAGGTAGATAGATAGATAGATAGATAGATATCAACAGAATAAGAAATAGATAGATAGATAGATAGATAGATAGATATCAACAGAATAAAATAGATAGATAGATAGATAGATAGATAGATAGATAGATATCAACAGAATAAGAAATAGATAGATAGATAGATAGATAGATAGATGATAAGTATCAACAGAATAAAGATAGATAGATAGATAGATAGATAGATAGATAGATAGATAGATATCAACAGAATAAGAGATAGATAGATAGATAGATAGATAGATAGATAGATAGATAGATAGATATGTAGAATAAAAGATAGATAGATAGATAGATATCAACAGAATAAGAAATAGATAGATAGATAGATAGATAGATAGATAGATATCAGCAGAATAAGAGATAGATAGATAGATAGATAGATAGATAGATAGATAGATAGATATCAACAGAATAAGAAATAGATAGATAGATAGATAGATAGATAGATATCAACAGAATAAGAAATAGATAGATAGATAGATAGATAGATATCAACAGAATAAGAAATAGATAGATAGATAGATAGATAGATAGATAGATAGATAGATATCAACAGAATAAGAAATAGATAGATAGATAGATAGATAGATAGATATCAACAGAATAAGAAATAGATAGATAGATAGATAGATAGATAGATATCAACGAATAATAGATAGATAGATAGATAGATAGATAGATAGATATCAACAGAATAATAGATAGATAGATAGATAGATAGATAGATATCAACAGAATAATAGATAGATAGATAGATAGATATCAACAGAATAATAGATAGATAGATAGATAGATAGATAGATAGATAGATATCAACAGAATAAGAGATAGATAGATAGATAGATAGATAGATAGATAGATATCAACAGAATAAGAGATAGATAGATAGATAGATAGATATCAACAGAATAAGAAATAGATAGATAGATAGATAGATAGATATCAACAGAATAAGAGATAGATAGATAGATAGATAGATAGATATCAACAGAATAAGAAATAGATAGATAGATAGATAGATATCAACAGAATAAGAAATAGATAGATAGATATCAACAGAATAAGAGATAGATAGATAGATAGATATCAACAGAATAAGAGATAGATAGATAGATATCAACAGAATAAGAAATAGATAGATAGATAGATATCAACAGAATAAGAGATAGATAGATAGATAGATATCAACAGAATAAAGAGATAGATAGATAGATAGATATCAACAGAATAAGAGATAGATAGATAGATAGATATCAACAAATAAAGATAGATAGATAGATAGATATCAACAGAATAAGAGATAGATAGATAGATAGATAGATAAATATCAGAACGAGATAGAGAGATTGATTGATTGATTGAGATAGATATGAATTATGACCAGACAGAAAGATAAATAAAACAGATATGAACAGGAATAGATAGATAATGTTTATTACTTTCTCTAGTGTTAGTTAAGTCAAGTGTATTTAAAAGCGTCTATCATAGCATAGTAGCAAGCACGTCACTTCGTACAAAGTTGCTAATGTGAGTTCGATCCTCAGTGTGCATCATTGCTGTGTTGTCTTAGAAAGCTCAATAAGCCCCCCCCAAAAAAAAAGAAAAAAAGTAAACGGATAATTTAAAATTGCCCAAATTTATATACTAAAAAAGAAGCTACTTTCATCATTTAAATTCTAAATTTCTCATGTAAAAAAGTTAAGGAATTCACAATAGCGCAATTCTTTTTTAAAAAGAATTGTACCAAAAAAAATCGGAGAGCCGAGTTCGAATTCCAGCGGAATTCATTGCATTCACTTACGCGCAAATACCCTTGGGAAAGGTATTAATGCGTCTATTCCTTCCAGTTATGGGTTAAATAACAGGACAGATTGGGTTCTATAGCCTTGGTCGGCAACCAGTCTACCGCAGAAAGCAATGACAACCTACTGTGAGATAATCTTCTGCCCAGTCAGTCATGTCTCTTTCGAGACATGATCGCCCAAGCGTGTATCACGTATGGCAACTGACTGACTGAATATAGTTGAAAACATGAAGGCTTCTACGGGGCATAAAGTGGGGGATCCGTTTTATATTGTTATGAAGTAATAAAATGATCCCCCACTTATTACTACTTAATAATATATCTCTTTCCCCTTTTTGCTATGAGTGAAATAACAGGACAGATAGGGTTCTATAGCCTTGGTCGGCAACCAGTCTACCGCAGAAAGCAATGGCAACCTACTGCGGGATAATCTTCTGCACTGTCAGTCATGTCTCTTTCGAGACATGATCGCCCAAGTGTGTATCACGTATGGCACTTAACTAACTGACTGACCAAAAGAAAAAAAGTGTTTATTTTGGCGGGAGCCAAACCTGATAACCTAAAAGTACGTTATAAATCGCCAATACGGAAAATAAATATGTTTTTCGGGAAAACTTTTTACTTTTGACAGCTCTCTTTTTTAAATGAATGAGGAACTGGAAAATAAAAATATTTTTCTCCATTTTCCCAAAAAATCGACCCGGAAAATGCGATATATAATAAAAAAAACTTAAAGATGGTACTTTTAAAAAGAACGATTAAAAACGAAGCAATAAATTGAAAATGAATAGAGAATAAAACAAAATTTATGTAGCATAGAATTGCTTTATGAATTAAATTAATTATCCATAAAAAGTTATAAACCTGTTTTTCTTTTCTTATGCTACAATTTTACATGGTTTTTGATTTTCATGGCTTTTTAAATAAGTAAAAAGAAAATTATCTTTTCGTCTCTTGTTTTCAAAGAAAAAAAGCGCATTTTCTTTCGTCTTGTTAGAGATGCTGATGTTTAAAAAGATAAAACTTATTTCAATTTGTCTTTTTTTTTAATTATAAGACAGAAACTGAATCTTTTTTATGAAGAACATTAATTTTTTCATTATTGTTAAATTTTAATAATGAAATACTGAAATATAACAAGAAACGTGGCAAATAGTATGAAAATGTTTTTTTCCACTTTTCCAAAAACCAATACGGAAAAAAATGCACAACAATAAAAAAGGGATAATCGCAAATAATGTTGGTTGAATTAGAATAATTAAACAGAATGCAATAATATTTTGCTTCATGAATTAAATTATGACATATCAAAATTTCAAAAGTTGTAAAAACTGTATTTTCTTTTTTAATAAATTATATTTATTTTTATGAATCTTGTTTTCTTTTTAAAGAAGTAAACAAAATTGTACGTTAATTGTCGCGGTATTTTTACAAATGGTTACTTGTTCCTAATTGTTTTTTGCATGTTCAAAAAAAGGCGTATTTTTCTTCGTTTCAAAATGCAGATGTTTAAAAGGTAAATAAAAGATAGAAATTAAATGTTTTTAAAAACCATTGATAATAATGAAATATAGCGAGAAATTTGATAACAAAAGACAAAATAAATTTGGTAATATTACAGAAAAATAATCGTTGACTTAAAAAAACCGATGAGGTTTTTTCTTTTTCATATTGTTTTTTTCTGTGTTGCAAAATCAAAATTAAAACGTTTTAGTCAAATTTAAAAGCTTAGAAGAATAAAATTTTCTCAATTAAATTGATAATATACAGAAAAAGCTTTTCTGAATAAAACTAATTTAAAAAATACATTTATTTTGGTTTTTGGACAAATGATTCTGACTCGTTCGTTGTATAGATTTTTTGATGTTGAGATGCAAACTCCGAACTGGGCCAACATAGTGGCAATAATAGATTTGAATTAAGATAGTTTTTAAAATACTAATCCCATCTAAACTGCGTTTATCAACTTTTTCTTATAAAAAAATGAATGATCTCTAACTAGTTACATGAGAAAGAAACAGTCGAGGGAATTTTTAAAAGAATTTTAAAGAATATATTTTCCTTCGGTTTAAAACTGGAAGCGAGAAAAATGGCGGAGCAGAAAACGAAATTGTGTTTGTTATGGTAATCGGACCCCTCATAGCTGGCATATATGAAGGAGTTAGATGATAATTTTTCGGCAAATCGTTGCCATACGATTATTTTTTCAGTTGATAACGACAAAATACGAATGCATAAAATCGATTTCGTAATTTTCAACTTTGAATGAAGCCCACCCCGATTTCGATGAATCGACAACACGTCATATTGTTTGAAATATCAAACGAGAGAAAGGAATTAGATGAATGATTTCTTTTGAGGATTGAAGATTAATGTCTTGTGATCGATATGGAACGTTGGTTGAATGTGTTTCTATGATGGACATCACCTTAATAATCTGGGAACATGTCACGAAGAAACACATCTGTGGTAAAACAGCTGCCATTTTGATGTCTCTGCGTCGGTTGTGTTGTGTGCCTACAACTACGTCCGCGCGTCGTCTATAAATAAAGAAGTGGCAGGCACCCAGCAACATTGCTGACTTGTACGGCCACACCGATCGCTTCTCTACACGTTGCGCACAGTTTTACCAAACTTTTTCTATCGACGATATGGCTGATGCCGATCCTCCAGCTGCCCCGGCTCCCGCCAAGGCTAAAAAGGCAAGCAAACCCAAGAAGCCTTCATCTCATCCACCTTACGGTGAAATGATCAAAGATGCCATCACAAATCTGAAAGAAAAAGGTGGCTCTTCTCGTCAAGCCATTCAAAAATATCTTGTAGCCCACTACAAAATCGCCGCTGACAACGTGTCTGGCACCCAACTAAAGTTGGCCCTCAAGAGAGGAGTCGGCAGTGGTCAGCTTAAACAATGTAAAGGAACTGGCGCTTCAGGTTCTTTCAAAGTAGGAGAAAAGAAAACTGAGAAAAAGAAAACAAAATCTTCGAAAAGTAAGAAGCCCGCCAAGAAAGCCGCCACTAAAAAGCCCAAGACTGCGAAGAAGACAGCCAAACCAAAGAAGGTCGCTGCTAAGAAAGCCAAAAAACCCAAAGTAGCAAAACCCGCCGCTAAGAAGGCCAAGTCTCCAAAGAAAGTCAAGAAAACCGCAGCTAAAAAAACCGCTAAACCAAAATCAAAAGCCGCCAAAAAATCAAAGAAGTAAACAAAAAAAAAAAAATGGACTAATTTATTTGAACAAAGACTTGTAAATATTTGTACAGGGTTCATTCGTGAACCTCTTATCACCTCATTTAAAAAAAAAAAATCACATTTCAACCAACATAAAAAACGTTAAAAATACAACACATTCATGATCATCCAATTGACTTTTATTATAAAAAAAAACGAAATATGTAAATAATTCGCCTTTTTTTTCTATATAAAAGAAATTAATTTTTAACACGTTTGTTCTTTCTTGATTTAACAAAATCCTGCTTGTTTTTTTTTTTTTTTTTTTTTTTATTTGCTTTTTTTTCTTTTCTTTTTCTTAGGGTAAATTCCAGTTTATTGGAATTTTTTCAGATATTTTGCTTTGTTGGGAACGAAAATACTCTGAACCGCACAACATCCCAGGCCAAAATTCATTTCTTATCATGGGAAAGATAACCAGTTTTCCCTACCTTTTCTTTTCAGGTTAACTTTTTAAAAAACAGATTAACGCTTCTGAATTATACAGAAAATTGTATTCTTATTCCAAATGGGTCCTTTTATACCTGATGATAAAATAGTTCTGGACTGGCGAAGTTGTTTTTGTTATCAACATTTTTTTTTTCTCTCCATTCTTTTTCCACGTGTAACAGTTCATTTCGGCCACGTCAACTCATATGAACCCTAGGGTAGGGTTAACGGTTAATAAACTTCAAGGTAATCTCTTCCGTAACACATCTTACATTGTTTCGTGTCATGGGGCAGGTTAATTTATACAAAAAAACTTCTCACTTTTTCCGAGCAGATAAAAAAAAAAAAATCCATTCCTTTTAAAAACTTTTGGTAGCGGGTTGAAGTTGGAAAAATAAACAGATTATCGACAAACAAATAATTTGAGTAGGCATGACAAAAATCTTTACTCTAACTCCATATGGCAAATATTAAAAATGTTCGGTCTCTCCCCGCCAAAAAGAAAAGCTTTACAAACCTTAATTTTAAAATGTTTATTTTGAAAAAGCCATTGTTCTGTGGGTAAATGAATTACAAAATATGAAATTTTCAACTTTAAATGCTTCCTTACCGTAGGCACCCTTGACATTAGTTTTTGTTCACGTGGACCGAATTCTTTAGTTGTCTGGGCCAATTCTCGTTCTCTTTCAGGAATTATTATTCTTTGCAGGTCTCTGTCCTCCCCTTTTACCCGATCTTTGATAATCAGCCCCAGTAGTAGCATCAAGGACACATGTACCTTATCATTATTCTTGCTTTTTTTATTGTAGAAACCGGGATCTTTTTTCTCTTTTGTAGTGGGTCCTCTTTCCCCACCAAAATCTAACGCCCCCCCCCCAAGCCGTAAATGGGATATGGTTTCTTTAAAAAATTCCTATAACTTCTGACAGCTGTTTGCTACTTCGAGTGAAGGGCCGGATTCAATTAACAAAAACAAGACTGACCGTTTGTTAAAAGGGGTTTGATTTTTCTCAACATCAAAATACTTCACCTCAAATTAAAATCCAGAAAGTTGATTTCAAGAACAAAATTTAGTTTTAAACTGCCTACCATTTTTTTCAATAAGCAGCGTTATTAGACGAAAAGGCAGGCACATTTGATTTCTTATTTTTAATTCGATTTGCTTTTAATTTTTGAAATGGTATCGCTATTACAGTATAACCCGGATATAAATTCTCTCTGGTCCCAAATTAGAGCCTGTGGTAATGTATATAAAATAGAAATAGACCAAACCCGGATCCGGTCCCGATAATTCTTATATCAGGGTTAATTTCTGGTAGTGCCCTTCATTAAGGGCACAGACGAGTGCGTCCTGATGTCCATGGGAATAGGGAAGGTTCTGTAAATCCCCACTTTGAAATTGTTTCGGATTAGTACGTTGCATTCCATATTTTTCTCGTTAGGTTGTCAACAACAACAACAAAAAAACAAACTAAGGCAATAATTACGAATTATTTCAATGGTAGAAAAAGAAAAATTAAATTTTAAATTAATAGTTGATTTTATTTTTCTGAGAAAACAAACGCCTTTCGTGGATTAAAAAATGTCAAAAGTTTTATTGAAAATGTAAGAAAAAAAAAAATTAAGCTTTCAATTGTACGAAAATACGGTTGTGAAATTGTCATTCTCTCACGGCCGGGTACAGCTTTGATGCTCACCTGTTAGGTTAGGACTTCTAGGCCTCACGACCTCTCGTGTGTCCCTTCTTAAGTCCCCTCTCCCCTCTCGTGTGTCCCTTCTTAAATCCCCTCTCCCCTCTCGTGTGTCCCTTCTTAAATTCCCTCTCCCCTCTCTTAGCGTTGTGGCATGGCCGAGATGGAGAGAAAATAAATTATTTCCATCTCTAATCAAACTCATATTTTAATTTTAATAGTGTCTTCTTATCCTTTTCAATAAGGCTTTTAAATTCCGTAAGTGTTTTTGCCAATTTTATGTGTGATGGTTGTGCATTCCAATACTTTGTGACACTGTCACAAAAAAAGTTTTGTCTAATATTAGTTCTGCTGGGTTATTATTTTTAATTCGTTCTTACGTGTTCTAGAATAGTCAGACATAGTGAATAAATTCTTATTGGTGTGGTCAGTAGAATGGAATATCTTGAAAACAGTTATTATTAGAGCGCCTTATCTATCTATCTATCTATCTATCTATCTATCTATCTATCCCATTCTTCCGATTATCTATCTATCTATCATGCTGTGTGGGTATAGAAGAATCCAAAGGAGTATCCTGTACATACAGTGGTAGGATAACTCTAAGGCCTATACTTCCGATTTACCATGAAATAACGAATGTGTCTGCCTTAATTTTTCTTATATATATATGTATATATTTAATAAATATTATATACATATTCCAACAAAACGCGCCTTTAGGAAGGGAGAAATAGAATCCGTTTCCAGGGCTTAGGATAGCCAACACGCGTGTATTTGTGGAAAGGTCACCCTTTCGGCGGCTGGTTTAGCAACAAATCATGACATCACATCACCAGAGAGATTTTAGTTGCAAACTCCTGTTAATGCAACCCTTTCAGATAAACGGACAGGTTACTTGTTCGAGTTTTACTACAAGTTTTGTAAAGTAAACGCCACATAATTCGACGCAGGGACACAAATTTGCCACGTGTGTAAAAAGTGAATCTGGCCCCAAGAATCACTTACGAGCCGAGAGCAGCAAAACGTTAGCTCGAGTAAAAATGATTGAAATGAAAGAAAATATGATATAAACACTAAAAGAAGCCAACAGGTGAAGAGATGATCTTCGATAAAGAAGTGACAATCATCGTTATCATATGCACACACACACACACACACACACATATATATATAGTTATGGGAATTAATATAAGGGTTTTACACGCACTTAATTATTCAGGTGTTAATAGGCGGACCTGAAGGAGACTACAGTCAGTTAAGTGCCATACGTGATACACGCTTTGGGCAATCATGTCTCGAAAGAGACATGACTGACTGGGCAAAAGATTATCCCGCAGTAGATTGCCATTGCTTTCTGCAGTAGACTGGGTGGCAGCCAAGGCTATAGAACCCAATCTGCCCTGTTATTTAACCCATAACTGGAAGGAAGAGACGGATTAATACCTTTCCCAAGGGTATTTGCGCGTAAGTGAATACAATGGATTCAGCTGGAATTCGAACTCGGCTCCCCGGTTTCTCGTTCACTGTACCACAACGCACATCCGAAGGAGACTGCAACCATCTTTAAATTTGTTGTTTTTCGTTTGTTTTTACTTTTTCCAGCGCAGTCTTAATCGGTTATTACATAAAATTTCCGATTAAAAAAATATTTAAACAATTTTAGGGGCGGCTCGCTTTCTCATACAACGTTATAGTAAATCGATCCTCCATTTTGGAACCACTCGCGTTGGGGTCACTTTCATTTTTGTGTTTTTTAGGGACAAGTTGTTGCTCTTTTTTTTTTTTTTTTTTTTTTTTCAAGTTTTCTGTAGTTCTTACGATGGCATCTTCCTCGAAAACTCCAAGAATGGTTTTATTCAAAAATTTCGCAAATGATTCAGTTGTTGAATATACGCAAGCAAAAAAGTTAATTGCACAGGATCGATTTGCTATTCGGTTGTATGAAAAACTGAGCCCCCTTCCCCGAAATTGTTTTAATATTGAAATTTTTACAAATTTTTTTGTTAATCGGAAAGTTTAAACAAATTTAATGGTTGTGATTGTCTCCTTCAGGTTCGCCCATTAATAAAACAGTGCGTAATGTGGTATGAAGAGGCCTATGAAAATCCGAGTCGGGCCATCGACGTCGGAAAATTATTAACGCGTGCGTGTTTGTGCCTCTAAAGATTTGCTAAAAAATGAGCGCAAATGATATTAAAAAATGCAACGAAAATTCATCGCCAAAATCTTAAGAGAAAAACGAAAGCATTTTTTGATCATTAAATTATATTTTTCTTCCTTTTTAGAACGTTTTCTTTAGTCGGGATTTTTGCACCTTTTCAGAAAATCTTAGTAAAAAAAAGTCTATTTTCTTTTTTTATTTTTATTTTATTTAATTTAATATCTGTGTGTTGTGGTGCAGTGGATATCGGCTCGGGACGAGAAATCGGGGAGCCGAGTTCGAATTCCAGTTGAATTCCACGCATTCACTTACGTGCAAATACCCTTGGGAAAGGTATTAATCCGTCTCTTCCTTCCAGTTATGGGTTAAATAACAGGACAGACTGGGTTCTATAGCCTTGATCGGCAACCAGTCTACCGCAGAAAGCAATGGCAACCTACTACAGGATAATCTTCTGTCAAGTCTCTTTTGAGACATTATCACCCAAGCGTGTTTCACGTATGGCACTTAACTGACTGACTCCCACCCACCCACTAATTGAATTTTATGAAATTTCGAGAAATTAAAATTTGTAAAGCTTGAATATTTATATTAACTGAAAGGAGAATTTAAATCATCATTTTTTGTGTAAAAACGGGTCACGCAATGAAAGAAAATCTCATTTGAATAGTAAAATAAAAAAATGCAATAAAACAAAAACATTTATCATTTAATTAGAAAAGATTTTAATTGCTTTTACGAATAAAATATATTATGGGCACTTGTCTTTAGAAAAAAATATTTTTCGATGAATAAAGAATTTTTAAAAGACATTTTTATTTTAAAAAAATTATTAAAATAATTACGGTTTTTGAGTCTTAATTGTTATTAAATGCAAAATAGCATTGATTGGTGATGAGACGACCGATTTTTAGTATTTTAGCTGTTGGTAGAAAAATGTTTATCGTTGTGTTAGATGACTTTTTTTTAGGGGATTTAAGCTTTTTTCAACCGAGGTATTTAGTGTAAATGTGATTTTATATAAGCCGACCATGAGTTTGTAAGTCATATCTGTTTTCCTTTATATATATATATATATATATATATATATATATAAAACAAAAATTTCGAAATTTAAATTCCTTGGATAGCTATTTCTACGAGGAATTCATCACTTCTTCAGCAACGGCTGAAATTAAAACTGTTTGGGATTTACCTATCTGATCATACTTATATATATATAATTATGTCAAATCCTTGAACGGCGAGGATAATCCAAAGAGATATATTTAACCTAGGTTTGTGGTGCAGTTCATATCGAATCGGAACGACAAATCGGGGAGCCGACTTCGAATTCCATTTGAATTCCTTGCATTCACTTACGCACAAATACCTTTTAAAAAAGTATTAATCCGTCTCTTCCCTCCAGTTATGGGTTAAATAACAGGACAGATTGGGTTCTATAGACTTGGCTGGCAACCATTCTACCCCAGAAAGCAATGACAACCTACTGCGGATAATCTTCTGTCCAGTCAGTCATGTCTCTTTCGAGACATGATCGCCCAAGCGTGTATCACGTATGGCAACTGACTGACTGAATATAATAATTTAAAACATGATTAAGGCTTCTACTGGGCATAAAGTGGGGGATCAGTTTTATATTGTTATGAAGTAATAAACTGATCCCCCACTTATTACTACTTAATAATATATCTCTTCCCCTTTTTGCTATGAGTGAAATAACAGGACAGATAGGGTTCTATAGCCTTGGTCGGCAACCAGTCTACCGCAGAAAGCAATGGCAACCTACTGCGGGATAATCTTCTGCCCAGTCAGTCATGTCTCTTTCGAGACATGATCGCCCAAAGCGTGTATCACGTATGGCACTTAACTGACTGACCTACACTAAAAAAAAACAAACAAACAAAAAACAAAACAGTGATAGCATGATGTTAAAACTTAATAAAAAACAAAGTTTTATTATCAAAATATTTATGCTATTATTAAGAGGAAAGATAAAATTTTGTCATTATTTAAAAAAACAAAAATCCTTTCTAACAAGTTCGAAATTTCAGTTAAAATTTATTTTTTAGTTTTCCGTCAACAATTCGCAATGTGACTATCAAGCAAAGAACATAATGTTATGCAACTCGTTTTTGGCTTGGAATGACACTTTAATTTAAAAATTCTTACAAATATCAACTAATTTTGATGAAACTTTCAGGACCTATTCACAATTGAATGAAATTAATTATGCAATTATTATTTTTAGAAAATCTTGGTAAAAATATATATTTTTTTTACATTTGTTACCCACCACACCACCGACTTCAATTAATTCCATAAAACATTTACAAATACATTATCCGTACCAATTTTTATTTCTTTATTATTTAAATGCAGGACTCATTTGTGAATGGAAATCATGTAATTTATTTGTTAATTACCAGACTATTTTTCCAAAAATCTACTTGGAATAATAAAATAAAAAATGCATTAAAACTACGCTATTTTTAATGTAGATAAAGTTTTAATTGATTTTATAGATAATATAATTTTAGGACATCATATTCTGAAGATGAAAAAAATCGACGAATAAAATTTTTTTTTTTTGCTCATTAAAGTTTCACACATCATTCTGAATTTCTTCCTCAGTGTCTTCGGTTATTAATTTATTAAATAAAGACTTTATTTACAAATCGAAAATTCATAAGCTTAATACAAATCATTTAGAATGAAGATTTTTAAAATGATATCTAATTTTTTTTATTATGTTAAACTGCACATTTTCTTTTACTATAGAAACTGACAAGACACTTAATATTAAAAGATCATATGTTTTAAAGGTTGTTCCCCTTACGAAATGTAAATCTTGGTTATGTCAACTTTTGGTCTCTATATTTCGAGATTCGATGATAGGTGCTGTCATCCCCTACTTGATAGGTCAACGAATCAGACCTTTGTGATAAAGAAATTCTTTTATTCTAAATTTCATGTCGTAAACAAGTAAATATTTGTTTCAAATCAGAATAATTTAACTTTAAATTTGATAATTTTCCAAAAATAAGATTTTTAAAACCGAGAATTAAATGTTGTTTACAAATGTGTTGATCGCTCAAAAAACAAAAAACAAAAACAAAAACAAAAAAAAAACAAAAACAAAAAAAAAACAAAAAACAATAAAAAAATGAAAATTAAAAAAAAAGATCTCAGCATTTTAGATTCCAATGAATATAACTTCTGTTTGAAATACACCCGGGTATTTTGCTTAGTGGAAATAGTAAATTTAATCATATAGCTTTCAATTAAACTAAAATTAAAGATTCAAGAAAAAATTTTTATTTTTAAAAATTCAATTAAAAACTTAGTTATCGAAAATGGAGTGGACGTACCTAAAAATTAACAAAGAGATAAATTTTCACAGAGAGCCCAATGGGTATTATCCAGACCAATATGATATACAAAAAGGAAAAACTTATAGGATACAAATTCTATATCATCAAATAATTAACTCAAACGAAAAAAAATAAAATTGCACACCCGCAACATTGGATCAAAACGACTGAAAACATTTTAGAAAAAAATCCAGACTAAGGCAAAGTCAGTGTGAAAGTTTAGATTCTAGATTCTGATTGGATAGGAAATAGCAAACTGATCTATGACCCCGGTCAATTTTTTTTCACACCTAGAAAATGGGTATGCTGTTCGGAGACGATCGCACGAGTAAAATTCACTATTTATCTATGTCCCTTGACCGTCAAATCAGTCAGAGATGCGAGCGGTAATCTAACGGACACGTCACAATGTAAGGAAGACATGCATTCATTCTACTTTACCTTCCAATTATTTTTCTTCGTTTTTACTCACACGCCGTCAAAGAAACAACAACAACAACAACAAAAAGATACTTCAACTGACACCGAAAAAGTAAAGTCCGGTAAGTACAACTTCCTTTATTACTTCACTTTCCTTTTCACTTTTTCTCCGGCCATCAAAAGGAAAGGAGCACACACTTTATTAGTAACCTTTTAATCTTTCTACATACACACATTTTGCTACTATCAACAATAAGCTGGATTCACTTAACTCCTTACTAATATTTCTCTGGAACATTTAACTACGTACAATTTTCTCTTTGAACATTTTCTTATTACAAATTTGTTATTCTGTTTAGTTAATAAAATTTTACTTTAACATACAAAACGAAATATTTTATTCTTCCACATTCCAACCTTCAACCTTCTGATATTTTAAATTGTGGGAACTTCGGTTGTGTTTGGCACAAGGCCAATTTGACAAACATTACCGAGGTCCCTACAAACTCAGCACATCACCTAACACAGTTATAAACTATAATTTATTTCGACGGGTAACTTTTTGGTACTATTCATCAGACCGCAAATTTAAAATGGTTTAATTTTATCAGAGCAAGAAAAAAACAAAAAACAACAATTTAAAAACAAAATTTTCTGGGTTTTATAAAATTGCTGTCTTGGGTTGCAGAGGAATAAAGGTTACATTTTTTTTACTGTCAAATTAAATCATTTGAAATGTGCGGTCTGAAGGAGGGCTTCCAGATTATTTCGGCATCTCCTGCACCTTGTCTGCACGGTCTCCTTGTGTAATCTTGGGAATACTGCCGTAATCCTTGCCTTCAATTCATCTTTCATGGCGTTTTGTTGGTCTCTCGATCAACTGTACTCCACAGATAATAATCAAGTGGGGTTGCAGTCTAGGGAGTTAAGTGGCCAGATATAAGGGGGTGATGTGGTCGCAGATATTGTTTGAAAACTAGGGATGGGTTCCCATATTTGTGGGTCATAGTGCAGGATCGTTTAGCCATATACAATCTTCCAGCAACTAACCTCTTGACCCAGGGAAGGACTACCCCATCCAGGCATGTGATGTAGGCCTCATTGAGTTTGAGGCCCTCACCTACCAGTACATGAGTTCTTTTCTTATTAGAAATATCTGAGTGATTTTTTCGAGCTTCAGTACATTCGTAATCATAATTAGACTCATCCAACTCATTACGAATCCTCAGCACTGTCCTCAGATTGACACCTAAACATTCTGAAATGTTCGTATTGGAGTTTCCGGTGCGAATGCCAAACAATACAGTATGCTGTTTCTAAATTGCGTTATGGTGCTCTTTTACTCACAGAGGGGTTGCCAACTAATACTGTACGGCCGATAAAATTAAAAACAAGCAGCACACATGAGCGAAATTAAAAATATAAACGGCAACAATTTATATATCGCACCCAATATATATATATATATATATATATATATATATATATATATATATAAGAAAAATTAAGGCAGACACGTTATTAAAATATATATACGGGCGACAATTTATATATCGCACCCAATATATATATATATATATATATATATATATATATATATATTATATATATATATTTTTTTTTTTTTATATTCTTTTTTTTTTTTTAATTAACTTTAATCCAAAAGGAAAAGTAGGAAGGTAAATCCCAAAGACCCGATCCTAATTAATATTAATATTTTAATATTAAAAAATGATACAGGTGGAGGGTTGAATGTAATTAAAATTACAGAGCCAATTATAAAATAAAATAAATTTCGATGTTCAAATCTGTTGAATGATCATTTCAACATGAAATCCCTAAGAGAGATTTCACATCTCATCGGCAACTACCATATTTCCAAATGAAAAAAAAAAAAAATTCGGTTAGCAATGAATGTCTATTTTTAGATTTGGGACAATTTTACTTTTAGATAGAGTTGTAAGTGAAAAAATTTGAAAATTTGGCTTTGTCTAGCTTTACAAAGGGAAATGGTTTTTATTTTATTATTTTTTATTTTTATTTTATTCAAATATAGATTTATCATTGATTAACTTAATTAAATTTGATTAAATCATATATCAGCTTTTTTTCCCCTAAATATGTTTTTTCTAAAAATTTTTTCTAATGCTTTAACCCATTTATAAACGCTAGTTTTGTTTGACACGTATCAAGCGTCTCTAAAATAAGGAAATTTTTCTTTCTTTTTTTTCTTTTTCCTTCTCCTTCTGACCCCTTCCCTCCCTCTCTTTCTGTTTTGTTTAACCCAATTCTCAATTAAAGCACCACTTCCTATTTCATCCGTTAACCTCTTTCCCTTTGTAAAGCTAGACCAAGCCAAATTTTCAAATTTTTTCACTTACAACTCAATCTAAAAGTAAATTGTCCAAAATCTAAAAATGGACATTGATTGCAAACCGATTTTTTTGTGATGTAATTTTTTTTATTTCCGCCGGTGAATTCCTAACCTTCAATTTTTTTATTTCTTTTTTATTTCATTTGGAAATGTGGTAGTTGCCGATGAGATGTGAAATCTCTCTTAGGGATTTCATGTTGAAATGATCATTCAACAGTTTTGAACATCGAAATTTATTTTATTTTATAATTGGCTCTGTAATTTTAATCAATGGACATTGATTGCAAACCGATTTTTTTGTGATGTAATTTTTTTTATTTCCGCCGGTGAATTCCTAACCTTCAATTTTTTTATTTCTTTTTTATTTCATTTGGAAATGTGGTAGTTGCCGATGAGATGTGAAATCTCTCTTAGGGATTTCATGTTGAAATGATCATTCAACAGTTTTGAACATCGAAATTTATTTTATTTTATATCAAGAACAGTTTGGGAGGAAAGAAGTATGACAGAGGGTAAAAAGTTTTCGTGTAACTCGTTTCGTCCTTAGGACTTCATAGGAAAATGTTTGTCGATGCAACTACACATGCGCACAAATGCTAGACGCTAGGAATTCGAAAACATTTCACCATTCTTGACAGATTTCTTATCACAATGCAAGATTTTTTCCACCTGAATCCATCCTGCATATATACAAGTCAACCATCCGTCCGTGCATGGATTACTGCTGCCATTTATGGTCAGGTGCCCCTGCCGTTCTCCTCAGTGTTCTTGACAAGCTCCAAAGGAGAGTCTGTAATGTGATAGGTACTGATCTGGCGACTCGTCTGCAGCCACTTTCCCATCGTCGAAATGTGGCCTCCCTCTGTCTCTTCTATAAATACTTTCATGGCTTCTGCTCGGATGAGCTTAAGTCACTGATGCCTCCTCAACAGGTGTTTACCCGTGCAACCAGACTGGCAACTGGGTCCCACCCATTCACAGTCAGGTTAGCCAAACGCAGACGACAAATCTACTCCTGCAGCTTCCTCTCTCGCACTTCCCGCCTGTGGAACTCACTCCCGTATTCTTGCTTTCCTGACGGCTACGACTTCCAGAAATTTAAATGCAAAGTTAATACTCACCTACTAACCACTGGACTCTAGCTCTCTCCCCTCCCCTGTATAATCTTCACGTTCTCTCCGCCCATGTATCTGTCATTGCACCTGCTTTCTCAGCTTTCTATTGTTCCTTTCTAACTAGCTTGTACTCCTCACTCTTTTCTAATTAATCCTTCTACATTTATGTAACCCCCTGCACATCAGTGGCGTTTCTGCCTTGCTCGGGGTGAAATGATTAAAAAAAACAAAAAAAAAACAAAAAAAAACAAAGGCAATAGAAAAAATTATCTAAGTGAAAATGTCTAGGTTATATACCCAAAACTCAATAAAAGTGAGAGTCGCTAGGGACTCCTTCTCCAACCCACGGAATATATGACCATCACTCTGTTACATGTTGAATTTCATTAGGTAGATTTCTTATAAAATATTTCTTATACTGGTCACTATAATATTATATTAGAAACTCCACCCACGTCTATTAGCACTCCACCCACGCCTATTGAACAGGTGAAGAGGCTCATCCCTTGTTTCCTGTTTAGGATGCGGTTTCCGGTTTTCTCTTCTCACTTTTTTTTTCTTTCTCAATTGGAGTAGATAGACTAAACTATCGCCCGGTTCACACTCCACCCACGTCTATTGAACAGGTAAAGAGGCTTATCCCTTGTTTCCTGTTTAGGATGCGGTTTCCGGTTTTCTCTTCTCACTTTTTTTTCTTTTCAGTTGGAGTAGATAGACTAAACTATCGCCCGGTTCACACTCCACCCACGTCTATTGAACAGGTGAAGAGGCTCATCCCTTGTTTCCTGTTTAGGATGCAGTTTCCGGTTTTCTCTTTTCTAATCTTTTCACACCTATGTAGCCCCCTGCGCACCTATGTAGCCCCCTGCACATCAGTGGCGTTACCGCCTTGCTCGGGGTGATATGATTAAAAAAAAAAAAAAAAAAGAAACATTCGGTATCATTCCTAATGTGGCTGAAAATAACATAAACATTATTAATTGAATAAAACAAAGAGGAAAGACCTTAATATGTTTTCTTTTCTTTTTAAATTTAATCTATAGTAGCGTAGAGTTTAGGGGTTAAAATGAATTACTGATTTGTCCACACCAAGAACATTAAAGAAGGGTGACAATGACAAAAAAAAAAAAAAAGCTTTAAAAAACACACGGGTAAATTAAAAAAAAACAAACAAACACAAAGACAGGACAAAGAATTTATTCATGAATCTACGCGTTGATGTAGTGCCAGTCGCTCGTTTCAGAAAGGTCCTGGGCATGACGGTAAACTGCATCCGGCAGCAAGGCCTCTGATTGGGAGGTTGTGAGGAGCATGAAACCACCTCTTAATTGCTGTTGTTCTCAGGTCCACCCTAACCCGGAGCGGTAGCACCTGTTAGGGTCCCAGCTTTGGGCAAATAGTTAACTCCCAAACTGGGGTCAAAACATTATGAAGGTATAAAAATATACTTTTATAGAAATATATACATTTTTGAAGGAAAAATATTGCCAACAATGCATTTTTGAAGAAAAAATTATTGCCATAACACATTTTTGAAGGAAAAAAAATTATTCTCAACAAAATATTTTTGAATACAAAACTAGAAGACATTTTCAGTTTTCTAAAATAAAAGAAGGATAAAAACAAAAAAATTTCATTAAAATCTGACTAAATCAACCTTCTCACTATAACTGAATATAAAAAATACCTTAAAACCCCACATTTTTGGCATTAAATAACCAACAGAGATTGATAAGCAATTAAACAAGATTCAAACTCAAACTCGTTTCAAAAAAATAAATAAGAATTTCTAAAGTCCTTAATTTTATAGTCATGAAGAGGAAATGTTCATACAACAGATTAAATGATCTGAGACGAAATAATATAAAAAAATATTTAAGACAAATTAAGAGAGTTTATTGCTTACCAAAGGAATATACAGATGCATATGTTCCAAAGTAGAAAAAGAGAAATATTTCGAAATGCTTAGCTTTCTTGGATTGTTAAAAGATCATTCTTTCAAGTGCTGCGTACTGGTTAAAGGCTGATAACATAATTGACGGATAATTTTACACTAGCGTGAACATCAACGCTAGTTGCGAGGAACTAAAACCAAACCTCTCACATAACTTCACACACGTTTATCTCCTCAATTTAATTATTTTCCTTATTTTTATATAAAAAGAAATTTCGCACAGACTCGCTTCTTTTCTTTCCTTCATCTTGGCTGACCGGCTGATTTCTGTGAAGGCAAAGTTTTCATTGGTCCAAAAACAATTTCTCAGAGGCTCGTGTATTCCTTTTCTTGATATTTTCCTTGGTCCACCGAATTTGAAGCGAGTGGACAAAGGAGCTGTTATTATTTCCTACTCTCTATACATTCTTCCAAAGCCTCTGTAAAATGTGTAGTAATTGCTTCAAAATTACTTGTAAGAAGGCAACTTAACGGATATAGACTTCAAAAGGTCCCAACGGAAGAAATACATTTGTTAAATAGGGTAATTTAACAGTTTTTCCATTAGGATAGTCTTCCGTGGCTTAACGGTAAGGCACGTTTAGCTAAATGTGATTTTCCTGATGACAGACGGTTTGGTTCGTTTCTGCTAAACGGCCCATCAACAACTATAGGGTTGTTTAAGTCCAGGTAAAAGTTTTCAGTCAGAACCTATGCTTAACATCAGGAAAATACAGCTGAAGTTTCTGGGAGATGTAATGTAGAAGGAGGGCTTGAAGAATCGGATACACACAAGACAAATAGATGGGAAGAGAGACAGGGAAAAGCAACGCATCATATATTTGATGGGCTTAAGCAAATGGATAGCGGAGCAGGTCTTGGGAAGAGTAACAAGAGAAAGGGTATTGAGAGCTACAAGGGACAGGGAGATATGGAAGGCCATGATCGCCTACGTCCCGAAGAAACACCGCACAAGAAGAAGAAGAAGAAGAAGAAGAAGAAGAAGAAGAAGAAGAAAATGAGGATCTGTGATCAGTTTTGGGTACAAGTTTTCGTTTTAGTCAGTTACTGGGGGTGTTGGTTTCTAAAACAAGTTGTTCTGTACTCAGTTTTTGATACAAACGAACTTAAGTCACTGGTGCCTCTGCAACAGGTGTTTACTCGTGCAACCAGATTGGCAACTGGGTCCCACCCATTCACAGTTAGATTAACCAAATGCAGATGACAATTCTACTCCTTCAGCTTCTTTTCTCGCACTTCCCGCCTGTGGAACTCGCTTCCATATTCTTGATTTCCTGACGGCTACATCCTCCAGGAATTTAAATGCAATGTCAATAATCATCTGTTAACCACTTGACTCTAGTTCTTTCACCACCCCGTATATCCTTTCCTTTCTCTCCACCTTTGCAACTGTCATCACACCTGTATTCGCATCCTTCTCTTGCTCCTTTCTAACTGGTTCGTCTTCCTCTTCACTATTTTCTACTTAATCTTCTCACTCTTATATAGCCCCCTGCACATCAGTGGCATTACCGCCTTGTTCGGGGTGATACGAATAAAAAAAAAAAAATTGGCTATTAGAATTTGCATTAATGAAGTTTGAAGGCGATTTGTCCTTTTTCTCAGTTTTCGAAATATATTAAAGGTTTTTTTTATGGATTCATATTTAATCAGAATTAGATAAAAAAGAAATTATAATGATGGAAGAAAGTGGGGGATCTATCCTATATTATAATCAATATATAAACTGATCCCTCTCTTTGTGGCCACGCTAGTTTCTATATATTAATATTCAAGATTAATGGGCTTGAGCAAATGGATGGCAGAACCGGTTTTGGTTTTGGGAGGGGTAACAAGAGAAAGAGTATTAGGAGCTACAAGGATTTGGGAGATGTGGAGGGCCATTGTCACCTACGTCCTGAAGGAACACGGCACATAGAAGAAGAAGAAAATGTGAATCTGTAATCAGTTTTGGGTACACGTTTTTCGTTTTAGCCAGTTATTGGAGGTATTGGTTTCTAATAAAAGTTGTTCTGTATTCAGTGTTTGATACAAATTGGCTATTAGAGTTTGCATTTATGAAGTTTGAAGATGATTTATTAAAGGTTTTTTTATGCAGTCCTTTGATATATTTTGATATAAAGTTTGATTTTCTATAAGAAATTAAGGATATTGTTTAGATTAGTGATTTGAAAAAATGTTTCTATTCTTTGATAATATTTTATTTGAATTTGACTGAGATGATGAAAACTTATGTGTATACGAGTGTGCCTGTGCCGTCAAAAATGACGGCAAAATATTTATATCGATATGCCGTCGAAATAATGGCAATATGTACCTACTATTGAGTACCTACTATTGAGTACCTACTACTCATTATCATACATTAAGATATTAAAACAAAACAAAATAATCCAAGACCCTGAGCATGACAGGAGGTATATATATATATATATATATATATATATATATATATATATATATCATATCATCCCAAGCAAGGCGGTAACGCCACTGATGCGCAGGGGGCTACTTAAGAGTAAAAAGATTGGAAAAGAGAAAGCCGGAAACCACATCCTAAACAGGGAACAAGAGGGATGAGCCTCTTCACCTGTTCAATAGACGTGGGTGGAGTGTGAACCGGGCGATAGATAGATCTATCTACTCCAATTGAAAAAAAAAAAAACAAAGTGAGAAGATTGGAAAAGAGAAAGCCGGAAACCACATCCTAAACAGGGAACAAGAGGGATGAGCCTCTTCACCTGTTCAAAAGACGAGGGTGGAGTGTGAACCGGGCGATAGTTTAGTCTATCTACTCCAATTGAGAGAAAAAAAAAAAAAGAAAAAAGAAACGAGTAAGAAGATTGGAAAAAAAAGAAAGCCGGAAGCCACACACACGTATATATATATATATATATATATATATATATATATACCTTCTGTCATGCTCAGAGTTTGGGATTATTTCGTTTTGTTTGCTCTGCTATTGTATTTAGCGCTTTACGTGTTAGGGTTAGGGTTTTTTTTTCTTTCGACGAGTACTTTGACTAATGTTCAAGCACTTAGTTCGTTTCTTTTTTTGTTTCCATCCCCCCCCCCCCGCGTTTATACTCGGTGGATTTTTCGAGACGGATTTAAAAATAAATTTATATATATATATATATATATATATATTTTTTCTTTAATCCGAAGTGGAAGAGAAAATATGGATTCTTTTACTAAACCCCTTTTTCCTTGGTTAACACATATATGTATATATATATTTTTTTCTCTAATATTTTTTTTCTCTAATATTTTTTCTCTAAGAATTTTTTAAACTGATAACTTCCTGTAATTGGCATTTAACTCGCTTCTACCTAAAAGGTTTAATCAAATAAACTTAAATAAAAATTTTAAAATCTTATATTGAAACCCATTCCTTCTCGCCTAAATACACCTCTTCAAACAGCCCAAAATCTTAACTTTAAAAAGTAATTTAACTCATTTAGTTGTCTATCTTTATAAAATATGAACTCCTACTCCTCCCCTTCCTAAATATACCATTTCAACACCCTGTAAACCCGCGACTACCAGCTCTGTCCTTTTCCACTTTGTGACCGTTGTTAACCAAAAACCCCACCACACTCTACCACAGGGCCTTCGCCATTTGGAAAAACAATGTCGCTGACGTGACATAGAGTCTCTATTAGAGATTCTATGTCGAAATGTACATCCGAAACCTTTGAATTTTGAAAATTTTCTCTAATTTAATATATATATATATATATATATATATATATATATATATATATATATATATAGTTAAAATCATTAAAAAAAATAATAGAAATACAAAAGTATCTTATAAAAAAAACTTTGTTCTCAAGTTTGCATACGAACTTAAGAAAGATTAGGTAAAATCATTTTCCTTGACATCTTAATAGGCACAAACAATAACATTTACTACCTCCCCATATATATATAAAAAAAACAGCAAAAACTCTTGCACTCTCAACTATAAGAGTGAATGTCCTAACTACTACAAAATAGCACTTATACACAGTTTAATTAACCGAGCACAAATCAACTCCTCCACAAAAAAGATATTTTACTCTGAAGTAAAAAGATATTAGGCAGACTCTCATTAATAATGACTTCCCAAACCACATTGTAGATGAAAGAATGTAACGATATTTCAAAAACCTCAACACACATCAAACAAAATATGGTAATTCTACAAAAGACCCTAAACATATCAAACTCTTTTATTGTTACCAGATGCACGATAACTACAAACAGGATGAACAAATCATAAAAAATACTCGTACTAATTCGTACTAATATATATTCCGTTAATCCTTATAACATATTAAAATTAATAATATATTATAAAAAATACTACTAATTTAATTATCCGTAATAACTCCTCCCCACTAACTTATGTATTACGTAAAACCAACATTATTTATATGAATTCAAATCTCCCTTGGGAGAATGTATCTCCGACAAAAAAACAAAAAACAAAAACAAAAAAAAAAAACATAAATATATATGTTGGATTTACAACAACTACATTAACTAGACGTCTTACATTAGACATGTCTGACTATTCGTCCATTTCTAGACATCTACAACAACATTCCTATCTATATTCACAATATAAAAAAAATAGTGATCGATAACACAACTATCCTACACCAATAAAACGACAAAAGCTAACTACAGATCCTGGAGGTAATATTTACTAAAAAGTTAAGCCGTCAATTAATAGAATCAGCTATGGATACTGTATTAATGTCCTAAAATGTTGACAAAAAGAACAGGTTTTTTCATGCTTTAGCACGTGCATAGCCATGGTATTACAACAGAAAAAATTTCACCTTGGATAATTTTCAACTTTTAATGATCGCTAAGAAATTTGTCAACAATAATTTCATTCATTTGGGAATAAGTCCTGAAAGTTTCATTAAAATCTGACAATTATTTGATTTTTGCAAGAATTTCCAAATTAATGTGTTTGTCACTAGAAAAAAATTGAGTTATGTAATAATTACGTTTTCCATTCTAAACTCTCGTAACGATTTCGCACCCAGCTAACGAAAATAAAAATTTCGAACATGTTAGAAAGGATTGACATTTTTTAAAAAATAATTTAAAATACTTTGATGTTTCTCCGTAACTAAATAACATAAACATTTTGATGGAAAAAGTTCGTTTTTATTAAGTTAAGAAACCTTTTTCCTTCATACTATGCTGCTTTTTTTAACGATTTAAGTGGTCATTAAAGTCAACAGCCAGAAGCGACGTATGCTAAAAAACCATATTTACATACTTTTTTTTTTTTTAATCATCTCACCCCAAACAAGGCATTCCACTGCCACTATTGCGCATGGGGCTACATAGGGGAAGGTAAAGAGAAGGAGTGGTTAGACATAGGGAATGTCAGGAGGAAGGTGACAGATGAGTAAGGATAGCGAGGATGAGGGTTGGGCACATGGGAAGAGTGTTTGATAAAATAGGAGCAGGTTAGTGTGTTAGGAGGTGTCTATTGACCTTACATTTAAACTCCTGGAGATTGTAGCCGTCGGGGAAGCAATCATTTGGAAGAGAATTCCACAGTCGGGAAGTGCGAGGAAAAAAACTGTTGGAGTAGAAGTTACGGCTGCATTTTATCGGTTTCACTGTAAAAAGGTGGGATCTAGTTGCTAATCTAGTATCTCGTTCAAATTCGTATTTAGGGGGCACTAGTGATCTAAGTTCATCGGAGCAGAAGCCGTGGAAGTATTTATAGAAGAGACACAGGGAAGCCACGTCGCGCCGGTGGGAGAGAGACTGTAGGCGGTCTGCCAAGTCGGTATCTATCACATTACAGACCCTCCTCTGAACCTTATCGAGAAGTCCGAGGAGAACAGCAGGGGCACCCGACCAGATATGGCAGCAGTATTCAATGCACGGGCGGATGGTAGATTTATAAATGTGCAGGATAGATTTAGACGGAAAAAACTTCCGGGCCTTACACAGAGAACCGACTTTCATAGCAGCGGATTTAGCCATGGATTCGATATAGTCATTCCATTTGAGGTCCGCTGAAAGTGTGAGACCAAGGAGGCGTAGTGTTTTACTCTCTGGGAGGCAAGCCTGGTCCATGCTAATGGGAAGTAGGTGAGATTGTCGATGATGGTTAATTGAGAGTAGCTTCATTTTAGAAGCATTAAAATTTACTAGCCATTTCTTACCCCAGTCCAATATGGATTGGAGGTCTTTTTCAATCTCGGCTGCGCGGTTAGCTTTGTAATAGTTACAAAGGTTAAAAAGAATTTTTAATAGTTAACCTCGAGGTTAGCTTTGTATTAGTAAACATACGCTTTATCTTTGGTATTGAGAAATTTAACCCATAAATACAGCTACCTTAAAACTATATAAGAAAGTGAAAGAACACGTAGATTAAAACCCACTGTTCAAGCATTTACTTTTATAAAGAGTGATCGATACAAAGTAGAGCTTATTGTGATTATTTTATTACAATGGCTTAAAAGCATGATATTCATGTTTCAGAACAATACTGTTCTTCTTCAGGTGATAAATCACTTTCACAATTTATTTTAAACTATCACCTGAAGAAGAACACTATTGTTCTGAAACATGAAAATTTTTGTGTAATGATATGATGCTTTTATAAACCATTGTAATGACAAAAATACAATATATATATATATATTGAATGAATTAATATTTAAATGCAGACACAAAAATAGATATAAAATAGTCTAGATAAATCCTGATTGTGATTTGCATAAGTGTAAATTATATTAATTTACATTGATTTAATTTTAAAAAAAAGTATTTATTTTGAAAGATTTTGGAGTGTGCTGCTAATATCATTTTACTGCAAATGTTGTTTTTTTTTTTTAATTTTTGTTATTTTTAATTTTTTGTGTTTTTTATTTTTATTTTTATAATTATTATATTTATAGATATTTTTTAAGTTTCTTTTTACCTCGTTTTTATAGAATAAGTATTATTATTTTTATTACTATCATTATTATTATTATTATTAACGTTTGATAGAAATTTTGTTTGATACACACACACACACATATATATATTATTACGAATTTTTATTTTTATTTTCTATTATTATAATTTTTTTATAATTTTTTATTATTATTGTCTATTATTAGTAATATTATTTAAGAGGCTTTTAAGATCATATTTTAATTTTTTATTTAGCTTCTCTTACTAGGAATTATTATTTTAACTTTATTTAAAATAAATTACTACTTGTGGTTATATTGTAATTTATATTACAATATAACCACATTATTATGATTATTTTTCACCGCAAACATTGGAGTAGATAGACTAAACTATCGCCCGGTTCACACTCCACCCACGTCTTTTGAACAGGTGAATAGGCTCATCCCTTTTTTCCTGTTTAGGATGTGGTTCCCGGCTTTCTTTTTTTTTCCAATCTTCTTTCACTTTTCATTTTTCTTTTTTTTCTCTCTCTTTTTTTTGTCAATTGGAGTAGATAGACTGAACTATCGCCCGGTTCACACTCCACCCATATCTATTGAACAGGTGAAGACGCTCATCCCTTGTTCTCTGTTTAGGATGTGGTTTCCAGCTTTCTATTTTCCAATCATTTTACTCTTAAGTAGCCCCATGCGCATCAGTGGCGTTACCGCCTTGCTTGGGGTGATATGATTAAGAAAAAATATATACCCT
>JBBBDQ010001383.1:4875000-4905000 GCA_037127315.1 Ascarosepion bandense | reverse complement strand
TGTAAATCGATCCGCCATTTTGGAATCATTCGCCAGTACAACATTACCACCACCTGTAAATCAATTTTTTAAAACTTTTTTTCAGTGCAATCTTATCGATTAAACCCTAATCTTTCCGATTGACAAATAAAATTGAGAAAAAATTCAATATTTAAACATTTTTAGGTGTGTGTGTGGGGGCTCAGTTTTTCATCCAACCTTATAGTAAATCGATCCTGTGCAATTAACCTTTTTGCTTGCGCATATTCAACAACTGAATCCTTTGCGAAATTTTTGAATATAGCCATTCTTGGAGTTTCCCAGGAAGATGCCATCGTAAGAACTAAAGAAAACTTGAAAAAGACAAAAACAAGAGCAACAACTCGTCCCAAAAAACCAAAACAAAGCGACCCTAACGCGAGTGGTTCCAAAATGGAGGATCAGTTTACTATAACGTTGTATGAGAAACTGAGCCCCCCACCAAGAAATTGTTTAAATATGGAAAATTTTCAAAATTGTTTTTGATAATCGGAGCCTTTATGTAATAATCGATAAAACTGCGCTGAAAAAAGTGAACAACAAAAAAAAGAAAGAAAAAAAAGAAAAACAACAAATTTAAATTTGGTGGTGGTCTCTTTCAGGTCCGCCCAATATCTATTCCTCTAAACATTATTTTTAATGGATGACCATTTCTGAGAAGTCGCCCTGTTTAAATTTTACAAAAGTATTTGGTGACATGACAAGATTTTCTGCAGTAGGTAGCCATTATTTGCTAACCAAGGCTGTAGCACCCAATCCGTCCTATCTAACCCATAGCTAAAGGGAAGAGACGGATTAATACCTTTCCCAAATATATTTGCGCGTAAGTGAATGCAGCGAATTCAAGTAGAATTCGAACTCAGCCCTCCAATTTCTCGTTCCGAACCGATATCAACTGCATCACAACGCACTCTTGTTGCACCACGACTCACATACAAGACCGTATAGTCATATGAAATTAAATATCTTCTTTACCTGGCACATTTTCTGTCAGGGAGGGACCAAAAATTATTCTCTCATTTGCGTCTCTGTTCTCGAAGACAGAATGCGGCTCAGCTGTAGCTCTGTCCGAGGACAGGCATGTAATTGAGAAAAAACCATACTGTGTAAATGCCCGGGGAACAGTGTCCAGAAGTCGCGCAACCACATTGCACCAGAGGGGTGGACCAGGTGCTCGTCACCGGGACCAGCGCGACCGGCGGTTACGGAGACTGGGTAATTATTTTTGTATCTTAGCCCGCTCGTACGCGTCCGGGCTCGCCACATTAAAACCGACCTTGTGTCACATCTCACTCCAGTGAAGAAGCTGCCCCCTCCTCAAAAACATTTTGGCCCCTAAGTTGTCCTCACCCACTTTTAAAGCTCCACAGTCACTACTGACTATGGACTTTTCAACACACACACACACACACACACACACACATATATATATATATATATATATAAATGAAGAGAGAGAGAGAGAGAAAGAAAGAAAGAAAGCGCGTCATTAATGATGAATACAACTGTCAACTTAATATTCCACAATTCATCTTAATTTCTAGCAAAATTATAAATATATTCTTCGCTTAACGACTCATTTAACGACCGTAAGTGATACACGCTTGGGCGATCATGTCATGAAAGGGACATGACTAACTGGGTAGAAGATTTTTCCGCAGTAGGTTGTCAGCCAGAAGATTTTTCCGCAGTAGGTTGTCAGCCAGTTTACTGCAGAAAGTAATACTTTCTGCAGTAGACTGGCTGACAACCAAGGCTATAGAACCCAATCTGTCCTGCTATTTAACCCATAGCTGGAGGGAAGAGACGGATTAATGCCTTTCACAAGGTTATTTGCACGTAAGTGAATGCAACGAATTCAACTGGAATTTGAACTCGGCTCTCAGATTTCTCGTTGCGAGTCGATATCTACTGCACCACATCCCATGTAGTCTCCTAAAAAATCTAGCCAGTCGATTATATTCGTTGTACAATAACTATGTCTATTATTGTTTTCTCTTTCTTAGGTATGAATTGTAATTGTACAATTTTTACAATGTGTGTGAGCAATGATGAGGTCTTGGAAATGATGGAAACAAAAAGGAAATTAATACTGAGCATCAGGGAAGAGACAGCTGAAGATCCTGGGACACGCAATGAGAAAGGAGGGCCTGGAGAATCTGATACGAACAGGCCAGATAGAGAGAAAAAGAGACAGGGGAAAGCAACGGGTAACATATTTGAAGGACCTAATCAGGTGGATGACGGAACGTGGATTGCATGCTGTAACAGGAGAAGGCATGCTCAGAGCCACCAGGGATAGGGAAACGTGGAAAGCCATGATCGCCTACGTCCTGAAGGGACAGGGCACTTAGAAGAAGAAGAAACGAAAGTGATATACAGAATATAGAACTCATTTTCGTATTTCTTTATCACGTTTATTGTTCAGTAGACAAGTGTCCTCTATAAACAACCCGGAAGCAAGGCCTATGATCGGGAAATTGGAGGTTTTGAGGAACCACCTGTAAATTACTGTTGTTCTCAGGTGTACCCTAACTAAAGGTGGTAGCACCTGTTAGGAAAATGGTGTTTTGATTTTTGTTTAGTGGTTCACTAAGAAAGTTTAAAATTACCAGCAAATGTTTATAAAAGAATAACCGTAAGTATTCCTTTTTATAGCAAAATGACCATGAATTCCAGTTGAATTCGTTGCATTCACTTACGCACAAATACCCTTGGTAAAGGTATTAATCCGACTCTTCCCTCTAGTTATGGGTTAAACAATAGAACAGATTGGGTTCTATAGCCTTGGCTGGCAACCAGTCCAATGCAGAAAACAATGGCAACCTACTGCGAGATAATCATCTGCTCAGTCAGTCATGTCTCGAAAGAGACATGATCGCCCAAAGCGTGTATCACGTATGGCAATTAATTGACTGAATATAATAGTTGGAAACATAATTAAAACTTCTACTGGGCATAAAGTGGGGGATCGGTTTTCTATTTTATGAAGTAATAAGCGTATACCCCACTAATTTTACTTAATATAATAATGTAATATAACTTATCTCTTCTCCCTCCAGCAATGAGTTAAATGGCAGGACAAATTGGGTTCTATACCTTTGCTGGCAACCAGTCTACCGCAGAAAGTAATGGCAAACTACTGCGGAATAATCTTCTGCCTAGTCAGTCATGTCTCGAAAGAGACATGATCGCCCAAAGCGTGTATCACGTATGGCACTTAACTGACTGACTGACCATAAATTCAGTACAAAAGTATAAAAATAAATTTTTAAAGTAAAATGACCAGCAATGTATTTTATCATTTCTGAACTACATATCTAAAAAACATACGGTTACCCTGAAAGTATAAAATTATGTATAAAATATATTTAGTTGAAGTGAAAATTGCGTGCAAAATATTTAGATTTAGGCATTACATAACACAAACAGAAGTTGATATGCCGTTAAACAAAATCAACCAACCAAACAAATCAAAATATTTAGATTTCGGCATTAAATAACCCATAGAGGTGTTGATATGCCACGAAACAAAATCAACTAATCAGACCAATTAAAATATTTAGATCTCGGCATTAAATAACCCATAGAGGTGTTTATCTGCGGCTAAGCAAAATCAACAAACCAAACCAATCAAAATATTACGATTTAGGCATTAAATATTCCATAGAGGTGTTGATATGCCACTAAACAAGATCAACCAGCCAGACCAATCAAAATACATAGATTTAGGCATTAGATAACCCATAATGGTGTTGATATGTTGCTAAACAAAATCAGTTAATCAAACCAATCAAAATATTTACATTTCGGAATTAAATAACCCATGGAGTTGTTGATATGCCACTAAACAAAATCAACCGATCAAACCAATTAACGCATTTAGATTTCGACATTAATTAACTTACAGATGTGTTGATATGCCACTAAATAAAATCAACCAACTAAACAAATGAAAATATTTAGATTTCGACATTAGATAACCCATAGAGGTGTTTATATGCCGCTAAACAAAACCAACCAAACCTATATAAACATTTAGAAATTTTACAAATGGGTGTAAAGGTGATGTTAAAAATATCTGAAGCTGGTTGACACAAAGCATACCTGATATATAGCGGTCAGGTACAGCTTCTCAATTAGCGATCAGGTCGTTGGAACGGAGGCAGGTCGGAGATGATCTCGTATTACTAAGCTTTGAAAATATCACATTTATAATTAGAACCCGTCTTCCCGAAAATTAAACTGTCGTCTGTTCAATTCTATTACTCATTTTTTTCTATGCTTTTAATGACACGGTATGTGCTGTAGACTCTCAAGAATGAAGATTGTGTTCAACTCAAGCATTTAGGGAGAGGCTATACTTTTAATGGATGTGCATTGTGCTGCAGTGGATATCGGCTCGAAACGAGAAATTGGGAGAGCCGAGTTCAAATTCCAGTTGAATTCCCTGCATTCACTTACGTGGAAAAGATATTAATCCGTCTCTTTCCACCAGTTATGGGTTAAATAACAGGACAGATTGGGTTCTGTGTAGCCTTTGCTGGCAACCAGTCTACTGCAAAAAGCAATGGCAACCTACTACGGGATAATCTTCTGCCCAGTCAGTCATATCTCTTTCGAGACATGATCGCCCAAACCGTGTATCACGTATGGCACTTAACTGACTAGCTGAATATGATAGTTTAAACAATTAAAACTTATACTAGGCATAAAGTGGGGGATCCGTTTTCTATTGTTATGAAGTAATAAACTGATCCCCCACTTATTACTACTTAATAATATAATATATCTCTTCCCCCTCTAGCTATGAGTCAAATAACAAAACAGATTGGGTTCTATAGCCTTGGCTGGCAACCAGTCTACCACAGAAAGCAATGGCAACTTCCTGTGGTATAATCTTCTGCCCAGTCAGTCATGTCTCGAAAGAGACATGATCGACCAAACATGCATCACGCTGAAATATCGGTTCCAGTACGATCACCAAAGTTAAGCAAAGTCGATCCTGGACATTACCTTGATGGGTATATCAGAATACCAGGTGCTATTAGTTTAGATTAGCTGGTGGTTTAACGGATAATGGCTAAGAATTGCTTCATGGCGAGTCGTGTTCAAGTTCCGGTTGGGTACGTTTTAATCACATATGCGCAAAGATTCTTGGGAAATGCTTGAATGTATCTCTTCTCTCCCTGCTATGGGTTGATTAGTAAAACATTTATCACTAAACAATTATTATCTACAAAAATAAATTAACTTGCGTACAAAATATTTAGATTTCGGCATTAAATAACCCATAGAGGTGTTGATATGCCGCTAAACAAAATCAACCAACCAAACCAATCAAAATATTTAGATTTCGGCATTAAATAACCCATAGAGGTTGATATGCCGTTAAACAAAATCAACCAACCAAACCAATCAAAATATTTAGATTTCGGCATTAAATAACCCATAGAGGTGTTGATATGCCGCTAAACAAAATCAACCAACCAAACCAATCAAAATATTTAGATTTCGGCATTAAATAACCCATAGAGGTTGATATGCCGTTAAACAAAATCAACCAACCAAACCAATCAAAATATTTAGATTTCGGCATTAAATAACCCATAGAGGTTGATATGCCGTTAAACAAAATCAACCAACCAAACCAATCAAAATATTTAGATTTCGGCATTAAATAACCCATAGAGGTGTTGAGATGCCGCTAAACAAAATCAACCAACCAAACCAATCAAAATATTTAGATTTCGGCATTAAATAACCCATAGAGGTGTTGAGATGCCGCTAAACAAAATCAACCAACCAAACCAATCAAAATATTTAGATTTCAGCATTAAATAACCCATAGAGGTTGATATGCCGCTAAACAAAATCAACCAACCAAACCAATCAAAATATTTAGACTTCGGCATTAAATAACCCATAGATGTTGATATGCCGCTAAACAAAACCAACCAACCAAACCAATCAAAATATTTAGACTTCGGCATTAAATAACCCCTAGATGTTGATATGCCGCTAAACAAAATCAACCAGCCAAACCAATCAAAATATTTAGATTTCAGCATTAGATAACCCATAGATATTTTGATATGCCGCTAAACAATATCAACATTTTCATGTGTATCTGTTTGAGTTTTGAGTAATTTCTATTTGTTGAAATATTTGTAATGATTAATGTATCAATATAAATAACCACTCCTTAATTATATCGAAGCACGTGACGAGAAATGGGTTCCATACGACAATGGTCACCACAAAAATAACGGTATGGCAAGTATAAATTTCTACACCCCCCAAAACTGACCTGTATGCAATAAAGGAGTTGTTGTTCATGTGCTTTGATCGTTGGGTTATTATTTATTTAGAGTTCATAAAAAACAATGAAACACTAAATGCACATTGATATATTCAGCAGCTGCAACGTGTCCATAAACGTTTTTACTCAAAATGCGCTCTGCTCAATGTCACAGGAAAATCTTTTGGAACTTGATTCGTCATTTCTACTCGACCCCATATTGACCTGTTCTACCCAACTACATATTGACCTGTTCTACCCGACCCCGTATTGACCTGTTCTACGCGATTCCACATTGACCTGTTCTACACGATCCCATATTGACCTGTTCCACGCGATCCCATATCGACCTGTTCTACCAGATCCCATATCGACCTGTTCTACCAGATCCCATATTGACCTGTTTACTACGCGATCTCATATCGACCTGTTCCACGCGATCCCATATCGACCTGTTCTACGCGATCCCACATTGACCTGTTCTACCAGATCCCACATTGACCTGTTCTACCAGATCCCATATTGACCTGTTTACTACGCGATCCCATATCGACCTGTTCCACGCGATCCCATATCGACCTGCTCTACGCGATCCCACATTGACCTGTTCTACCAGATCCCATATTGACCTGTTCACTACGCGATCCCATATTAACCTGTTCCACGCGATCCCATATCAACCTGTTCTACCCAGTCCAATGTTGACTTGTTCTACGCGATCCCATATTGACCTGTTTTACCTGACTCCATATTGATTTGTTCTACAAGACCTCGTATTGACCTGTTCTACCCGACCCCTTATTGACCTGTTCTACCCGACCCCATACCGACGTGGAAATAGCGATAGTATAACGAAAGATTTGCAATGTTGCGTCTATGGGAAAGAGGCCTCAGATTGGAGAATATGTCTTTCCTCACAAGACAGGGTAACTATCATAGCTGTAAATGTCTGAAGTCGTGGACCTGAAGAATGGAACTCATCAGAACATTCGGGAATATTGAAATAGCAATAGAGTTGCGTGAGGCTTGCGATGTTTTTAAGGAAAACGTTCATTCGAAAGACTGAAAATTGCACGTTTTAAAATATAATGCAAGTTCTTATTTTTAGTCGAATAAAACTGGACTAAAGTATAACAAGTTTAGGTCTAAATTTAGCTGCTATCTTAGATAACCCGGATATAAGAGACCCTGATATAAGAGGCCCTGGTATAAGATGTTTTTTTCTGGTCTCAAATTAGAGCCCGTGGTAATGTATAAAAAATGAACCAAACCCGGATATAAGAGAAAACCGGATATAAGAGCCTGTTTATCCGGTCCCGACAACTATCATATATCAGGGTTAAACTGATTATAAACGAGACATTTTTCCCCAGAAATTTGTTGCACAAAGTTAGGGGTGCGGGTTATACTTATGTAACATACTGCGCGTTATATGATAACTACTATGCCTCACATTAAAATGTAAGACATCACTTTAATAAAAATAGCAAAAACTGTCGGCTGCTCAACAGCTACTCGATGTGCGCTCTGACCTCTGACCTTCTTTAAACTCTTTCACAAACGAAGTATTACTACACTACCTCACACACAACAGCCGAGTTGTTGTCATAACAACGCAACCAGAAACTTACGACTAAATGCTGTTTATAGCATAAACTATTGTTATTAGAATTGCATATTTTTCTTTTTTCTATAGTTACGTACTCGACAAAGATACCCAATTCAACAAGTTCTCCTTGATCTACATAAAAAAGAAAGAAAGGAAAAATAAAAAAAGAAAACTATCAGGAATCATGACGATTACATTACATAGTACCAAAGGGAATGTTACCTCGTTGATGAGGTTAACAACAGTTGAGAGAGACTACTTTTAAATTGAAATTTCTGTCAGCAAAACCCGTAGGGAAAACAAGTTTACCTCAGCGGGAAGTGGAGAGTGAATTGATAAAACTAATTACAATCTTGAACCCGCGCCGTTGAGTTTCAAATTGACTAGCCCTCACAACCGCTGGCATCAGTATTACTACATATTCACCCCCTCTTTACTGAATGCAAAAAGAGAGGTACTGAGACCGGGCACCTCTCAAAAGTATTTTCAGTTGAGCTCTGGCCACAAACAAAGACACAACTGAGAAATGAAATATAGTTTATAGAACAGATACTACACTTTGATTCCTAGCCAAAATCTCGAGAAACAATGACGTTATTGATAAAAGTGTCATTTTCGAACCTGACCCGAGTGCACACGCTCAGGCTCACTTACATTAAACTGACCTTGTGTCACATCCTGCCAGCGTGGAGCAGCAAGTAAATACAATCGCTTCTTGCCCCACCTTTTTTAAAAATAAAACTAGCTAAATCTTACAAACGTTTCTTTTAATAATATTTTTAAAATAATGTTATTTTGTTTATGGTAATTGTATTTTTGGCGATTACCTTATTTGGTTCCCGTCTTTACGCCTGGAAAATAGTGCATTCGTCGCAGTTGACAATTCATCTCGGCCTTTTTGACATTTTTTTTTAATCATATCACCCCGAGCACGTAGGGCTACGTAAGAGTGAAAAGATTGAAAAAGAGAAAGCCGGAAACCACATCCTAAACAGGGAACAAGGGATGGGCCTCTTCACCTGTTCAATAGATATGGGTGGAGTGTGAACGGGGCGATAGTTTAGTCTATCTGCTCCAATTGAAAAAAAAAAAAAAAGAAAAGAGTGAAAAGATTGGAAAAGAGAAAGCCGGAAACCACATCCTAAACAGGGAACAAGGGATGGGCCTCTTCACCTGTTCAATAGATATGGGTGGAGTGTGAACGGGGCGATAGTTTAGTCTATCTGCTCCAATTGAAAAAAAAAAAAAAAGAAAAGAGTGAAAAGATTGGAAAAGAGAAAGCCGGAAACCACATCCTAAACAGGAAACAAGGGATGAGCCTCTTCACCTGTTCAATAGACATGGGTGGAGTGTAAACCGGCGATAGTTTAGTCTATCTACTCCAATTGAAAAAAAAAAAAAGAAAAGAGTGAAAAGATTGAAAAAGAGAAAGCCGGAAACCACATCCTAAACAGGGAACAAGGGATGAGCCTCTTCACCTGTTCAATAGACGTGGGTGGAGTGTGAACCGGGCGCTAGATAGATCGATCTACTCCAATTGAAAAAAAAAAACAAAGTGAAAAGATTGGAAAAGAGAAAGCCGGAAACCACATCCTAAACAGGAAACAAGGGATGAGCCTCTTCACCTGTTCAATAGACATCGTGTAGTATCGGTCAGCTTTATCCGATTCTTTCTTTCTTTCTTTCTTTCTTTCTTTCTTTCTTTCTTTCACTAAAAGAAAGTAGTGTCTTTTCCTGTCTCTCCACGCGATCAACGGAACAATTCATTATTTATGAAGCAAGGGCAGGGCGTAAAGGTCGTGCGAGCTAACGAAGGAATGGACATGCAAAATTATTATAATATATTATACATTTTGTCTTTCATGATAATAATGTTATTTGTTTACCACAGCATATTTTTCAGGACACGTCATTTTTCTAATTTGGGAATTCAGGGTTCAAATCTCGAGACAAAGAACTTATACTTTGATGTAAAGTATATAAAGTTGAGTTTCAGATTAATTAAGTGCCTATTGCTTGAAATTACGAAAAAAATATCTCAAGTGAGTTCTTGATTGTTTAGAGGATGTCCTCACTATATGAATAAGTGAACGGATAGAGACTTTGAGGAGTTTTTTTTTTCTTTTACTTGTGTTCACCGAATACAAGGCTCAAGTGCGGAGATAGTGGGTTACTGAATGAGGTGAGTGAGTAATATGAATGTAAGAGGGAGAAGCAGGAAATAAAGATGAGGAGAATATGAAAGATAGATAACGATTGGCCCTTGACTTGAATAGGTTAAGATTTTAACGTTTGGGGAAGTATCCCCAAGGGAGTCCATTTCCCAAAGTAGCAGTTCTTGAAATGTAGCTATCTGAGTGGCACTTCTTCTTACAGAAAACAGATGCTCACGCACGTCGGATCAGACGATAGTTTCTCCTACAAATAATGCCGCAGGTTCAAATCATGCCAAAGGACACATTTCCTTTAATAGTTTTTTTTAGTGTGCAGGTCGGTAGACAAAATAAATCTAAACTTATTTATAAATGAAACTTTGTGTGTGTGTGTCCGTTACCTATAGATTCCGAAACGGCTGAACCGATTTTCTTGAAAATTTACACAGTTGTACTATAAGCGTCTGTGAGTGTTCTTAGCTAGGTTTTGTGTCGAGGTACCCCCGATAAATATCGAAAATCGATAATCGAAAAAATCGGGTTATAGAAGGAGTGGTCCGATTTTAATCAAATTTGATACACTCATAGACAAAGACATAAGAAACGATATTCAGAAGTTTCAAGGTTGCAGTTCTACCCTTGGATGACTTATTTGACTCCGATATTGGAAATCGATACCCCGATATCCTACCGGGTCAGATCAAAATCAGTTTTTCAGCCCTTTTATTTTAGTTTTTGCTTCGGGTTTGTCTCTAATAGGTATAATTGTAGTTCTTAGTCTCAGTCATGATAGCATTTACTCAGAGGACTTATTTAGCCTTCAAAATTAAGTTTACGATGGAAAAAACTTATTTGATATCGATACCAGGAAATCAAAATTTGACTTACATCCATTGATTTTTCTTTCAGTCTACGGTTTCGTGCCAACGTCCAAAGAGTCTGAGCTCCAGGACCATGGATTAGTTTTAAAGCTTTCATTACACCCGAGCAACGTCGGGCTATACTGCTAGTATATATATATATATATATATATATATGTGCGATTGGTAAATTGTCGCAATTATTTTATTATTTCAAATATTCTTTAAGCTGAGTCTGAACTCTAAGACCATGGATTAGTTTTAAAGCTTTCATTACACCCGAGCAACGCCGAGCTATACTGCTAGTATATATATATATATATATATATATATATACACTACGTGCGATTGGTAAATTGTCGCAATTATTTTATTATTTCAATTATTCTTTAGGCTGAGTCTGAGCTCCAGAACCATGGATTAGTTTTAAAGTTTTTATTACACCCGAGCAACGCCGGGCTATCCTGCTAGTACTGTAATAAAATATCGTCTATTCAAATACGGGTATTCACTAAAATAACGTTTAAAGTAATAAAAAAAATATTTCAGATTAAAAACTAAAATTGATTAATTCTTTAGAAATCACGAAAATTTTAGAAAATCTAAGAATATTAAAAAAAAAAAAAAAAAAATTCTAAACGTAAATCCTGTCTCTGATACCGGAAATAACATTTTCATTATCGTTGACACTCAGAGCCGAAAGACAGAAAAAAGAAGGGAAGGAATAATGAGAAAGTATAAGGAGACATGCAAATTATGAAAAAGAGAAATAATAATGACATTATTCTACACATGGGCACGTATACGCATTTACAGGCAGGTAAAAACACACTCACGCATACAAATACACGCGCACACACAAAGGCACACTCACATAAGACGATAAAATCAACCTAACACCAATAAAAAGCACATAAATTATTTTTGTCGTAGAGAACCTCGATCATTCTTGATCCAAGTTGTTTCTTGTTTAACTCTCTGCTTCCGAGCGGAGAGGGACCCTAACGAGGCTTCGCCGAAGGGTAGGGTCTCGTTTGGGGTGAGAAAACAAGAGCCAGACCCAGCCTTAAGCTGGGTCTACGGAATAGTTTTGGCTGAGATAAAGAATACCACTTCAATTGATCTTGTGCCGCATTTGCCTTGGCGGGAAGGTGTCAAATACCTAGATTATTTTTGTCAACTTTTGACGCAAACTGTAGCCGGGAGGTCAAAGCACATCGGATTTAATGGCGGTTTCTTTTAGAGGAACGCCTGTTCGTATCCTACCGGAGAGTGCAGATTTTTCTCTAATAAGATTTCTTGAATATTCAGGTCGACGGAAATAAATAAATTATCTGTTTAATAAATAAATGTAACGTCCACTCAAATAAGAGTATCCACCAAAAATAACATTTAAGTAATAAAAATCAGTTGAATTTATAAAATAAAAAAAGCATCCGATACTGTGAATATGAAAAATGTCGCTTTTATCAATGACGCCATTGTTTCTCGAGCATCTGGCTGGGAATCAAACTGTAGTATCTGTCCTCGGTCGGATAAACTATATTTCATTTCTCAGTTGTCTCTGTTTGTGGGCAGAGCTCAACTCAAAATACTATTGAGAGGTACCCAGTCCCAGGAAACAGCTCCCTTGCGGCAGTAAGACTGGCGTGGCCCGAATAGCCCGAATTGGTCCGAATTGGTCCGAATAGCCGATTGGAATCGATGACTTGGTTTGGTTCGGTCCGAGTAAAGTCACACGAAAAAATACCTTGTATATAAAAAAAAAAAGTATTCATATGCAATTCCTGGATACAAAGTTATTAGTAAAATTATTGATAGTTCAAACAGGTCAAATCGGAAATAATTATAGGATTTTATTTAAGAACACTAAGAATCTGCAGCCCCTAATACTTACCCCCAAAAGAATATACGTTGAAAAAAACCTCCAATATCCTTATTAAGGTTGGACCTTTTGGTACATACATATACAATATTTATTGCATTAAAAAATACATTTATAGCACAAGGCCGAAAAGGCAAGGGGTAGAGGTTGGTACTCACTTAACTATCCTATACCTAGCTAAACACTATCACTACTCAATCACGCCTTACAATTTACACATTCACCACAAGAACCCATCCATCATCTCCCAATCCTTCATACACCACAATACCACAAATTTACCAGAGGCACCTAAAAAAAAAGAGGAAAACCCATAACAATAAAAATGCAACTATATACAATATATATATATAGATTTAAAACATTTAATGAAAAATGAAATGATGGGAGGGGGATGAACCCAAGAACAAACTAAAATTACAACAAATTTTAAACTGAAATAATAAACAATGTTAGTATGGTACATACATATACAAAATTTATTTGCAGAAAAATACAAATTATGGCACAAGGACGAAAAGGGGAGGGGTAGAGGTTGTCACTCCCTTAACTATCCTATACCTAGCTAAACACTATCACGACCGATTCACTCATTACAAATTTTCACATTCACCACAAGAATCCATCCATCACCTCCCAATCCTTCATACACCACAATACCACATATTTACCAGGGCCACGTAAAAACGGAGAAATGGTACATACATATACCGTACAACCCATTTTATAATTCACCAATAGAAGGTTTGACCAATCAGGAAGCTCAAAATATTCAATGCGACGTGTATAAAAAGCGGCTATTTTTTCCCCGAGTATTGAAGTTCAAATCCGATTATGGAGAGTGTTTGGTTCGAGAGTGATGGTCCTTGAACTTGTTTCATTGAACAGATTACATGCAACGAGGATACTCTATGTCCATATACTCTGATGGACATGGTCAACAGATGCCAAGAGGATACTCTATATCCAGGAACGTTGTTAACATTACCATCAATCTCTTACTTTGTGACCATCATGGACAGTTGTTGCTATATAATATACATTCGGGAGATTGATTCTCTATTATAATCAATACATAAACTGATCCCTTACTTTGTGACCATCATAGACTGTTGTTGCTATATAATATACATTCGGGAGATTGATTCTCTATTATAATCAATACATAAACTGATCCCTGACTTTGTGACCATCATGGACTGTTGTTACAAAATGATATACATTCGGGAGATTGATTCTCTATTATAATCTATACATAAACTGATCCCTTACTTTGTGACCATCTTGGACTGTTGTTACAAAATAATATACATTCAGGAGATTGATTCTCTATTATAATCAATACATAAACTGATCCCTGACTTTGTGATCATCATAGACTGTTGTTGCTATATAATATACATTCGGGAGATTGATTCTCTATTATAATCAATACATAAACTGATCCCTGACTTTGTGACCATCATAGACTGTTGTTGCTATATAATATACATTCGGGAGATTGATTCTCTATTATAATCAATACATAAACTGATCCCTGACTTTGTGACCATCGTGGACTGTTGTTGCTATATAATATACATTTGGGAGATTGATTCTCTATTATAATCAATACATAAACTGATCCCTTACTTTGTGACCATCATGGACTGTTGTTACAAAATGATATACATTCAGGAGATTGATTCTCTATTATAATCAATACATAAACTGATCCCTTACTTTGTGACCATCATGATACATTCGGGAGATTGATTCTCTATTATAATCTATACATAAAATGATCCCTTACTTTGTGACCATCATGGACTGTTGTTACAAAATAATATACATTCAGGAGATTGATTCTCTATTATAATCAATACATAAACTGATCCCTTAGTTTGTGACCATCATGGACTGTTGTTACAAAATGATATACATTCAGGAGATTGATTCTCTATTATAATCAATACATAAACTGATCCCTTACTTTGTGACCATCATGGACTGTTGTTACAAAATGATATACATTCAGGAGATTGATTCTCTATTATAATCAATACATAAACTGATCCCTGACTTTGTGACCATCATGGACTGTTGTTGCTATATAATATACATTCGGGAGATTGATTCTCTATTATAATCAATACATAAACTGATCCCTTACTTTGTGACCATCATGGACTGTTGTTACAAAATGATATACATTCAGGAGATTGATTCTTTATTATAATCAATACATAAACTGATCCCTGACTTTGTGACCATCATAGACTGTTGTTGCTATATAATATACATTCGGGAGATTGATTCTCTATTATAATCAATACATAAACTGATCCCTTACTTTGTGACCATCATGGACTGTTGTTACAAAATGATATACATTCAGGAGATTGATTCTCTATTATAATCTATACATAAACTGATCCCTTACTTTGTGACCATCATGGACTGTTGTTACAAAATGATATACATTCAGGAGATTGATTCTCTATTATAATCAATACATAAACTGATCCCTTACTTTGTGACCATCATGGACTGTTGTTACAAAATGATATACATTCAGGAGATTGATTCTCTATTATAATCAATACATAAACTGATCCCTTACTTTGTGACCATCATGGACTGTTGTTACAAAATGATATACATTCAGGAGATTGATTCTCTATTATACTCAATACATAAACTGATCCCTGACTTTGTGACCATCATAGACTGTTGTTACTATATAATATACATTCGGGAGATTGATTCTCTATTATAATCAATACATAAACTGATCCCTTACTTTGTGACCATCATGGACTGTTGTTACAAAATGATATACATTCAGGAGATTGATTCTCTATTATAATCAATACATAAACTGATCCCTTACTTTGTGACCATCATGGACTGTTGATACAAAATGATATACATTCAGGAGATTGATTCTGTATTATAATCAATACATAAACTGATCCCTGACTTTGTGACCATCAAAGACTGTTGTTGCTATATAATATACATTCGGGAGATTGATTCTCTATTATAATCAATACATAAACTGATCCCTTACTTTGTGACCATCATGGACTGTTGTTACAAAATGATATACATTCAGGAGATTGATTCTCTATTATAATCAATACATAAACTGATCCCTTACTTTGTGACCATGATGGACTGTTGTTACAAAATGATATACATTCAGGAGATTGATTCTCTATTATAATCAATACATAAACTGATCCCTTACTTTGTGACCATCATAGACTGTTGTTGCTATATAATATACATTCGGGAGATTGATTCTCTATTATAATCAATACATAAACTGATCCCTTACTTTGTGACCATGATGGACTGTTGTTACAAAATGATATACATTCGGGAGATTGATTCTCTATTATAATCAATACATAAACTGATCCCTTACTTTGTGACCATCATGGACTGTTGTTACAAAATGATATACATTCGGGAGATTGATTCTCTATTATAATCAATACATAAACTGATCCCTTACTTTGTGACCATCATGGACTGTTGTTTCTATATAATATACATTCGGGAGATTGATTCTCTATTATAATCAATACATAAACTGATCCCTTACTTTGTGACCATCATGGACTGTTGTTACAAAATGATATACATTCGGGAGATTGATTCTCTATTATAATCAATACATAAACTGATCCCTTACTTTGTGACCATCATGGACTGTTGTTACAAAATGATATACATTCGGGAGATTGATTCTCTATTATAATCAATACATAAACTGATCCCTTACTTTGTGACCATCATAGACTGTTGTTGCTATATAATATACATTCGGGAGATTGATTCTCTATTATAATCAATACATAAACTGATCCCTTACTTTGTGACCATCATGGACTGTTGTTACAAAATAATATACATTCGGGAGATTGATTCTCTATTATAATCAATACATAAACTGATCCCTTACTTTGTGACCATCATGGACTGTTGTTACTATATAATATACATTCGGGAGATTGATTCTCTATTATAATCAATACATAAACTGATCCCTTACTTTGTGACCATCATGGACTGTTGTTACTATATAATATACATTCGGGAGATTGATTCTCTATTATAATCAATACATAAACTGATCCCTTACTTTGTGACCATCATGGACTGTTGTTACAAAATGATATACATTCGGGAGATTGATTCTCTATTATAATCAATACATAAACTGATCCCTTACTTTGTGACCATCATGGACTGCTGTTACAAAATGATATACATTCAGGAGATTGATTCTCTATTATAATCAATACATAAACTGATCCCTTACTTTGTGACCATCATGGACTGTTGTTACAAAATGATATACATTCGGGAGATTGATTCTCTATTATAATCAATACATAAACTGATCCCTTACTTTGTGACCATCATGGACTGTTGTTACAAAATAATATACATTCGGGAGATTGATTCTCTATTATAATCAATACATAAACTGATCCCTTACTTTGTGACCATCATGGACTGTTGTTACAAAATGATATACATTCGGGAGATTGATTCTCTATTATAATCAATACATAAACTGATCCCTTACTTTGTGACCATCATGGACTGTTGTTACAAAATGATATACATTCGGGAGATTGATTCTCTATTATAATCAATACATAAACTGATCCCTTACTTTGTGACCATCATGGACTTTTGTTACAAAATGATATACATTCGGGAGATTGATTCTCTATTATAATCAATACATAAACTGATCCCTTACTTTGTGACCATCATGGACTGTTGTTACAAAATGATATACATTCGGGAGATTGATTCTCTATTATAATCAATACATAAACTGATCCCTTACTTTGTGACCATCATGGACTGTTGTTACAAAATAATATACATTCGGGAGATTGATTCTCTATTATAATCAATACATAAACTGATCCCTTACTTTGTGACCATGATGGACTGTTGTTACAAAATGATATACATTCGGGAGATTGATTCTCTATTATAATCAATACATAAACTGATCCCTTACTTTGTGACCATCATGGACTGTTGTTACAAAATGATATACATTCGGGAGATTGATTCTCTATTATAATCAATACATAAACTGATCCCTTACTTTGTGACCATCATGGACTGTTGTTTCTATATAATATACATTCGGGAGATTGATTCTCTATTATAATCAATACATAAACTGATCCCTTACTTTGTGACCATCATGGACTGTTGTTACAAAATGATATACATTCAGGAGATTGATTCTCTATTATAATCAATACATAAACTGATCCCTTACTTTGTGACCATCATGGACTGTTGTTACAAAATGATATACATTCAGGAGATTGATTCTCTATTATAATCAATACATAAACTGATCCCTTACTTTGTGACCATCATGGACTGTTGTTACAAAATGATAGACATTCGGTAGATTGATTCTCTATTATAATCAATACATAAACTGATCCCTTACTTTGTGACCATCATGGACTGTTGTTACAAAATGATATACATTCGGGAGATTGATTCTCTATTATAATCAATACATAAACTGATCCCTTACTTTGTGACCATCATGGACTGTTGTTACAAAATGATATACATTCGGGAGATTGATTCTCTATTATAATCAATACATAAACTGATCCCTTACTTTGTGACCATCATGGACTGTTGTTTCTATATAATATACATTCGGGAGATTGATTCTCTATTATAATCAATACATAAACTGATCCCTTACTTTGTGACCATCATGGACTGTTGTTACAAAATGATATACATTCGGGAGATTGATTCTCTATTATAATCAATACATAAACTGATCCCTTACTTTGTGACCATCATGGACTGTTGTTACAAAATGATATACATTCGGGAGATTGATTCTCTATTATAATCAATACATAAACTGATCCCTTACTTTGTGACCATCATGGACTGTTGTTACAAAATGATATACATTCGGGAGATTGATTCTCTATTATAATCAATACATAAACTGATCCCTTACTTTGTGACCATCATGGACTGTTGTTACAAAATGATATACATTCGGGTGATTGATTCTCTATTATAATCAATACATAAACTGATCCCTGACTTTGTGACCATCATAGACTGTTGTTGCTATATAATATACATTCGGGAGATTGATTCTCTATTATAATCAATACATAAACTGATCCCTTTCTTTGTGACCATGATGGACTGTTGTTACAAAATGATATACATTCAGGAGATTGATTCTCTATTATAATCAATACATAAACTGATCCCTTACTTTGTGACCATCATGATACATTCGGGAGATTGATTCTCTATTATAATCTATACATAAACTGATCCCTTACTTTGTGACCATCATGGACTGTTGTTACAAAATGATATACATTCAGGAGATTGATTCTCTATTATAATCAATACATAAACTGATCCCTGACTTTGTGACCATCATGGAATGTTGTTGCTATATAATATACATTCGGGAGATTGATTCTCTATTATAATCAATACATAAACTGATACCTGCACTTTATCCATAAATTATGGCGAATTTTACCAACAATTATTTCTTCCGCAATGCTAAGAGAAGAGATTGCAAAATATACAATCGCAAAAAAAATAAAAAAAATGATATTATTAACAACAGTAAAGTTGATAAAAACACACATGTAATATTACCTACTAAGGATGATGAGAATACCATGGACGGAGCACGTGTGCAACGATGAGGTGCCGGAAACTAAATATTTTTAGTTCATTGAAGAAGAGGCTTGAGGCAGCAGAAATGTGGTTTTACAGAAGGATGATGAGAATACCATGGACAGGTCACGTGTGCAACGATGAGGTGCCGGAAACTAAATATTTTTAGTTCATTGAAGGAGAGGCTTGAGGCAGCAGAAATGTGGTTTTACAGAAGGATGATGAGAATACCATGGACAGAGCACGTGTGCAACGATGAGGTGCTGGAAACTAAAGATTTTTAGCTCATTGAAGGAGAGCTTGAGGCAGCAGAAATGTGGTTTTACAGAAGGATGATGAGGATACCATGGACAGAGCACGTGTGCAACGATGAGGTGCTGGAAAGGATGCAAACGTGAAGAAAACTGATAATAGATTTCAGGAAGAGATAAATGAGGTTCCTGGGACGCGTTATGAGGAAGGAAGGCCTGGAGAACTTGATACTCACAGGTCGGATAAATAGAAGGAGAGACAGAGGAAAGCAGCGCAGGACGTACTTTTTAGGTCTGAGCAAATGGTTGACTGAACGGGGCTTGGAAGAGATACCAAGAGAAAAATTATTGAGAGCGACAAGAGACAGAGCCAAGTGGAAGTCCATGAACGCCTACGTCCTGAAGGGACACGGCACACGAAGAAGAAGAACCCTAAACATCAACTATCCAAAACAACCTATCCAATGTGAAAAACATCAAAATAATTCCAACCACATCTAAAATTATTAAGGGTATGATCAGAACGAAAAATACCCATAATCTTATAATAATTCTGCTTGTTCCTTCCTTAGTTAGTTAGTTAGTTAGTTAGTTCCTTCGTCCGTTACACCACTGAAGAAAGATAACACACTTACTCTTCACACGAACTTTTCCTTCCCCTCTACTCTACTCTAAACGCTATACTTTCTCTCACCGTTGTCAAACGGAAGGGTAGTAAAGGAGTGAGAGAGGAGAAGGAGAGAGCCTATAGCATTACCGTAGCAGTAGAAGCTTAAGCGGGTGGTTGTAACAGTAATTGTGTGTGTATATGTGTGTGTACTGTACAATATAGTAAAAATATGTAGGTTTGTTGTCGTATCTCGCGACCTAATAACGAAATTTCCGCCCTATATTTCCTTGGCCATTACTCGGTTGGTTATTTCTGTTTACAATGGACACAGGAGCCATGATTTTCCAGTAATAAAAAAAAAAATTTCTCTTTCAAAATCTCTTACAAAATAGCGTACAGTATTTTGGTTATGGTCTGTGCATACGCCGCTTAATATAAGATTACAGTAAAGTAGCTTCTGTGGACATTACTTTTATAGATATTTTAATATAATTACACTCTGTGTTATCGTTATTTTATTATCCAATACCTTTATGTCTGAAGACGTTACTATCATTTATAGTATGACAAAGTAAAATTTTTCCAGGAAATCATAATTATCCTTCCGTGGAAATTCCACGGGTTCCGCTAGCAATAATAATTCTGAAAAAGGTATATGTAAAATAAATCTACTGTTCTTCACTATAGATTAAAAAAAAAACAAAACAAAACAAAAAAAATCCATAACACAAAAGGAAGGTTATACATAACAATTTAACAAATGCATTAGTTATACATAGAAATACATTCAACTGCAACTTGGATCCAAAGAATGCAACACTTATTAAAAGAGGAAGTAACTTACTTAGAAAGGAAATTCTCGAGAGTGCCGCTATCGAATTTTTGTCAAGATTTAAATCAATGCCACGGATTTTGTCTAATATCCTCCTTCCTGAAAGAACTACTACTTTCTTAAAACAAAATATATAACTACAGTCAGTCAGGTAAGTGTCACATGCAATACACGCTTGGGAGACCATATCTCGAAGATTTCCCGTAGTAGGTTACTATTACTTTCTGTGGTAGACTGGTTGCCAACGAAGGTTATAGAAACCAGTCTGTCCTGCTATTTAACCCATAGCTGGAGGGAGAAACGACAGATTAATACGTTCCCCAAGATATTTGAATAAAATTACATTCTGTGTTATCGTTATATTATTATCCAATACCTTTATGTTTGAAGACGTTACTATCATTTATAGTATGATAAAGTAAAATTTTACCAGGAAATCATAATTAACTTCCGTGTAAATTTCACCCGTTCCGCTAGCAATAATAATTCTGAAAAAGGTATATGTAAAATAAATCTACTGTTCTTCACTATAGATTTAAAAAAAAAAACTCTCTTATATCAGGTTTACACTGTAAATTGTAAAAGATCCCATTGACCATTCAACACAACTGATGAATCAGGGTGGCGACCCTAGAGCAGGCTATCACCATGTTTAATTTCGTTGTTTTTCAATTTTTTTTTTACTTTTTTCAGCTCAGTCCTATCGATTACCCCCTTAGCTTTACGACTGACAAAAAAAAAATTTGAAAAATTTCTATATTTAAACATTTTATGGAGGGGATATCAGTTTCTCATACAACATTATAGTAAATTGAGCCTCTATTTTGAAACCAGTCGACGGTACGACATTACCGCCACCTGTAAATTAGTTCATTATTAAATTTTTTGAACTTTTTTTTTAGTACAATTTTATCTTTTACACCTTAAACTTTACGAATGACAAAAAAATTTGCAAAAATTTCAATATTTAAACAATTTTAGGGGCGGAGATCAGTTTCTCATACAACCTTATAGTGGATTGAAAATGGAGGATCGATTTACTTTAACGTTGTATGAGAAACTGACTCCCCACCAAATTTGTTTAAATATTTGAAGTTTTCAAAATTTCTTTTTGATAATTGGAAAGTTTAAGTAACAATCAATTGGCTTGCGCTGAAAAAAAGGCAAAAAGCAGGGCAAATGTGGACCATTTACTGAGGAGAGATTATTCAAATAATAGGACTTTCAAAACGAAATCAGAGATCTTTTTTGTTTGGTTTAAATATTAATAATTTTATTTTGTGGTTGGATGTACAAATAGCGTAACTGTTTTCGGCGTAAAAATTCAAGTTCTGATGTATTCTACAGACATCATTTTCGCACAAGTATCCTGATGAAAGGCATGAACTCATCCTTCTCTATCCAGTTAAATAGCAGGGATAATGGTATAATGAATAACGGCTCGGTATGAAAAAAATGGTGAGCTGAGTTCGAATTCTATTCGTGTTCGTTATATTACACATGCGCGTTGTGGTGCGGAATGAGAAATCGGAGAGCCGAGTTCGAATTCAAGTTGAAGTGTTGAAATTCACTTACTCGCAAATAACTTTGGAAAAAGGTATTAATCCATCCTTCCACCTATGGGTTAAATAACAGGACAGATTATGTTCTATATGCTTGGTTTGCAACTACCGCAGAAAGTAACGCCAACATACAGTGGAAAAACTTCTGTAAGTCATAAATGGAAAAAGACATGATCGCCCAAGCGTGTATCACGTATGGCACTTAACTGACTGACTGATATTACACATAAATTCCCTTGGTAAAGATATGAACCCATCTCTTCTAACCTCGGCTATGGATTGAGTAGCAGGAGAGTCTGGGTTCTATAGCTTTGGCTGGCAATCTACAGCGGGAAAATCTTCTTCCTAGTCGGTCATCAATCGAAAGTGATACATATGGCTCTTAACGGTCTGAATGAGCAGAGTAAAGTAGGATTTCTAACATTAGTCGAGAAGAACAACTCTGAATTCAAAATCGTAACAACAGAAAACCATGTTAGTACGTTAACCACTATACGAGGGTCATTCAATAAATAAGGTGAATTTTTCGGTATCAGGATTTTTACGAGGGTCATTCAATAAACAAGGTGAATTTTTCGGTATAAGGACTTTTACGAGGCTCATTGAAGAAGTAAGATGAACTTTTCGGTATAAGGACTTTCTACAAAATTATTATAATGGATTTGTGGAGAGCCATAACCGTCTTTGTCCTGAAGTGGTATAGCATTAAAAAATATATTGGGATATCGTTTTAATCCTATAAAAATAATAAAGTTACTATTACATGTGGTAACGTTCGTTAACGTTCGTTAAAAGCTTACTTTTAAGATTACTTGTACGGCGCCTACTATGCTAATTTAATAGCTCAAGTCGTTCGGATAGTTAGTTCAGTCCTTAGTTACCGTGACCTTGTGCCAGACTAATTATTAAAGAATATAAGTTGGCCCTCGCGATAGTGTAGTGTAGTTAATTTAGTCAGGTGCCGTGGTTGGTTGTACAAATAGCGTAACTGTTATCGGCACGGAAAGACCTAATCTAGCCTTTACTATTACTACTGCGTAGTGAGTTTGAAATTCTCAGTGCCCTGCCTTGTGCTAGACTTTATTTCATCGGGATTTTCTTGTTTATTGATCGTGTGATGAGATGAAGAGATAGATTACTTAAAACTATCCAGAAAATGTATGCATAAAAACGGCTTAGTGATTCTATCACGCATTTCTACTTAAAGAAAAAAAAAATCAAGAGCTAAATATAACGATTTTTGGCAAGCAGAGCAAAATTGAATGAACGCCAAGAAAAGTGGATTTCAACCGGAAGTAATAAGATACCAGTTGGCTGATGGGAAACAATCTTGTGTACTTGATTTTAAAGAACATTGTCTGAGCAAGGAAAATCTTGACAAAAGAACATTTGGAATAGCTAGAGGAAAAGGAAAATAGGTCTATAAAAAGAAGAGATCACGGCTTCATAAAATACCAAGGAGTCCTATGTTGAAAAAGCTTTTCAATTAATTAGCTAAGGGATTATTATTATTATTATTATTATTATTATTATTATTATTATTATTATTGCCCGAATTTCTTAGATGAAGAATTCTTTTATCTATTGCTTGTTTACACCTAGTACTACTAATAAGAACCAACATATTAGGTTGTCTGAATTTCTTAGATGAAGCATTGTTATTATTATTCATCTTTGACTTGACATTTATAATATCAAGACCTTGAATAAGTTCTCGCTGTTTTCCAACAAATGGCGTTCCTAGAACTGCGGGTGTGTTGTTTCAGATGGTAACGCATCTATAAGGAAGTACTATAAACAGGCTTAAAATCCAGTGTATATCATTTCGCCGAAGTGTAAACAACTTTGTTTTTCATAGCATCAAGCATGTCCAATTTCGTGCAAAAGAACGTGTATTTGCGGGGAATTTTACTGCACTACTTTATTCAAAAGAAATCTGCAGCTGAAGCACCCAGAATTCTTGTTGAGACTTACGGCCACCATTCTCTGTCGGAAACAACATGCAGTGACTGGTTTAGACGTTTCAAAAATAATGATTTTGATGTTGAAGATAAAGGAGGCTCTGGCGAAACGAATAAATTTGAAGACAAAGAATTGAATGCATTACTTCATAAAGAATCATAACAATCACAAGCTGAACTTGCAGAATCATTAGGAGTTAATCACGCAGCAGTTTCGAAACGTTTGAAAGGATTAGAAATGATTCAAATTCAAGGACACTGGGTGCCGTAAGAGTTAAAGCCGAGAGACGTTGAACGGCGTCTTGTCACGTGTGAACAGCTGCTTCAACGGTAGAAACGGAAAGTATTTTGCATTGTTTCGTGACTGGCGATGAAAAGTGGATACACTACGAGAATCTTAAGCGGAGAAGATCGTGGGGTTAGCCTGGCTATGCATCAGCATCGGCGGCGGCAAAGCCGAATATCCATGGTTCGAAGCATCTGCTCTATATTTGGATGGATCATTTATTATGAGCTGATCAAACCGATCGAAGCTACCAGGGGAGACTATCGATGCGTTTGAGCCGAGCATTGAAGAAAAAAAGGCCGCTATACAAGCAGAGACACGACAAAGTTGCAAAACAGGTGAAAACCTCTTTGGAAACGCTTCAATGGGAAGTCCTACCTTACCCCACAGCACTTCCATACTTATGAAGATATCAAAAAATGGGTCGACTAGTAGTTAGTCTCAAAAGAGGTGTCGTTTTTCCTATGTGAAATTCAAATGCTACCAGAAAAATGGGAAAAATTGGTGATTAGCGATGGACAATACTTGTCAGTGTTATGTTTCTTACTCAATTGTGTAAATAAGACATTACTTTTCATGAAAAATCAACGGGAATTTATTCAAGGTTCTGCATACCTCCCACTACCAGAGAAAAAGAGTCTACTAAATTTCCGCTAGCTTAACCCTATAAAAACCAATAGAGAAAAATTAAAATTTTGAAATTTAAATACCAGAATATACCCCTAAATAAAAGGAGGGCGATCATTAGTATATGTCGTCATAGAAATAAGTATAAATTGAAATAATTTTCCTATTCTTCTAATTAGTCACAATATGTTTTGATATATATACAGTTGATGAGCCGAGTATTGAAGAAAAAACGGCCGCTATACAAACAGAGACACGACAAAGTGATTTTTCAACATGATAACGCTAGGTCACATATTGCAAAACTGGTGAAAATCTACTTGGAAACGCTTAAATGGGAAGTCCTACCACATCCCCCGTATTCACCAGACATGGCCTCGTCCGATTATCATTTGTTCTGATCGATGGCAGATAGTTTGGCTGAGCAACACTTTCATTCTTTCCTCTGTCTCTTCTACAAATATTTTCACGGCTTCTGCTCCGAAGCGCTTACCTCCATAGTACCTCCTCTACACAAATTCACCCGAGCTAATAAACTGGCAACTAGGTCCCATCCTTTTACAGTAAAAAAAGATCAAATGTAACCACCACTTCTACTCTAACAGCTTCTTTTCTCGTAATTTCAGCCAATGGAACTCTTTTCCGTATACTTGCTTTCCTGATAGCTACACTCTCTAAGAGTTTAATTGTGACGTCAGTTACCATCTTTTATATCCTTGACTCCTATCTTTCTTTTATCCTTTCATCGACCCCCCCCTGTATCTTATTCTTTTTCCTTTTCGCTCTATTTTCACGTAACCCCCTGCGCACCAGTGGTAGTACTGCCTTGCTTGGGGTTTTATAAAAAAATCATAATCAACATTACTCTTTATGAAAAATCAGTTTTTGAAAACAAAACAAAACAAATTAAATCAAAACAAAATGAAACAAAAAACAAAACGAAACAAAACAAAACAAAACAAAACAAAACAAACAAACAAAAAATGTTTTCATTTTTTTTTTTTACTTACTAAACAAATTTGTGGGTGGGGGGTCAGTTTCTCATACAACGTTAAAGTAAATCGATCCCCCATTTTCAATCCACTATGAATCGATCCCTCATTTTCAATCCACTATAAATCGATCCCCCATTTTCAATCCACTATAAATCGATCCCCCATTTTCAATCCACTATAAATCGATCCCCCATTTTCTATCCAGTATAAATCGATCCCCCATTTTCTATCCACTATAAATTGATCCCCCATTTTCAATCCACTATAAATTGATCCCCCATTTTCAATCCACTATAAATTGATCCCCCATTTTTAATCCAGTATAAATCGATCCCCCATTTTCTATCCACTATAAATTGATCCCCCATTTTCTATCCACTATAAATTGATCCCCCATTTTCTATCCACTATAAATCGATCCCCCATTTTCAATCCACTATGAATCGATCCCCCATTTTTAATCCAGTATAAATTGATCCCCCATTTTCTATCCACTATAAATCGATCCCCCATTTTCAATCCAGTATAAATTGATCCCCCATTTTCTATCCACTATAAATCGATCCCCCATTTTCAATCCACTATAAATCGATCCCCCATTTTCTATCCAGTATAAATCGATCCCCCATTTTCTATCCACTATAAATTGATCCCCCATTTTCTATCCAGTATAAATCGATCCCCCATTTTCAATCCACTATAAATTGATCCCCCATTTTCAATCCACTATAAATCGATCCCCCATTTTCAATCCACTATAAATCGATCCCCCATTTTCAATCCACTATAAATCGATCCCCCATTTTCTATCCACTATAAATTGATCCCCCATTTTCAATCCACTATAAATTGATCCCCCATTTTCTATCCACTATAAATTGATCCCCCATTTTCAATCCACTGTAAATTGATCCCCCATTTTCTATCCACTATAAATTGATCCCCCATTTTCAATCCACTATAAATTGATCCCCCATTTTCTATCCAGTATAAATCGATCTCCCATTTTCAATCCACTATAAATCGATCCCCCATTTTCAATCCACTATAAATTGATCCCCCATTTTCAATCCACTATAAATCGATCCCCCATTTTCAATCCACTATAAATCGATCCCCCATTTTCTATCCAGTATAAATCGATCCCCCATTTTCAATCCACTATAAATCGATCCCCCATTTTCAATCCACTATAAATCGATCCCCCATTTTCAATCCACTATAAATCGATCCCCCATTTTTAACCCACTATAAGGTTGTATGAGAAACTGGTCCCCCATCTAAATTTGTTTAAATATTGAATCTTTATCAATTTTTTTTTTGTCATTCGTAAAGTTTAATGTGTAAAAGAAAATATTGTACTGAAAAAAGTCCAAAAAATTTGATAATGCACAAATTTACAGGTGGCGGAAATGTCGTACCGGCGACTGGTTTCAAAATGGAGGCTCGATTTACTTTATCGTTTTATGAGAAATGTTTAAATATTGAAATTTTTCAAATTTTCTTTTTGTCAATCGTAAAGTATGGGGGTAATCGATAGAACTGAGCTGAAAAAAGTAAAAAAAAAAAAAAAAAAAAAAAAATGAAAAACAACGAAATTAAACGTGGGGGTAGTTTTTTCCAGGTCCGCCACATTTTCTACTCTCATTTTTATCAATTGATAGCATATTTGTCAGTTCTGTCAAAAAAGCAGTGTAACTTATTTTATTGTATATTAAATAATGACTTCATAATCTCCAATTATTTTAGATTTATCATTTTATATTTTAGGTCACACCTTTTTATATGGTAGTAAATGTTGGACAGTCTGCACACGGACGAAGAAAAAATTCATGGGCAATAGAAATATTTTTTTACAGAAAGAAATTGAAAATTCCATGGATGGAGCGTGTAAGTAAACAAAGAGGACTTAAAGAAAATGGCGACAGAAAGAACACTTATTCTCAGAATCAGGAAAAGAGATCTGAAATTCCTAAGATGCACAACGAGGAAAGAAGACCTAGAAAACTTAGCCGTCACGGGGTCTGTTCAGGGTAAGAAAGATAAGGGAATAGAGCATGCTACTTACCTGACGGACTTGTGTGAATGGATAGCCGGACGGAGGTGGGTGTCCTTAGCAAAGAGAAAAAAAAAACCCGATAAGAATCACATAAGATAGGAAATCGTGGAGAACTATGATCACCTATGTCCTGAAGTATTAGTATTTATTTGTTGTTGTTGAAGACACCTGAAAATCGTTTATGTTGTTTTGACTTTCTGTTTTTACTTACCTCAACTTGGCATTTTCTAATCTCATTTATTTTTATCAATTGAGAGCTTATATATCAGTTCTGTCAAAAACATAGTACAAATTATTTTAGTGCTGTTTATGTTATAAACTAGCAGTATAGCCTGGTGTTGGTCGGGTGTAATGAAAGCTTTAAAACGAATTCATGGTCCTGGAGCTCAGACTCTTTGGACGTTGACACGAAAGACTAAAAAGCAATAGTTGTTTCCAGTTAAAGCGAAACCGTAGACTGAAAGAAAAATGAATGGATGTAAGTCAAATTTTGATTTGCTGGTATCGATATCAAATAAGTTTTTTCGTCGTAAACTGAATATTGAAGGCTAAATAAGTCCTCTGAGTAAATGGTATGATGGCTGAGACTAAGAACTACAATTATAACTACTTAGAGCCAAACCCGAAGCAAAAGCTAAAAAAAAAGGGCTGAAAAAAATACAGATATACAGGCAGATAAACAGACACACACACAAACATCTTGTCTTATATATATATATATATATATATATATATATATATATATATATATATAATCGATTTTCTGCACTATTGTAAGAAATGCAACCTTGAAACTTCTGAATATCGTTTCTTAAGTTTTTGTCTATGATTAAAATCGGACCACCCAAGTGGATATTCTGTTCTCATATTGTTTAATCCTTACGTATCATATGATATGCACAGAACATGAAATTTTCATTTCCGAAAATGCCCTCAACAGGCAAAGGGTTAAAGCTAAATAATGCTTAAAATGACTTACTGGATATTAGCATAGTACCCACTGCGTGGTATGGGATTAGATTTGAACCTGTGTCGTTTGTTATCACAGGCTAGTGGTTCTCAACTTATTTTTTTACTAGCAGTATAGCCCGGCGTTGCTCGGGTGTAATGAAAGCTTTAAAAATTTCACACACAAACATTTTGCCTTATATATATATATATATATATATATATATATATATATATATATTATCGTTTTTCTGCACTATTGTAAGAACTGCAACTTTGAAACTTCTGAATATCGTTTATAACAAACGATATTCAGAAGTTTCAAAGTT